>PVKB01000389.1:771252-784185 GCA_004027205.1 Ctenodactylus gundi
TTTTTTTTTTTTTTTTTTTTTTTTTTTTTTTTTTTTTTTTTTTTTTTTTTTTTTTTTTTTTTTTTTTTTTTTTTTTTTTTTTTTTTTTTTTTTTTTTTTTTTTTTTTTTTTTTTTTTTTTTTTTTTTTTTTTTTTTTTTTTTTTTTTTTTTTTTTTTTTTTTTTTTTTTTTTTTTTTTTTTTTTTTTTTTTTTTTTGCCCTGCATGGACATTCTTGTGGTTACAGGCAAACTTCATACCTTGAGCAAGTCCTTTAATCCTTCAGTTGAACACATTATTTTCATGCAAGTTAAACATTTTTCTTCTTTTAATTAGAAAATAAATAATTCACAAGTTCTTCTGCTACTCTTTGGTTTATTTGAAGACCACCTGGTATTCTGGGTTCTGAAAAGCTAAAGAATACCAGTTGGGAGGTCCAGGGACCAAGTTTTTATTTTTTTATTTTTTGTTTTTTGTTTTTGGTCCCCTTTTCTTGGAGTAGTTAGCTCTCATAGTTAACAGCTCAGCCACCCAAACAGTTTCTCTTTAAGAAGTTACAAGGCTAGGCAAAGGAGAAAGCAATGGCTTTATAAGGGACAGTTTAGCACAGTAAAATCTAAGCTCGGGGTGGTATGAAACACATGGTGGTCATGGACATTGTTAGGCTACCAAAGTGAGAGCAGCTGCTTCCTGGGGTTGTCGGTATAGCTCTTAGCAGTAGACAAATTACTCAGCTCATCTGAATTTGTAAAACTAAAATAACAGCGGTAGTGAGTGGTAGCTTTTCTGATGATCTCCCAAGGCTGCTGTGGAAATCTACTTCATGAATGCATTAAAGGTACATTGCAAAGGGCTGTGAAATAACTTGTATGTTGAATTCATTTTTAAATTACGGTCGTATTCCTGCTGTTTAACTGCAAAGTAATATATGTAATGTGGCATATGAAAATGAAGGAGTTAAAGATATGTCCTTAAAAATGCCATACTGGAATATTGGTTATTATCTCAGACTGAAGTCACCTGAGGATCTAATTGCACAAAGGCCATGTGACCTCTTTTCCTATATGCAGCAACCCCTAAAGCTTCTTTGGGTAGAGGTGTCCTCCCCATACAAGGTGAGAATATAGCCTTCCTTAGCAAAACTGGTAATTGAGCTCCAGTGAGTGAACCAGATTAAATAAATCTGTTGAATGACCCTCCCAGTACATTCACTCCTCTCATAGATCCCTTAGCAACAGCCCCGGAATTTCTACTCCTGTCTGAAGATCCATTTGTCTTGTTATTCCTTCACAAATTTATTGTTTCATCTAAAAAATATTGAAGCACCTTGCTTTGGTTATTGTATTGGTCTTTGCTATTCCGCAATCCCAATGTACATATAAAATTAATGCAGCTTGGTTGCTTTTCTTCTGTTAGCCAGCCTTAATTAATTAATTAAGCTATATTAATTTGGTTGTTAGGTCCAGTGAAAGAGCCCACATATGAAAAGTTTAGGAGGTGAAAAGGAATTCTCCCTTTTTTGCAATAAAATAATAGCCAGAAACAGCTTGGTGCTGGTGCCCTTTTATGCTCGTCTTGAGCTTTTAAGCAGTCAGAGCTCCTGACCTAGTTTCATGCTTAAGTCCCATTTCCCTAAGCCAAGGAGGGGAGATAGAATTGGTAAGACTACCTGGAAATGTGGAGAATGTCTCCACAGGAGTCATGTACACTGATGTGGCTCCATGTTCAACCTTTTATTATTTTTTAATTCTTTTAGAGCCTGTATATGGGATCAGAAGTGAATTTACTTCCCACAGTTATACTTAGTGGTGAATTATCTGTTCTGGAAGCTAGAACTGCTCAATCCATAAGATTTTAAAAAGAGTGTGAGACAATAAAAGACTGCATTCCTCTCCCCAAGGTAGCATGCTAACTAGTGCCTTATTAGTGTGGTGCAAACCCAGTGTGTGAAAGAGTACATGTATGTCTACTATAAATATCCATATGACACTATTTCCTAGATCTTAGAGTATGCTGCTGCTTCAGTCATGTGGTCACTTTCTATCCGTGATTCTTAGCCTGGATCTCCAGAGATTAGAGTAACTGGGGAAGTGTGTGTGTTGGGTAGGGTTTTCCCCATCTTTCTTTTTTTTTTTTTTCCGGTGGTTTGGAAAAGGATCCTGACAATTTTTAAAAGTGCTACAGGACATTTCTAACATTCAACTATGGTCGACACTCTTGCTTTCAGTCTGGTACATGGCTTATTTCTTGCTGCAGGTGTCTTTTTTCCACCTGTTGGCAATCAGTCTAGTTCTTGAAATTCAAAAATATTGAAATACCCAGTTTTAGTGGAACACTATTTTAAAAACTTTACAGTGGGAGAACTACCAGGAAGGTTATTCAAACATTTGTCATCCTGTACACAGAGTTTCTGATTGAGTGGACTTTTAATAAGGTTCAATAGCCGCTGCTCCTGGTTCACCCCCAGAGAACCCTGGGAATGCATGGCTGAGCCATCAGAGCGGTTCAGATTCTTGCCTGTCCAAGCTGCTCAGCCAGGCAGCCACCTCCACTGTTGAAAAGCGAGTGGTGGGATATAGTTCATCTGCCGTTAACTTACCTTTGTTAAAATTTGAGCAGGTTCCTTTTAACTTGCTGCTGCTTCTAAATAACAGCTGATTCCAACCAGTCCTTATCATTACCAGAAGAGTTTACATTTCCTTTTATCCCATGTGTATATATATTTTTTTAATTTAGTGAGACTAGAAAACGATTTCAGTTAAAGAACTTCAACGTCACTGAAAAAGCAGAGCCGTTTCTACACAGCCACACTTGTGGCTTCATGCAGTGTGACCCTTCTTAAAGCTGGGGACCTGGCTGTGTTCCCGAGATTGCTAACTGCCCATAGCAGATAAAATGGAGGATTGTCTCCCTCCCGATGAGTAGGAAGGAAGAAGGACTCTCCTGAAGTCACGTAATCCTCTCGCTAGCTTCAGATCACCACATCTCTCTGCCAGTGTATAGTAGGTTGACCAAACTAAATGCATTTGTCTATGGCAAGTGGGCAATAAGGATAATAGCACATAATTTAAATGTACTTTGTATGTAGGCTTCTTTATAGAGAAATAGGTAAACAATTTGAACAAAGCATGCTTTGATATTTTCAGTCATCTGTTATAGAGACTCAGAAATTTGAAGAGCTCTAAGATTTTTACTTTGTTTTCTTTCTTCCTACTTTTCTGGTCATGATTGAAGTTAGCACCCAGATAAGAAGAATTTTTAAAGTATCTTTTGTTCTGTGGAAGAAGAAGCAGGCCCTGTCTGCCTCTAAAGAAAAACGCCAGGACCTCGTTTCTTGTGCAGGCCACCGTTTTGTCCCCTGTCCCTCCCCCCAATGTCCTGCTGTCAAACACCTGCTGTCAGTTTGGTAAGACAAGGAAAGAAAACTGACTTGTGAACAGAGTAATTGGTTGATGGCCCACTCACTCATGGATGGTATGTTTCTAAGTATCCTTTTCTATATTTTCAGAAGGTCTTACAGACCACAGCATATGAGTAATTAATTGCAGAAACTTAGCAAAGGTGATGTGTAGACAACTTAGAGATAGTTTAAGCCCCCAAATTACCTAAGTCCCATAAAAAAAAATAACTTGCATGTAGGACGTCTGTTAAGAGGCCTCCCTCAAGTCAGAACACATAAATTCATGCACCACCGTCACAGGCCAGCAATTCGATAATGTTTTCAAGGAATTGACTTCCCAGGTTTCTAACAAGCCAGCAGTCAGTTCTCCTGTGACTGATCTGGGGACCAGGCTGATGTTGTTAGTGTGGGGCAAGCCTTTCAAGTATCTAATTAATAAAACTTAAGTTTATGAAGTAGTTTGAATAGGTATTTGAATAGAAGCCCAGGTGTCTAGTTGTTTCAGCGCTCATAACTTACGTCAGTCATTGTAAATACTCAACTAAATACATGGAATATGTGATTGGGAGTTTGAAGGTCAATATAAAATATTTAGACTACAACCAATAATTTCGCACTATCCTTGAGGTCTCAGTGGCCCGTCAGTCACGCTGTGTATCCTGCTTGTGTGGTAATAATAGCCATAGCTGATCTACTCTGATAAGTGGGACGAGTGGTAATTGATTGCATCTCTTGTTAACTGGAGAAGAAAAGGTGATGGAGCAATGCTAAGAATTAATTGCAATTTATGAATTTAGAAATTAATGTGCAGCTGGGCTCGAGTACAGGCGGTACAATTTGGTGATTTAGCCATCATGACAAATTATCTTCATCTGTAAGGAGGAGTGTTGATGTGTGCCTTGATTCAGTTTTCAGTCGTGGACCCACTTACAGGAAGACTGTAGGAATGCTCATGTTGCCCTACTAACCTGAAAGTGTCAGTTGAAGCTTAGCATTATTAATTACATTTCACTTTCCTTCTTTGTCATGTCATTATTTAGTTTTTTTGGAACTTTTGTACAAAACAGTGATTACTGGTAATTGACCTGCATATGTTAAATAATCTTAAGATGCGACTGAAAGTTTAATGTACCTTGTAAATTGAGAGGCTTCAATTAAACCTAGTTCTTAAGAGAATCGCTTTCAGAACTAATCAAGTAATAGGACATTAGTAAAGCTCTTACTTAATTGTGACAAATTAATAAACAGGCCCCATACAATTACCATAATGGCTTTAGCAGTGAGTAGTTTTTCAAAAATCAAGAATATATCTCTATTCTGGCCACCCCTCTTTAAAATTACATAAACCTCTTTAAGGTACATATCATTTCATTTCTAAGGTGGGTAGCTTGGATCTTTTGTGGGTTTGTTTTATTATTACGTTTGTTTACTTCGAAGGTCACTGGTTCTGCTCTCTAAGTCTTCAGAGCACATCATTTCACAAAAGTTTGTCCATATGCCTTGGACAGAACTGTGACGTGTTCTTCTGTATCTTCTCGTCTGGTCTTTTCTAGTCCCTGTGCCACTGGGTTGATGCCCTATCTCCTTCAAGAGCTGTCAGTGCAGGACCTTAAGATACTTTGCAAATGAACTTTGGAAAATGAATCAGTTGTGAATTTCTGATTTGCCGTGATTTTTAAATATCTGACAGTGACAATTCCTGTTACTCTGCTGGTTACATTTAAGAAAAATCAGCAGGAAAAAAAGGGGCAGCAGCAAGAAGAGAGATGTAAATGAAAACATGTGTTTAAGATGCTGTATTTTGTTGAGTATAACTATTTTTTAAGTGTGATTCCCAAATCCTTTTGTAAGCTTTGCTTACTTTACAGAAATAGCCTTTATAAGTAGCATCAGTTTTGAAGAGATAATGTTTATGACAAGGCCTAAGAATATAGAGAGTTGTGGAAAAAGATTTTTGAGACTCAGAAGAGTGGATCTCTGTAGAATCTCAGGACCACAGACAGGTTGTTGACATGTTAGCATCCTTTCAGATGTCCTGAAGTCATTGTGAAGCCAGCCCTACCACCCAAGTCAGACTTGAGTCAGAGTCTTTAGTGAAAGAATAAGAGATTTGCAAGTAAAGAAGTATGCATATGATGTATGCACACATTTGTAATTCTAACAATCCTCCATGTATTCAGTGTATAACGCACAGTCCTCTGCAAACAAAGAAGCATTCTAGAGTCGTAGTAGTAATTGTGATCATCTGGGACAACAAAGGGATGTACAGAATGTAACTACCCAGCTGAGGGATTATTGAAAATTATGGGAATGTTCTAAAATGAGATTGGAATAAGGACTAATTTCCTTAATTCTGAGATATTAAATTGCCTCTATCTGGAAATTTCTGTTTGACACAAAATACTGTCATGATCACTCTCCCGCTTTTTACAAAGTATTGCAATATTGTAATTATTTCACTGTGTTAAGATTGTGGAAATAGCTCGTAAACTATAATACCTGAGAAGTCAGTGAATGCTGTGGAACACGGGAAGATCCACCACCAGCTTTTCATGGGGAGTCTTCATAGCAGCCTCTTGTATGTAGCCTTACACAGAAGCATGAAGGGACAGAAGTAGTATATATCTGAATATTTCACATAGTGAAGCTTTTTTCTTTAAATAAAAAATTTAGAAACAGCAGCTTTGATAGTCTTTCCTTACACTCTAATTAAGACGCTTGCATGTGGCTTCAAAGACTTCTGCCATAAACAATAAATATCTAAATGTCATTTACCTTTAAGCCCAGACCAATTTCTTACTATTTAGAAGTTAATAATGGGCATATTGTCTCATTATATTTAGTGGGCTTTGATCTAGTTTAGATTACTCTTGAGAATATTTGTTAAAATTGATTTAAAGTTCCCAGTTACTTTTAAGTAGGTGTAAATATTTAAGACTAAATAATCTTGTAACACATTTTCTCTCTCTTTCTCTCTCTTTACTTTTCCACATTCTCTTTTATTTGCATTACTTTATTTTTCTCTACTTCAAAGTAGGACAACTTGGTTTTAGGCTCAGAAAGGACAGTGATTAGATCAAGAGCTTATTTTAGGCAGTTTTCATATGCATAGATTAGACATTGGTTGGGTAGACAATAAAATGGTGAGAAATATCATTCAATACAGGAATGATATTTGTAAATGAACAATGTTGCTGGTACCAGTATACAAAATATTTTCCTAGATTCAAAGGAATTTAAGTTACAGAATTTGCAAATTTGACTTTTTGAGATCTATGAATAAGAGTGTAATAATTTTACTATTTAAAAAGTTTTGAAATGGAATTTATAGAATAATCTGTTAGAAATATAAATTTGCCTTTCAAATTTTTCTAACAGTGACAAAACCAAGGTCTCTCTGGATTGCTGGAGAAGATCCTGGGTCTCTCCACAGTATAGACAGGGACCTAGACCCATTCCAACTCTTAGCATGTTAGGCCACCTAGATGCACACTGCCTGCAGAGAAATAGACTCCTTGACTTTCACAGCAGGAAAAGTATGTTTAAGACTAGCTACTAAGAGGCTCATTAAAAAATTTATTAGGCAGAAATTTAAAATAAACACTCAAGTAGAGTGTGGGGCTCTCATGAGATGGTAACGGGGCCCCAGCCAAAACCATACATATTTATCAGGTTTTGAGGGTGGGCCTCTGTGGAACTTGTGTACTCATAGAAACAGCGGATTCAGTTTGCTGATGAAAGTGCGTACCCCCACCACCACCCACCAGGAGAGGTGTGGCCTACTCGTAGACCAGAGCTATGACCCATGTTCCACAGGCAAAGTCACAGCAGGAGGAGCAGGGGGTGTCCCTGAGGTAGGCTATCTGTCCATGGAGCTTTCCCATTTTGTGGACAGTGTTAACATGTGCACTACTTACGTGTACGCAAAGCTGAGCTGCGCTGGCCTCTCTGCAATGCAGCCCTGCGAAGATGAGTGTGAGAGGAGAAAGCACCATTTACAGGGGAAAAGGCACAGGCGCCCAGCCCAGACGCAAACCTTTGGTCTCTAAGGCCTTCAGAAATTTCTCTCCCATCCTTATCCTCTTCTGTCCATCAGACCCCCTATATTGTTTTCCCCAAGAATAATTCCCGTAATTCCTTATGGGTTTTTGGGAGTGTTTGGGTCTTAGCAAAATGATTATGTAGTGTATTTAGAGGCTTTTGTTTGTTTGTTTGTTTGTTTTTACTTAAACATGCTATTTTACACTCCCTGTTTTGTCCCTCAGGCCCAATAATATCTGACTCTTTGCTTAACACCTGGACTGCAGAATATATGTGTCACTGTGTTGATCATAAATGGGAGGAGGCAAGAGAAGAAAAATTATAAGTATACAATCTGTAGGCATCCAGTAAGCTGACATTTTTGTCTTTGCTTCCATGGTTCTCGGTAGCCTTCAAAGGATTTCCAAATGGAAGTATTTTTTAATAGTCTTCTACTTTCATTTAACTGGTACAAATTTAAGCATCCAGATCTCAAGCTATTAAACAGAAGCAAATAACTTTGTGCTTTTAGATTCCACATTAGCTGGGGGAAAGTCAGGGAAGAGAAGATGACCCTCGTACTTCACAGTGACTACAGGCTGTCACAGTGTCTATCACGATGCACTGTACTCATCATAGGTTTCTTTGGATCCAATTGAATTCTATATACTTCCCAGAACTAAATCTCACCAGTAACACTAGAGTTTTTCTTGGAGGACCACGTTCTGTTAGGTCCTTTCTCACTTTAAATAGTTAGCTATAAGTAAATATATACTTCAAAGTTCTCTGCACTGAAGAGTTAAAAATGGAGAAGTGTTTTCGTAGCATCTTTCTTGTCTGAATGCAAAACTAAGATTATGTAAACCTTCCCTTCTTCTCTTCTACAATAAAGAACCTGCACTCTTCTAAACATCTTTTATTAGAACCAGTTTTCTTTGTTCCGTGCCATCTCATGACTTCCCTACTTTTTTCCTTTCTCCCCATCTTTGTGATAACATTACCAAAAGTTGAAGTTGTTTTCAGCAAGAGCTTTAATAAAGAGTGAGAGCATTTCTCTGCATCTCTGTAACCCCCCACCCCCCCGGCCCCCTTCGCAGGCTGTCCACTCAGTGATGATTCTCCCGCCTCAGGGCCACAGCCCTTCTCTCTTCCCTTTCACACAGTCCACCCATCGGCACCTCTCTGTAGCACTAATCACCGTGCTTTCCTGTGGGCCTTTTCTGAAGACTACACTTCAGTGACTCTTACACTTGGCCCTGAAATTGTACCTGCGGCACTTCCCATCCCTTCCTCTTACCTCAGAAAGGAATTTCTATCACCAGACCCTTGTGTTATTCTCCTTCTTCTTCCTTTTTCTTCTTCCTGGGAATTGAGCCCAGCACCTTCACACTGAACTACATCTCTGGCACATTGTTTTCTTTGTTATCTTGAGACAGGATTTCACTACATTGCCCAGACTGTCTCATACTTGAAATCCTCATGCTTTGGCCTCCCGTGGTGGTGGGCTTACACAGGTCTGCATTACCAGGCCCAGCCTGACCATTCAATTTTTGAAAGAACTTCACTCGCATTCTCTCAGGAGCTTGTTTCCTAAACCCTTTTTGTCTCCCCCAACCCATACTTCTTCTTGCCAATTCTCCACTCATTGTATTTCATATCAGTCTGTTTCTCTGTTATCTTTACACAGTTTTCTTCAGGCCCCTTCATTAGTCAGAGTTCTCCATAGACACAATATAAGTAGGGTACATATATGTCCAGTACACTACTGTATTAGTTACGGTTTTTGGAAAACAGAATTAATAGAAACTACACACACATATGCACATGCACATTGACTTACTGGGACAGTGTAGAGTCCAAAGAAAGGGTCCAAAATGACTACCTGCACATGCAAGAGCTGGAGGGTTCAGTAGCTGCTCAGATGTAGATAGAAGAACACCAGTCCCAGTCCAGGATGGACAGTCTGGACATTAACAGCAGAACAGCCAATGTGAGTCGGTGCCATGGATCAAAGCAAAGTCCTGAAGGCAGGAGCAAATCTGTGCTAAAGACTAGCAGTGGAAAAACAGGAGCAAGTCAGTGCTGGAAATGAAGGCCTTCATCATCACTTATATCAGCGGTTGCAGTAAACTTTAATATATCTTCTTGCTGCTGGTATCCCAATTCTTTGAAAGTTCCACGCTGCTGAAATAAGCCTTTAAAACAGAAATTTTATGTCAACTTTTTCTCTATGTTTTAGTAGTTACTTATAAAGTACAAAATCAAAATTTACAAGTCAAAAAGATGCTATATAATCTGTACTTCTATATACAAATGTCATCATTTTCCCAATTTTGTCATAATTTCTATTTCCCCTGCATGCTCACATGCTTCTGTCCCCTTCTTCCTTTGCCTTCAACATACAGCAGTTTTCTCACCTCTTCCGTGTCCACAGTGCTGCCCTATTATGCTCAGCATCCCTCATGGTGGAGCGGATGAAGTTGCCTTGCTGATCTCTGTCATCCACCACGCCTGGAATACTCTCTTAGCGGCAAGTGTCTGGGTCATCCTTCAGGGTCTGTTTGAAATGCAGAAGATGTTACATAACATTGCTATCTTTGAGCAGCCATAAGGACTGACTGTGAGCAGTGAAATGAGGCTGCACACTCATGGTGGTTTGACCCTCGCCACATGACACACCCCGACAAGTCACCGAACACCCACAACTTGGAAGAGGATGGGTTTATTTGGGGAGCTAAATAAGAGTCAGCTGGCTCCAAGTCAGAAACGGGATGGTAAAAGGGCCTAAGGTGACAGAGCTGCTTGGTGTATAAAGGTGGAACACAGAGCAGGAGAACGGAGACCTGATCAGTACCATCTACCCACACTGACCAGGAATATACATACTAATCCCCTCAGCAGCTCCCAAGCCAATCAAGTTGGCCGTTACACGTAGCCATTGTAATAGACAGTAGCCACACCTTTTCCACATCTATAGCTCATTTGTCATTAGGGAGTTTTAACCTTCTACCCAGCTGGATGTCAGATAGCTCCTAAGCTTGATCTGTCAAAGATCATGTGCATCATTTTAACCCTCAAACTAGTTTCTCTTCCAGACTGACATTTTGCTATACCAATAGCCTCAGCTCAGAAACCCTGAAGTCATCCTTAGCTATATTTGCCTGACAGCTACTCTCTCATCAGATCCTGCCTGGGTCATTTCCATAATATTTTTGACATGTCTCCATTCTCGTCTCATCACTCAGTCTCAGCCCCTGTTGGTTCAGTTCCGCACGATAGCAGTAGATTTGGAAATTGTCACACCGATTCCAGATTCCCTTCCCTCTTTCTTGCCGGTGCGTGCATGCAGACACACACAGCCACACATCCTTGCTTAGTTGATCTTTTCAAAGCATATTTACCTTTGCTACCTACACTTTCCCAAAAGCTGTAGAACTTTTCTAAAAAATAGGTACTGGGTTTTCACACTTCTACGTTCGTGCATGTGAAGTCCTTAGCCTAGAAATTCCCTTATATTCTCAACACCACCTTGATAGTTTTTAAAGACCCAATTGCTTCACCTCATCTGTGAAAGATTGCTTTGAATTGTCTACTTTGTCCCTTCCTCACCTTGGAGAAGCTAATTACCTCTCCTTTGTTGTTCTCCTAGCACTGTTTTCTACCAGAAATATGATCTAATACTGAAATGTGTGATTTTGAAAAGTTCTGCATAGCCAGGCATGTTGGCACAGGCCTGTAGTCTCAGACCTCAGAGAGGCTGAGACAGGAGGATCATGAGGCAGGGCAGCTTACCTACCAAGCAAGACCTGATCTCAAGGTTAAAAAGAAAAATTAAAAATTAAGCTGTAGCTCAATGTGAGGTTCCCAGGATTCACTCCTCAGTTGTTCAAGGAAGAGAGGCAGGGAGGGAGGGAGGAAGGTTGGTTCTGCATAACTATGTTGAATATACAAAGATGAAAACTCCTGAGAAAATCAAAGAATAACGTAATGCTTATAGGTATCGAAAATAAATGTAACTTTTTGCCAGTCTCTGTCACTTATGTGACGTTAATTGTTTAATGAAAAGTATGGAAGTATTCTTTCGTAAAGTAATATTTCACCATTTTTTGTTTTTATTTTACTTAGCTAAATAGATTAATGATTAAAACTCCAGCATCATCTAAAAAAGGTTAAAATCTAAACTTTAAAAGCCAATGACATGTCTTCATTGATTTATCTAGATTCTGTTTATTTTATTCTGGTATGATAAGATAAAAACCTCTATCCATGAATCATAGAAAAAATTCTTACCTAGGTACTTTAAGGGCTGAGAGATGTTTTGTCACTTGTTGATTTTAGAAATCCTACATAAGGACTGTAGTTAATGTGGGACGTTTCCTACAGGTTTGCTGATGCACTTTCACCACACAAAAGCCAAAGGTAACTTTAAAACTGTGTGATGGATGTTAACTTGCTTGACTGTAGTAACCATTTCATACATATATGAAATGCATCAAAATATTATTTTGCCTACCTTAAGTATACACTATAATTTTTTGTAGTACAGGTACTCCTTTTAGGAGAACGCTTCATATTTTCCTGAGAAGTTAGTTCTGTTGAGAGTATTATAGCACCAGTCTTTGGTCCAGTATATCTGGAATGGCAAGAGTGAAATCTCATCAAGTGCCAGATAGAAATATTCCCCACTGATCACTGGCCTGCTGCCCAGTACCAGCATGTGTGGCTCTTGTCATTAGCTTTAAAATTCTAGGTAGATGCTTTTGTGTGAAAAAAATTTTAAATCTCAAAAATGTAGTGTTAGTACTGAAAACCTTTTATCCAACCATAGTCTTCTTGGCATTCTGACACGTGGTTTCGAGGGTTCATGACAGTGTGAAGTAAGTTTTACTAATGCTTTGGCATGGTAAAAGGAAAGCAGTGTGCCCATGTAGAGTGAGTGTGGAAGGCCATAAACAGCAGAAGACCCATGGAGTTTAGGATCTAGCCCTGTGGCTGTTACCCGAGGTCCAGTGTTTTATTTAAGTCGAAGCTTCTGCAGTTAGGATTTCGGTTGTTTTTCTTGTGGTGCTAGGGATCAAGCCACTGGGTTATGCCCCCTACCCTCTTCCGGTTACATGGTAAGTGAAATGAGCCAAGCACAGAAGAGCTGCATGGAGAAGGTAGTCCTCAGATTAGATCTACGTCCTAATTATGACAAATTCAGCATATCTGTACATATGTGTACATATCTGAAAACAGCACATGTCAGGCAGACACTCTTCTCCTCCCAGATCTTGGGCTATGCTCAGACAACACCTGGTAACCAAAAACATGGGAGTCGTGGTGACTCTCATGGGGTTTATAAGAGGCTGTGAGGGTAGCGTCTTGATAGAGAAAGTGGATAATCCCTACAATGAGGGACACGTACTGTGGAATTTCCACTAAAAAGAAGCAGGGAAGGCCAGTGGGCTGAACAAAGACAAAAGCACCAGCTAGAAAGAGAAGCAGAAGCAGACTTCTGATGCTGTTGACCTTGGCATCGGGAAGGTCCCTGAT
>PVKB01000390.1:0-495000 GCA_004027205.1 Ctenodactylus gundi
GTTCCTCTTTGAACTACACACCAGAGTGTTTACATTTTTGAACAGCTTAAAATATGATTTACATTAAACATAAATTATATTAAAGAAAATTATTAGAAAATAAATGAATATACTATAAAAGTCAAAAGTGATAAAATAATTCTTAAGCCTTACTTTCTGTTTGCATAGTTTAAATGAAAAGACGCAATCATGAAGAATATCTGCTTACGAACTCACTAGGATTCTGAAATCACTCTCACCCAACATCCTGAAATTGTCTCCCTCGATCTGCTAATGTGTATGTGGCACACATCCATTCAACACTTGTGTGATAGACACATAATGATCGTGATCATCCTTTTCAGATAATTCTTTGTAAGTTGTCAAATCTTGCTGAAAAGGCAGACCCTGGAGAAGCGACTCTTATGTTTGCCTGGCAGTTCGCTGACTTAGACAGGGATTTACTAGAAGTCGTAATTGGCTCCTGTGATCCACAAGGAGCAGCGCCTTCCTCGCTGCTTTGACTTTCTGCGGATTGATAAACGCTGTGAACTATGGTGGAATAGAGCAGCGAAGCCTGCTAATGTGAGGGGAGGCGGGAGTTAATGACTTGCCAAGCGCTGCGGGGTGGCTGTAGACTCATTTTTCGGGGTACTAGTTCTATATTGCTTCATTTTATCCTCTTTTGGAGAGATTCTTAATGTCTCTGGCTCAATCAACAAAATAAGAACTATATTTACCTGACATATGATACATGGCTAGAATATAATGAGCCATTTTTGATGTGAAGAGGCAGTAACCGTTTGTTAAACGATACCCTCGACTCCTGAAAAAGTTAATAAAGTATCTCCAAAGCACTTAACCTCTTTCAAATGAATCATTTATATACTAGGAGAAACGATCTCAGTGATGATCTACACTGAGCCTGACGCTTTATAAAATAGATACAGGATACTAAATAATTTGATTAACCATCTAAACTCTCTAGAAGGAGAACTTACTGCAGATCGGTGTTAAATTATTTTTACATAATTGAATTCCGAATCTCACACTGAATGACTCTTGTTTAATAGCATTTATTTACTTTTTAAAAGGCATTTTCTGTATAATGAGCACTTTTACGACTGTATGTCTGTAAAGTACCTTTAATTTATAAATGATTATAATCTATCATTATTAATGAGTTTTTTCCCTCTTCCTTATGATCCATAGATTCTTTAATATCATTTCTATAGTACTAATATACAAATGCCAAAATATTTTTACACTTATTGATAATAACATAGATAAAACTCACAGAGTATCTTTTTCGCATCTTCATTAAAAATGTATATATGTATATTGTTATGCATACACAGCCTATATAAGTATAAAAGTTAGATTTAAAGAATTTGCTTTTCCTTTTCTATTTCTGATTCTTTCCTTCTCTTATATCTACTATATATGTTTTACTGGGAATACTATAAATTCAAATGTATAATTATCACTAGCATATTCTTTTGAAGTGTTCCAATATAGAGGTATCAAAATGCTAAACTCTAATAGCAATAATTTGATGTTACATTTTTTTGATTACAAAAGAGAAAGTCCTACACTGGAAGTCAAAGTTCAGAAGAAATTGTGACAGGCTGAAGTCAGGTTACATCAGAAAGTACATTAAATTGCATAACATATAAGAAAAATAAAACATTGATACTATAAATTTGCCTATATTTCTGAATTTGAATTTCTCCTTCTTTACTCTCAAGGAAAAAGCTGTTCTACGAAAAGGAAGTAAAAGGCTTACTGTTTTCTTAGTTCATGATATATGCAAATTAACAATCGTGTTACCATTTAAGTTTAACACTACATGAGCCAAAGAAAGCTACCATTGTTGCTGCTGCTTAGCACGTGGAAATACCATGGATATTGGAATATATCACGAAGACACGTAAGGAAAAATAACGTGTCAAAATGAAGCGTGAGCACCATTTTGGGTCCTAGCTTCTATTATGCTATCAACATTGTTGACACTACAGGAAATAATACAAAATATGAATGCATTGGTTTAAATGTGTATATGCACAGTTACATCAATTTTGTATAGTTAATTTAAATCTTTTATATGACTTTTTAAATAAAATTATGTATTTTAAACTTTTCATTACAGTTTTCTCAATACTTGGTAAATAAAAACATACAAAGATGTCAATAAATGTAAATACCAAAGTGATAAATTGTTTTTATTTTTAGCAAAATTTATTTTCGGAAAATATTGAGACATGTAAGAAGTTGTGAAGATCTTATGGAAGTTTCTCATATATCCCACATAATATTCCTTATATTTTTACTTCATTTTAGTGTGTCATATCTTTTATACTTTATAAGTATACTTTTATACTTTATACTTCTTTTTTTATGAAGCAGGATCTCATTCTATAATGCAGGCTGGTCCTGAACTCACTAGGTAGCCCAGGCTGGCTTCACATTCACAGCAATCCTTGTGGCCCAGCCTCCTAATTGCTGGGCTTATAGGTAGATGTGCTCCACTATGTCTGGTTTATGTAGTTCCATGGAATTGAACTCAGAGCCTTTCACTCTCAAAGCAAGCAATCTAGCCATTGTGCTATTCCTCCATCCCCAAGACTTCTGATATTCTTTAAAATACACAGAGCTCAGTCAATTTTTTGTTTGTTTTTACTTAATGTCTTTTTGTTATTATTATTTTAAGACTGTCTCTAGTACACAGTTTTACAGTTTCTGCCCTTGTCAAACATTAGCTGGACATACATGTGTGTGTCAGTTCTTGGCTCTCTCTCCTGTTCTGTTATGATGTGCCTCTACTTTCATGCCAATAACACGGTACCTTGATTACTCAAGCTGTGTAAAAGAGTCCGAAACTGAGGAGTATGAGTCTTCCACACATTTTCTTTTGTCCAGTTCACTTCCATTTTCAGGATCTCTTTTGACTTTGCGTATATTTTAGGATTGTTCTCTTTTTCTATGACAATTCCATGAAATTTTGATAATGACTGCACAAAGTTGAAGGTTATTTTAACTAATTCTAACGTATTTTAACAACATTAATTCTTTCAAGTCATAACTATGAGATACATTTGTTTACCTTTTCTTTTTCTCATAAAATTATATGATTTGCACTGTATAGGACTTTTACCTCCTTGGTGAAATTTGTTCATCAGCATGTATTTGATGATATTGTTAATGGAATTATTTTCTCAGATTTTTAAAAGTTATTGCTAGTGTATAAAAATGTACCTAGCCTTTGTGTATTGATTTTGTGTCCTTCATTTAGTCCTAGTCCTATAACTATGGTTATTTATACCCCCAACACATGTAACATACAAACTCTAAATTTCACTTCAAAATCATACACATGGAGCTAGGGCCATAGTTCAACGATAAAGCCCCAGTAAGCACATGGCCTTGGATTTGATTTCTCATACCATATAAGCCAGGTGCAATAGCACACACCTGTAAGTTCAGCACTCTGTAGGTTGAGGTAATAGAGGAGTTTTCAAGGCCAGCCTGGGCTGTAGCCTTGACTACAGAGTAAAGTAAGTCCTGTCTCAAAACAAACAAACAAACAAACAAAAACAACAACAAAAAAAACCACACATGCAGCTGCTGTATATTCCCAGTGTATTGTTTATTTTCCTAATAATTCATTACATCTGAAAAGGTAAACTCCAAGAATCTTAGGTAACTGTGTACTACTTTTATCATGAAATTATTTAGTTTGCATCTTATCTTACCAAAATATTGATAAATGAAAGGGGTCTATAAACCATGAAGTACGTGTCTCCAGAGTTGATATGTGATTAAAAGTCCTAAGTAAATATATTTATTATGTGTTAAATTAGTATATTAATTTTAAAACAGTATAAAATTCAGGAGAAAAATTTTTAAGTAAATATTTGTTGATTAAAATTAAAGGTTAATTTTTAATTGGCTATGCAACTCTTAAACAATTCTCTAGATTCTTTGCCTCAGGTCTTGCCTCTAATAATTAAATTTAATATACTTGTCTTACTTTCTTGTTGCTATGTCACAACGTAGGGGAGGAAGAGTTCACTTCAGCTCACAGTTTCCGAAGGTCTCAGTCCATTCGTGGGTGGCCGGCAGCAGTGGAGGCCCGTGGCAGGAAGGGTCCGGCCAAGGACATCAGCTCGCAGCATGCCAGGGAGGAAGAAGCCAAGCGAGCAAGGAAGAGCAGGACTTGCGCACATCTTTGGAGATCATGTCCCAGGATTCTTTCTGTCCGTTGTGAGCCAAATCCCAGTGTTCTGCTCCTTCTTGGTGAAGCCTTGACTTTCTGTCCTTCCAAGTCACATGCCCAGTAGTGTCCCACCATGCCTCTAAACTACTACGTACCCCTAATCTACTACAGAACTGTCATCCACTTTGTAGACAAGGCCCATCTCTTAATAGCACGTGGTTCCATGCGCATCTCACAACATCCAGACACTGAGGTTTGGGAACTCATTCCAGACCCAAACTATGACTTCACTATTTTTTTTTTGCTAAAAAAACACCAACATGGGGCACTTTTTATTAATTGTGTGTTATTTATCTTCACTTGTCACTTTGGGTCTTTATTGATAATTTTTTTCATGGGAATTCTACTGCCTGTAATGAAATATGGCCTGTCATATTTCACTTGGGGGACATGAGCGTGGCAGTACACCCTGTTGCTTTATAAGAGGTTGTATTCTTTTGCTGTAAAACTCTGATTTCTTTATTAATTCATCATATCTTAATAAAAGTGAAGTGTAAAGCAGATAGGAGCAATGCCAATAATACATCACCAGTCCTTACATGCCATTGGATTTTACAAATTAGATTCGACACAATCAGCCTGAATTTCTCACCGTCTATTGTAAGGAATATCACCGAAACTCAGTAGTCCGTGTAACCTGAGAACTCATATGGAAGCGAATGCTAAAAAAGAAGTGAGGAAATTATTGGAAGAGTAAAGTCTAGTCCTTAAAAATCGATTGTTAGGTCTAAATATGTTCATTTGTAAAGTAGCAATGAGGTTTACATCTGAGTGACATTAACAATCAAATGCTTCACATGATACCTGAGCTGTAATAGGCCTTCTGAAATAAATGTTTCCTAATCATAGAATGCATTAGAATAAATTATTATTCTCATAGTGGATGCTACTACAATTATTAAATAAACTCTTCCTAAGATCTAGTTGCATTACTTTCACAAGCATTTACTGGTCACTGCTGGTGCACCGGGAAGTAAGCACTGAAGATTGACAGTACAAAGCAAAAATCTCCATTCCTACAGAGTTTATGATCGGGAAGTTGAGAAAGATAGAGACATTATATAAGCAGATGGTGAGGGAATGCATTCATAATAACAATATATAAAAAGATAAATTTTGAGAATAAAAATAAGTTTTGTAAAAATAATTGGGGAAGGGGAATTTAGAGCATTGCTCAGAACATTGGAGAAAATATAAAATATAGAAAGTCATAATGTGAAAGAGATGTTTTCTAAGATTCTAGGATTTTCATATTTTTACTTGTTCATTCATAGCTTTCTGCTTTCTATCCTGAAAAATGAAAAGTAGAAGTGATT
Organism: Ctenodactylus gundi; assembly: GCA_004027205.1. Taxonomy (NCBI): domain Eukaryota; kingdom Metazoa; phylum Chordata; class Mammalia; order Rodentia; family Ctenodactylidae; genus Ctenodactylus; species Ctenodactylus gundi. The sequence goes on from PVKB01000390.1 coordinate 5,572, forward strand.
AAAAGAATATTACAACTGATATTCTCACCTTCTTTACCTAGATTTACACATTTTAAGCATTTTGATACATTTGCTTTATCCTTTACTCTGAATATTAAAATATGTATATTTTGCTAGTTGAAGCTTTTGGAAATAAATCACAAATATGGGATTATTATTCCTAAACTTCAAGCACATGTCTCTGAAGGACAAAGACATCTTCTTACATACCTGTAATAAAAGTAATATACCTCTCAAATTTAAATACTAAATGCTTTTTGGGGTCTCTGTCCCATGGGGACTCCCAGAACAGCTGAGGAGGAGTCAGAGGACAACGGAGAAGCACTCGCTTTGGTGAATGCAGTCCGATGAATTCAGCAAGTACAGGGCCTATACCGACCACAACAATGCAGAAGTCATCTCGGGCCAATCAGCAGGGCTTTCACCAGCAGGGTCATTCAGAAGGAGGGAGGGATGAAGGAGGATGGGCCACCAGTCAGCAGTTTGTCACTAGATGAGGGGCCCTGAGGCCTGCCTCAGACACCCGGTGTGGTGAAGCCTGCTTCTACCATAGTGTCCTGGACATGTGCTAGATAGGCTTCAGCCCAACCTGAACTCCCCACAAATGCTAAGTACTTTCTCATAATCAATCAATATTCAAAAAACTTAGTTTTACGTTATCTTTTCTAGCTATTTGTTCAGTATACTATATCATGAGATGAGATGTTTCATTAATGCCTTCTACATTAAAACAAAAAATATAGTTGCTTAAAAAAATAGTTTAGTATTTCTAATTACTCTGCTGGTCTAGAATTCGAACAAGCCTTTACTGTTAGCCCACATGCTGTGCCTGTTTCAGTTTGAGATCACTCATTTGTGAATAGTTAACCCAGAGAACGACTGAGCCTGAATAGTCACATGGTCACTGGCCATTTCCAAGTGAAGCCTGCCTTCCTTGTAGTACGGATCTGGAACACAAGACCTAAGACAGAAGTTCTGACTTTCACAGAGAGCTTCTGTCTCATTTTTGCTACAATTTGTTGTTTAGAGCAATTCAGAGGCCTGCCCGAGTCCAAGGTAAAGGGAATGGACTCCATTTCTTGATCTCTTGTTGGAAGAAAGGCAAAGAATTTGTGGTTATTTCATCCTCTCATACCATGACCATACATAAATTTAAACACCATATATTTATCCCATTGTAATCTCTAATGACAATACTCTATATTATTGTAACATCTTTTACTCAACTATAATTTAGAATAGTAATGTTTCATTTGTAGATATACATACATAATACATATATGCACATCTTCTTATCCAATTGTACTCTTGAACAGCAAGGTTCTGCATTTAATAAACAGTAATAGTATATGGAACATAGCTATTCTAGATTACACAGAAGTATGTGTGTGTGTGTGTGTGTGTGTGTGTGTGTGTGTGCACGCACGTGTGTGTGTGTGTGTGTGTACCCATCCCACTTACAGTCTACAGAAAATTTTAAAAATTTCAGACAGATTCTTCCAGCAAAACTGTCACCTTAAAGAAGACCAGTCCATTACCATCACCCACATCCCAATATGTACTGTGTGAAGACGTTACTCAGAGTCATTTAGAGGTTGAAAAAGCAAGAGTCTCTGAGGAATCAGAGAAGGATGAGTGTGAGAGATGACTCCAGGTTTGTGCTGTGAACTGGAAAGAAGGAAAGGAGAAAAGCCCAATGGAAAAATAAACTTCACCTTAGTTCTCAGCATTACAGAGGAATAGATTGTCATAAAGATAAATCTTAGATATGTGAAGCTTGAGAAATGAAATTAATCATATTCTTATTAAAGAGAAGTGATTACTCAATCCAGAGCAAACTTTGAGTGTTTTGCATTGATTTTTCAAAGTGAAAAATGTTTCAGTTGGGACTCTCGTTTGGAGTTCCCAGAAAAATTTGTTCATGGCACCCATTTTTGTATAGCTGAAGAATTGTTTACTTCTTGGCAGGGGAAATCTCTCGACCATCTTTGGTCACAGAATTGATCCTTTGTTATGAGTATGTGCTAGAATAAACTGAACTGAATCAGAGTTGGTACTGGGTTTTCTTTCTGTATCTATAGTAAAAGCAATAAGGAAGATTCTCAGCCTCAGTTTACAACAGGAATGTTTAATGTCTCCATTTTGAAGATTGCTTTTGTCAGATACTATTTTCTTGGTTGACTTCCCCAAGCCTCCAACAATTTAAAAATGTCACTTTACATTTTCTTGGTCTCCAGTCAGATTTCTGATGACAAGTATGACTCAATTTTGTTAATGACCTCTTGCATGTGGTGGCACCTCTTCCTTGTTGGTTTCAAATATCTTCTATGCCATTGCTTTTGACAATCTGATTAGCCCCAGCTGCCATGTGAATCTCTGTGTTCATCAATCTTAAAGCTCATTGAATCTTTTTAATATATAAATTTAAACCATTGTTCACATCTGGGAAATTTTCTGTTGTTATTGTTTCAAATATTCTCTGTCCCTTCTTCCCATCCTTTGCTTTGAGGGTGTCATTTTTGAGATGTTGGTATAGTTGGTCGAGCCCAGTAGATCACTTAGCTTCTATTCACTTTTGAAATTTTCCTTTCAACTCCTTAAAGTGAATAATTTACATTTTCTTATTTTCTACTTACTCACTGCTGCCATTTAAGCCCTCCAAGACGTGTGTGTGTGTGTGTGTGTGTGTGTGTGTGTGTGTGTGTGTGTGTTTAACAGGCTTTCAGTAGTCCAGGCTGGTTCACTAACTCGTTGTGTAGTCCAGCTGGCCTCCTGCCTCAGATTACAAGGGTGCACCACCGCACCAAGCTCTTATGTGCTCCTGGAGATCAACCTGCTTTGCCTTTATGGCTTTTTATTTTACTTATTGTACTAAGTGTCACTATTTAATTTTTGTTTAGTTCTCTTTTTTAGTACTTTTTTTGACAGAGTTTCATTCAATAGTCCTGTCAGGCTAGTCATTCAGTAACCCAGGGTGGCCTTAAACACAAGAAAATCCTGCCTCAGCCTCCTGAGTGCTGGAATCACAGGCATGTGCCACTATATCCACTATATCAGGCTTATGTGTGCTCAGGAATGAAATCAAGAGCTTGTGATTGCTAGGCTTTAACTGCTGTGCTATTCCTCCAGACCCTGTAATTTCTGTTTATCGATTTTCCCTGTGTTTTATACTTTGTCCTAGTTTCCTTTAGTTCTTTCTCCATACTTTTCTTTCAGTTCTTTGAGCATATTTAAGAAAGCTGATTTAAAGCCTTGTCCAATAAGTTCAGTGTTCCTGCTTCGGCAGAAATAGTTTCAGTTAATATAGACAAAAAATCCTTTTTTTTTCTATATATGCCTTAAGGGTTTTTTGTTTTGTTTTGTTTTGTTTTTTGTTTGCTTCCTTTGGTATTACATGGACATTTTAAATACTACATGTGATAGTTCTTGAAGTTATACTCATGTCCTTGCTCAAGATTTACTGGTATTTATTTTTGTATATTATAGATATTTACTTGTTTGTTGTTTGTACTTTTTAAAATTAAGTCATTTAACAAGTATCATACATAAAAGCCTGTATTTTCTGTTATGTGTGGTCTCTGATGTTTCTGTTCCTATTGTATATAATCCACTGGTGTTTTTAACAGAATTTTTGGGGAGCAGGAGTAAAAAGTAGGGGTTAAAATGATTGAATAAGTAGACATAGAAGAGAGAGAGAGAGAGAGAGAGAGAGAATCAAATGGTAAAATCCCAAAATTTCTCCCAGAATTACTTATGGTATCTGTATGAAGGCAGTCCTTTAAAACAGTGAGGCTTTTTGCAACCAACTCAACTTTCACTGCAATTGGAGATCAGCCATTGTTGGAAGAATAGGGTCTTCTCAGGACTTTATGTGCTCCATCCTGCCCTGGGCATGCAGGTGTCTTTGTATATTCCCCTGTTAACAGGCATTTTGAATGTCCTAATTTTCTAAAGAAGCTCTCCCCAGATTTTTCTGCAAGGCTTTTATTGTTCTATTTTATGCTTCAACTGTTACCTAGCCCCAGGTGGCTGCAGGTTGTTCATTTGCCTCACAATGCTTTTGAGGGAAGCCCTTTGCTGCCCAGCATGACTTTCAGCTTAGGCAAAAACAAAGGCAAGTGCCTGTGGTCCTTGAGCGTCCAGAGAGGTTCAAATTGACAACACACTTCTTCTACAGTAAGTTTTGCTCTCCTACCTTTGACAGCAGAGACCAAGGCTCCATGCTGTGAATGGTCTTATATAAACAGCTAATAAAAGACATTGTACTTGGCCTTAAAATATTTGTTTACAATCAGTTTGTTCTAATCTAGAGCCAAAGCAGGTACACACACTATTTTTTTTCTGATGTCATAAGTTTGTTACAGAAAACAGGTCAGTTGTGCTGTAAAATATTTCACATTCTTTGCTTTCTCATGGAGTCAATTAGCTTCATATAAATTAAAGTTTGCTGAATTAAGTTTAAGTGGTCTGAGTAAATTGGTCACAGGTTTTACTCTGTGTTTTGTGTCGAATAACATTCAGAAGAAGAAACATGACTGTCCTACTTTTAGACACACAGGAACCGCAATATCATTTTAATGGCTCCACTGTAAGGTGGTCTTCAAACCTTTTATGTAATGGTTTCAGGGTCCGATTTTCTTGGCTTGATTCAATGACTTCATTAGAGTTGCCAGCAGTGATTCTGGTTCTATTATTTATCTCATAACTTAATCGTCAGGGTTCTTTAGTAAATAGCTTTTAAAAAAATAGAATCTCTTTCAAAAGAAGAGAAATCACTGGTTTTCTTTCATTTTTGATGTATTTTTTCCTTTTATCCTTTTTTAAAGATAAAATCTTAGCTTTTGATACAGTCAGAGTGCTTAATAAATTATATTCACTATTACTTTTGATTCTCAGATTACCTAGTGAAGTATAGAAGTTCTTTGATATATTCTTATAAGTCTTTTAAATGAGTACTTGCAAACACTAAAAATATATATTCTGCACATGGCTTGTTTTTAATCATTGCTTTTTAAAGCACAAAAATATGTGCATGCATAATACACGCTCACACATACACACTTCTCACAATGTGTTAACAATCGCTTGTATTGATTATTTAACATAGTTAAATTTACCGTTTTTACATGTATTTTACTGTATGTTTAATTTACTTTGTAGAACACAATACGATGAATTAATTTCTACAATTGATTTCATTTGAAAGGAAGCAAATACTTTGAGCTACATCCACTTGATTTCTGTTCATTGTTTCCTAAATCTTGCCTTCTGCACATAGAAAGAAAAAGGTTTGCCCTGATTATCCAGGCACACATCGCGTTTATACAGAAGAACTATCACAAGCTTCCTGGTTTTAAAGTGATGTTTAGAGCATTAAAAACATGTTAGGTAAAGTAAAATATCATGACTTTTTCACAATTTTCTCGGCAACTTAAAAATAAACTTTGTATTTAAATTATGTACTTTTTTGCTAACCTTTCTGATGAAAACATACAATGGTAGGTGGAATGGTGCTGTTTTGATATATCTGATAACAATGACTTGAAACGCAAGGCCAGGAACGCTTTCAAGGAGAGAAAAGTGTAGTGAAAAAAAAATCTTGAAAACCGAGCTCTTAGGATCATTTTATTTTTTAGTTTCTACATTTGAGATAATCCTACATAATATGTATATTTTATTCTGTATTGCCCAGGGGATGTATTCTGACTTAGCCACAATTTATTTATAGCAGTTAGCCTCAGAAGGAGAAAGTGATATTGATCTATTGTAACTGAGCATACTGCCAATTTTTAATAAATATTAGATGCTCCAAAGTCAAGCATCCATCTCATTTATTTCTATACTTATCAAAAATGAAAGTATAAAACTATTCTTAAGCCTTCTACATACATTTCATAATTATATAGGTACCTGAATATAATGAACACATCTGGTTCATAAGAACAGACATTCAAATATAAATACTGAGAATTTTATTTTATTTACTTTTTATTCTATGGAATATTACGATGTGCTTCACCTTGGATTTGATTTTGCTTTGTTTTACTTTGCGTTACATGAGTATTATTGTAGATAATAGAAAAAGAATTATATATTTTTGAAGCTGCTTTGTCATGGAGGCTGTAAAAATGTTTTCCTTGATACAGATCCTAAAATATATCTACCTTGTGATACCAAATGAATTCAGATGCACAGATGCAGTAGTCAAAAGTCATTTGTATGCACTTTGACACAATTATCTACCAACTATTAAAAAAATAAAGAAAGGAAGGAAAGGGGGAAAGAAAAAAACAACAAAGTTGAAGGCAGAAGGTAGAAAGAGAAGGGGAAAGAGTATGAAGGAGGAATGAAGTCAGGGAAGGATGGAGAGACTTAGAAAATCTTAACAACTGCCTCTGCACCACAAACTTGACACAGACTTCTTTAGCACTTCAATCCCTCAACTCTCTTGAAACTTTTACTTCAGAAACATATGATTACAGTTTTTTCTCTGCTCCTTCCAATGTATTCGTTTTAGAAAGGCATGTGTGCCTTTACCACTCAGAACTGTCTTTTTCAGGCTTAGCAGTCATCTCTTAGAAATGTCTTCAAGGAAGATGGCACCCTGATTTTCTGATTTCTTGAAGTAGTAGGAATCTAACTTCCATGGTCCCTTTACTCGAACTTGGAAAATTGCCTCTCCTCTTGTCATGAAGATATGAGAAAGTGTATTTTTTTCTTTTTCTTTCACAGACAGGCATAGTATTGGATTGTTGGAAAAATCATGACACATTTTTGCAACAGATAGCATTAATTCACTTTTGAAAGTAATAGAGCCATTCACATCTAAGTTATTGCTGTGTCATTTGACAGTTATAGTTCTGGCTTCGCTCTAGAAAGATTGAGTGATTCGGTTGACTATTGGAGATTTTAGAAGAAGTTGCAGATAAAAGAAGAAACTTTGTATTTTTCTCATATTTTATTGTTTTACTTCTGCACCAGGAAGAACTTGCATCAAACTTGTGAAAAGTTGTATACAGTTTGTGGCGATGGATCTCTACCAGGATGTCTGTGAAAACAATGCTGGTCATTTTAATTTCAATGTTGCTCCTCAGTTAAGGAGGGCCACAAAGGATGATGACAACAAAATAAAAGCATTGATTGAGTCAAACCCATGTTAGATGACACTACGGATTGGTGAAATGCTGAACTTTTGTCATTCAAGTGCTCGGAACCACCTGAAGACGCTGAAACATGCTCATGTTTGGATTTCTCATGAACTCAAAGAACTTCATTTGTTGGCATATGTAAACATCTGTGATATGCTTTTAAAAGATGAGGGAAACAATCCTTCCTTGAATTATCCCATAACTGGGAATGAGAACTCAATAAGTTGCAACAATGTGACGCACAAACAATGTTTGTGTGGATAAGATGATTCACTTCAAATGACTTCAAAGGCAGACATTCATCAGAAGAAGGTTATGTTGTCAGGGGGGGCAGAATTTAAAAAATGTAGTGTTTCTCAGGCTCCTATCAAGGAACCAAGCAATTAATTAGTATGTACACTGTAGGCAACCACACAGTGTGAATAAATTCATTATCCAGAAGCTTCCAGAGCTCAGTAATCCTAAAAAAGTTGTGTTTCAGACCACATACAATTTTGATCACTTGCAAAAAAAAAAAATGGATCTTGGATGGTAAGTGTTTTCACACCCACCAAAATTGCCTGACCTTGTCTGGTCAGACTTTTATTCATCTTACTCATTTCATAACTCCTTGTATGGTATAATGTTTAATTCAACTGAAGCTGTAAAACAATACCTTGTCCAGTTTTTTGTTATAAAGACAAGCCCTTTTATGGACAAGTAATTATGAAACTCACTGAAAGATGGAATAAGATTGTGGAACAAAGTGAGCACTAAGTATATTATTGTGACTGTGGAAGAGATTATGTCAACTTGCGGAATTCAAAAACCATGCCTGGATTAGGGTTTGGGAACCATGCCCAGAGTAGGCAATTGAGAACCAGCCTGGATTAGCCTGTGACTGTCAACGAATGAGGGAAGAACACCCACTCAGTTGTGGGAGGCCCAACTGAGAACTTGAACTGTACAAAAGGAAGGAAGAAGAAAGATTGTTCCAGCTTCCTCCTCTGGGAAAGCTCTCACCTTCGCAATCGGCTACAGATGCTGACTTGCTACAGGCCGCAAATCTTCATCACAGATTCGCTCCAGTCTCCACTTGTGCCTGTTTGCCAGCCATCTTCAGTCTCTAGTCTTCAGTCTTATCATTGTTCTTGGAACAACTGAGATCCCTAGCAGACTCTCACTGGCTGTCCTGCAGTCCTGGACGGGTGTTCTACTTCGCGGCTGAGCAGCCGTTAGACCCTCCACGGCTCCCTTACTTGCAGGCTGCCATCTTGGACTATCTCACTAACCTCAGATTTGTAGCCTTCCAAATAGATCCCTTTTTGTTAAAATTTCTATAAATTCTGCCTTTTGGAAGAACCCAAATTAATACAATCATTGATTGATCTTTGTTTTTTATATAAATAAAAGACCTTTGGAAAACAGACAAAATAAATAATGCCTTTTCCAACAACTCAATGTAATTCCCCTTCTCAGTTCTTAAAAGCAGAAACAAAACAAACAAAAAGAACCATCAATTTTTTATATTCTCTGATTGTCATCACCTCAAATGAAATCTTTCTTGCCTATAGAGCTTTTTGGATGGTGGACTTTTTACTTTGGCATTTTGAGGAAGGAAGGTGAGAGTGAGACCAATAGAAAACACAGATTATTTTTTATTTTGTCATAGAAAAATACTTCCTCTGTATATTTCAAAATTCTTACACAATGAGAACTTGATGTACTTCAACATATCAGAATTATATTGCATGATAAAAATAGGTAATGTTACAAATCAAGGTGGGAAAAAAAAAATCTTGTACTTTACTTTACAGCCAGAAGGCTGTTAACATAGTGTAAAACTGATTCCTTCAATGTAAGAATACTCTCATATAAAAGGAAAATGATGAAAATAAAAAATATTTACATGACGTTAAAATAAAAAGTGCATATGAGATTTAGAATATTGTAAACTAAAATTTCCTTAAGATGTTTTTGCTTATTAAAATCTTTTTTTAAATTTTTGGTATTCTACTATTTTTGTTTTATTTATCAAAGCCAATTACAATTGCATATAGCAAAATTAGTTAAGAGGACTTTAATTCTTTTAATTTATAAATTTAGTCTTATTATGTATATTATCTTATAATATTTTATTTTTTATTTTCAGTCACTGTATCAGTTATGCATGTTAATAGTGTTCACTGTGGCATTTTGAAACATGAGTAGATAATACGTTGAACAATTTATGACAATTGACATTTTTCTCTGTTATTTATTTACTTCTTTTTTATTTAGAGGCTTTGAGATTCTTGTCTTGTAGAAAACATTCTCAGTTTTCTCTCTGCCTATCTTCTTTTTCTATCCTTCTGTATTAGAGTTCTTTAGAAAAACAGAGACAATATGAAATATATATTTAAAATTTATAGAAAAGCATTTACTGGTAGGCTTTTAGATTTAGAAGCAGAAAAATCCACAATGGTTTCCTGCATGCTGGAGAGTCAGAGGAACCAATAGGTACTGAGCCCAAGATGGAAGCCTTAGAACAAGAGAGATCAAAGACCTATCACCAGCTCAAAAATCAAAGGCTTGAAAGATCAATGCAAAGCAGTGCTTGCTTTGGAAGGCTGAAAAAGATAGAGACCAACATTCAGAGGCAAAAGTGAAGACCTGAGTTCTTCCAAAGCAGGTGCACTTCCTTCTTCTTTCTCTTTGCAATCCGTTCAAGCTATAAGACCATTGGTTGGTATCACTTACACGCAGGGTGGGTCTTCCTACAATTTATGAGCCTACATACCATTTATCCACAACACACCCCGAACTGCGCTTTACTAATTAGACAGATGCTTCTTAACTTATTTCAGTTGATATAACTAGATATTTGATAGTTACATCATACAATAAACATTTCTATTAATTTTATTGACTTTCTAGCATTTTGCTTAACAATTACATGTATATAGATGTGCGTGCACATATCCACCCCACATTGTTACCCTGTCAAATTACATCATGCTAAGTAAGCTTCTTTCTGAGCCTTTTCATAATTTTGGCAATGTTTCATAGAAGTGAGTTCTATGGGGAAAATGGAATATTATTTTTCTAGATGCCATTAACTTCCTCTCTCTTCCGGGTTCAATCATTTTTTACTCCCACTCATAATGAGGATGCCTTTCTCCCCTCTCCCAAGAGAGCATTGTCAAGCATTTGAGTTTGGGACCATTTTTTATGGGGCAAGTGACATCTCTAAGTGATATTAATTTGTATGGGGCTTCCCTTTATAAGAGAAATTGACTTTCAGTGCAGCCTGGCTTTCACAGTAGACAACCCTCCTATGTGTTCTCTCTCTCTCTCTCTCTCTCTCTCTCTCTCTCTCTCTCTCTCTCTTTCAGCCAGTCATTTTTCTTCCTATGTTTTTATACTGACTTATTCTTATCTGAAGAGTTTTCTTATTCATCACAATAAAAAGCAAAATGGGATGATAATTTCTTCAGTTCCAACATCTCTTTCTATCTGAGCTTTTATATCTTCCATTTAGAGGGTGCAAGGACTGTGGCGCATGCCCTAACTTCAGAATCTAGCAGTCCTCACGGCTTTTGTGACTCTTCTCTCCCTTCTACCTGTCTACTTTTCTTCTGTATATAATAACTCTGCTAGCAATTGTCTCCAATCTCTGTCTTCAGTTTTTCTTTTTCTGAAGTTATCTCCTTTTCCTTTGCTAGATCTGATCTTGTCAAGGTTCCTAATATCCCTACCTGCTAAATACAAACATCAATTCAGAATCCTTCTCCTTTATCCTGTCAGCATCTTTTGACATAATCGATCACACCTTCTCGAACTGTTGTCTTTTTCAACATAGTATAATTTACTCATTTTACCTCTCCCACCCCCAGTTTATTGACATGTATCAGTGCGAGATTTAAGTTTTACAATGAAGTTGAGGATTTTGTGCACACATGTATCTTGTCATGATGACAAAGACTTTCCCACTCTCCTTTTGTCCCTCCCCCTACTTTCCCCTTTTTAAGTTGCTCTTTATCCATTCCCGGGGCTGACTTTTCTTTCTTTGTATTTTTTTCCCCTCAGCTTTCTTAACTCTTGAATCTGTAGTACTGCAAGCTTGGCCTTCAGATTTAGTTATCTCCTGGTGACTTCTCCAACGATTTTGATCAAGTTTATAGCTTCAAATGCTACCTGTGATATTCAGTCACTAGACGGTATTAAGCAGAAAAAAAAAAAATGTGTAAACATCTGACCTACTAGCTCTGTCCCTGGAAAACAAATACTAACTTCTTTGAGTCTTACTTTCTTCCTTATAAAATGTTGATAATAACATTTCCTATCTCATGGAAATTTTAAGTAAATTAAATAATTCAAGAGCAGATAAAACAATTCTTAAGTCATACAAAATACATTTTTACTCATTATATTCTTGTAGGTTCAGGGCAAGACTCACCCATTAAAACTGCAGGCTCACTATATTTTTAAATATTATACCTTTACTAAGTTCTTTTGTGAAGATTCTAGAAAACGGGTATATGTTTTCTGAGTTTATGTCATATATCTGTCTTTACAGCTTTCTTTTTCTAAGCAGAGGTGAATTCCATTCTTACAGGTAAATATGTCTTCCCTCACACCGCAAATTGGATCTGTCAGAAAATCCTTTTGACTTTACCTTCACGATGGATCGATAACTGACCTTTCTTTTCACCTTCACTGCTGCCCCTCAGTTGGAGGGAGTGTCCTCTCTTTTGTGGATTTTCACTCCTAAGTTGTTTCCTTCCTCCCCCCACCCCCTCCCCCCCGCCCTCATAGCAGCCAGAGTGACTCAGTAGCACATATATTATCTCTTCCTCTGCCTGAAGCACCCTCGTGACTTTCCATGGCCAAAGCCAAACTCATCGCCATTGCTCGCAAGATCCTGGCAAATACATAACCTCATGCCTGACCTGTCTGACTTCCTGTTCTCTGACTTTCTCATGGCTTTTTCCTCTCTGGCCTCACTGGCTTCATTTGGATTCCTGTCTTGTCTTTCAGGATATATATATATATATATATATATATATATATATATATATATATATTTTTTTTTTTTTTTCTTGGTGGTCTCTCTGTCTGCAGTGGTCTCCCAAGAGCTATCTATATTGCTGATTTCTTCATAGCCTTAAATTTTTTACACAGAAATCGATTTAATGGAAAGACCTTTCCTCATCAGACCATTGAATGTTGAATTTCCTCCCTCTACTACCCTTGAACTTCTGTCTGTTACATGTTTTACTTCTTTCATTAGCACTTTTAGCATCCTATATATTTTACTGATTTTTTCCTCACCTATTTTATGTCTTTCTCTTATAAAAATGCAAATTCCATAGGGACTCCTAATTTTTCCCCACTGTTAAATCCTCACAATTGGGAGAGTGCCTGACACAAAGAAAATAGATGTAATTATTACCTGAAAAATCCATTAATTAAGCTATTGACTTAAAAAATTGACCGGTATGTGATTGAAAAGGCAATTTTTCAGGGCATTTCTTCATATTCATATTTAATATTTAAAAATAGGTTTTCCCAATCTTTCTCTTCCCCTCCTCTAGGTAATATATATAAAATTTATATATACTCATAAATATAAACATGTTCTATTTATGTATATATGTTTTCATATTTTTAATTTTAAAATGACAAAACACTGTACAAAAATACCTTCAAAGATAGATCAAAATGATTTCTTTATTTAGAAATCATCACTGATATTTTACCATATAAAATCAAAAACCTAAATGTACATATTTTAACAAAAATTAAGATTTTTGTGAATGCATATACCAATATTATAATTAGATAACATTAACACTTGACTAAAAATTGCCTTGGGTACTTATCACAAGCTAGTACACCTTTTTTCATCTTTTACACTTCAAGAAACATACTTTAAATCTTGAATTTAGATGAGCTCACCTGATTAGTACATGCCAAAGAAATGTGATTTAAAAAAATATCAGAAACCCAGCAGCTGCCCTAATGTTGGACAGTCTATTTGAGAAATCCATTTTAGGTAGATGATATTAAGAATTGCACGTTATTTGTTGTATCAGCATAGTTTATGTCATTAAACTAAAAAATCCTACTGTTACCTTCACCATAATAATTTTATTTTCATTATATTTCCATCGTAATTATTTTTCTATAGGAACACTTTAGTTGTTACACATCATTCTTTTGTAAATGTTTCAAACTTTCGATGAAAATGGAATTATTAAGATGAATGATGAAACTAGCTGTCTTAAACTGAGTGGTTCTGGTTTGCTTAGCCCTATAGTTTCCCTGCAAAGAATTCTTTTGCTCCCAATTCTCATTTATTGTTCTTAGTATGAACAACACTATGGGCTCTCAAGGTAAGATATAAAATATTTATTTCACCTTTATTTATGACAGGACAGAGAGATTTCCTTGTGTGTGAAATATAATCTCCCTTTTCTCCAATTAAAGGATTATATTCTTATGTGGAGCAAGCATTTGTAATGGCCTCTGTAATCCATCTGCAAAAGAGGATTTTGACTGGCCGAACTACTTTTTTTTTCTATCTTAATTCTTTTGCAGATTCTGTCTTGAAAATCCAGGTATTTCAGTATTGTGGTGCACAATTAGAAGACGGGAGGATCATAAAGGCGAAGAGGTGTTTTGCATAATGTGTGCGGTGTGCTCTATGAAGCTGCGCGAACAGCAGGTATGGACGAGAAGCTGGTCCATGAAGACGGAGTAATTAGAAATGATAAGCACAATATATGCCTGCCTCTGTCTCAGCTCAACAAGTCTGACCATAGAAAACAAACTGTTATTTCTGAAATTACCTTTAAGTTTCTGGATTTCATTTTTTAATCAAAATGCAGATATGAATTCTCTCTCTTTTTTTTAATGTTGTAGGCCTATTCTTTTTTTTTTTTTTTTTTTTTTTTTTTTTTTTTTTTTTTTTTTTTTTTTTTTTTTTTTTTTTTTTTTTTTTTAGATAGTCTTGTTTTGTTGTCCAGGCTGGTCCCAAATTCACAAGGGAGCCTAGACTTTCCACAAACTCACAGCAATCCTCCAGCCACAGCCTGTCAAGTGCTAGGATTACAGTGGTGAAACACCAGGCCCAGCTATTATGTGATGGTAGGTATCTCCCGTTAAAACTTAGCTTCCCAGACATGTGTTCTAATCACTGAGCTATAGTCTAAGGCCCCTGAACCTCGCTTGTTTTATACCCATAGTTTGAGTCAAGTTTTTATTTACCTATGCTTTTGTTTCCTGTTAATCAAACTTATCTCAATTTTCTTTTCATTTTTCTCAAATTACTGTTTTCTAGCTTAAAATTATAGCTTGAAATTAAAAAGAAATCATAATTAGCACCTAGAATTCCTCAATTGTTTTTAGAAATCTATTGTTTCAATATCTGATTCAACCCTGTGTTGACTACTATAATAAAATGAATTGTTTTGTAGTTTATTAAGTGATACTGTTATAGTTTTATGGTGGCTATTGTATTCACCAGTGAAAAATTGGTATATGTTACTCTATTTTTATAGAAAACTAAAAGTAATTAAATTTCTCATGATTTCAAACAAGTTTAGTTTGCTTTAATATATTCAATACTAGTTTTGGTCAAGTGAAAATATGACACTACTTTGTCATTTATCATAAAAAAATGTAAACCACTATGCCTTCAAAAACATCTCCGGGAGACAGATAAAAGATGCCTTAGTGGTAGCATAATTTGCACTATACCTTAATTTGATGACCTTATAGGGCGAAGTTGATAGTCTATGTTACACTAACATGCAGATTTAGATTATTCAGAATATCCTCTTTTACCAAAGTACAGTAGTTGTTTTTTTTTTTCCCATCAAAGAAAGTGTCTCTCCTAGCGACTTACCACAGAAAAATGCTGATATATATATTTATGGTCCTTGCAAAAGAGAACACATGTTCATTGCTGTGTCTCATGTATCTGACAACATCTATAAATGAAAAAGAGGAGATAAAAGGAAAATATATATATTGACCCAGTTATAAAACAAATGAAAATACATTTAACAATGTAAAACAATTTTAGTAAATGTAACAAATAAGTGACACTAATTTCTGATTTTAGTCAAATTGTAGAAAAACTTGTCATGGAGTGCACAACTGAAAAAATACTATATTTTTGAAAATTGTTTTAAATATGGGGACACCATTTGCATATTTCTATATGCATACATTTATTATCAGTGAAAATGATGTTATCAGTTAATATTCTAAGGCTAGACATCGGAAAATGATTATTACCAGTTACTTTTGAGAAAACATATTAAGATAAAAGCTACACATGTGTAATCATGTAAAAAGAATATGAGACTATATTAACATTCTATTGCCAAAGAATATTTGCTTTCTTAGGGAAAGATCCTATGAAATAAAAGAGCAAACTGTTTCATTATACATTGTATACATTATACATTGTATCACATGACACACACATGCAGCACTATATGTATACATGTTTACATATTATACATATGTACATATGTATGTCTGCACAAAAGTGCATGCCATATAGTATCATTCATGTCTAACAGCTTACAAGATGGCAGTTGTATAGAATTTCATCAACTAGTGATATTATGTAGCATTGTTAGCTTATATAAGCATATTCTGATGTTTGTATAACAAGAAAATTGCCTGACAATGCATTTCTCAGACAACATCCTGCTCTCTCTCTCTCTCTCTCTCTCTCTGTCTCTCTCTATTTGTGTGTGTGTGTAGATAGAAAAGCAAAGACAGAAGAGATGGAGATTGCTAAAATAAATGCTTCTGCAATTTATTATTGATGACTACCTCTGGCGTTTGCATTATGCGTTACATCCTTTTCTTTTAGTCTTTATATTGATTGTCAACTATTTAAGGACTGTGGGAGCTCTGCTCAGTCATTGTCAACACTCCATGGCTTGGAAAAACAGAAAGTGACCATTTCAGGGGTTCTGTTTCCCATTGTAACAGAGAAAAACCACACAGCAGACTATGCCATCGACTCTTCCTCCTTATGTCCTGAGCAGGTCTCACAGCCACCACTAACATCAAAGCACGTAGATGTGACACTGACAAGCACGTACCTGGAAGCAGCAGCACTGCAGAGACTGTGAGTGACATATAGGATTCCCACACTTCTGAGGAGAGAGGAGACAGAACGAGAAAGATGGAGAGAGGGAAAGAGCAGAGGAAGGCCGGCACCAAGACTTCGGTAAAGAAATGTTCTCTACCCAGCGGTGCTGATGCCTCCTGTGGCAAGCCGAGCTCTCTACTTGAACTGTGTTTATTAGTTAATTAAACTTCCTTTGGTGATTATTAAGATATTCTGCACTAATTTGCTTCCAGGTTCATTTAAGAGGCAAAGCTGAAAATAAAATATACCAGAATGAAATCAAAAACAAGTTGCTGAAAGTGTAGCTGAAAGTATCAAATTTTAAGTTCACTAATTCATATATATATATATATATATATATATATATATATATATATATATATATGAAGTTTGGTTTTATGTGCTTTATTCTATATTCTTGTCATTATCTACACTTTATGGCTGGTGATGTAGCAATACAGCCTACACATGGTGGACTGTAATGGGTTAAAGTGCTGAGTGTTCTCGGTTCTCTGCCAGCCAGCAGCGTTTGATATACAGCTGCCTTGATTTAAAGAAACATAGAGCGTAAAAATAAGAGAATTATTCTTTTTGTTTCTTGATGAGAACAGTTTTCCTTGTTAAACTACACAGAAGTTAGCAGGTGCCTCTTTTTTTAAGTCCTGATTTTTTGTGTGGGCTACATAAATAATATCTTCTATAACAGAAAGGAGAGAGCCAAAGTTCACAATAACGTCACCAGGATTTGTCATAAGTGCAGTGTATCTCCACCAAGGAAATTCATGATGCCAAGACAGCCGGCTAGTCATGTTCACGACCTGGGACCTGGAATCTGAGGAGAATATACATGTTTCATGATTAAAGCCAAGAGAATATGATTAGGACATAGTAACAACGAGAGGGAGTCAGCTTGAGATTTAGGAAAGGTGAAGAAGGAGGAGAAAAAGGAAGAAGGAGCAGAGAAAACGAGGAGCATTTATAGAAAAGTAAAAGTGAAAACAATGGGTTTTCTCAAGCCTGCAGCTCAGGAATATTAATAATAAATACAAGTTCAGCTACTTTCAGAAAAAAGGGTAAAATGACTACAATACATCCTAAAAATCATAGGCCCAATTGAGCAGGTAGATTTGGTAAGATAAAATAGACACTCATAAACAGACCAAAGAGACAAATGTAAGTATTAAAGTAGACTTCATGTAAGAGGCAAACATCAAATCAACTTTGAGGCTTTTATATTTATAAATCATTCAAATATTAATTTGACTACTTAATGAATTAATTATATCATTATAAGAGTTAGCGTCCTTTGTCAGTTGTTTTTGAAAGGAATGCTGGCACCAAGACTCCATTAAAGAAATATACTTTACTGAGAGGTACAGATTCCTTTTCTGGCAAGTTAAGCTCTCTCCTTGAACTATAAACACACCTATGTGTGAGACAATATATATATATTCTTTGTAAAACAAAAAAAAAAAAATACTGAATCTAGATATCTAGATGAACCTTCTTACCCCATGGTAAGACCATCCTAGGAGACTAGACCTCTCTTACCCACCAGTAAAAGCAAGCTCAGAATTAAGAAACATATTCGCTGAACTTATGTGAAATTTATTCTCATAAAAGGGAAATGCATGAGAAATGCAGCTAATTTGAATTCCCACTGGAATTGAATTATTTCTATGGCTAATTATTTGCCTCCTGGAAAGACTACAGGCAGCTTTGAGTGCCATGTGGCTCCCGCAGGAAAACATTTATTAGGGACAAGGACATAAGATGATAATGACATGCAGGCATCAGTCCTAGAAGAATGATATTACAAATACATAGTCTAATATGCTTGGCATTAAAAATATAAATATTTCATGTAAAAAGTAAATTGGGAAAGTTGGGCTATTTGAAGCTATTAAAAAGAGTCATAGGCTGGTATTCAGTAATAGACTCTTCATTGCTAATATTATTATTAGTAATAACAATGTTATCTCAAATAGGCGAGCTATTCCAAACTCTCCACATGCTAATACTCTGCTCATCTAATTGGAAAATTTGGGGCTTAATTCACACAATAAAAACACATGAAATCCATGACATGACCATTATTTATGACATATTTTGGTTTTTGAGAGACTTTAGCAGTATAAAAAATATGAGCGAATGTATTAAATTTAAACTAGCGATATTAAGAGTTAGAAAAATTACTTATATTTACATTTTTAAAGACTACAGTCTTCCACTACATATTTTGGGGTTTTTTGGAATAAAATAGTATATGTTCTTGACATTTTATTATGTCTTTTCAAGTCTTAATAGCCAATAGGTTATAGCAATTATAATTCAGTAGGGTGCTTAGCACAACAGGAAGACTGCTTTAAACAATTGACTTTCGACTGAAAGGTATAGTAACTTACATTTTTTCGATAAAGATATAGATCTGAATATGAGGGCTGAAGGAATGGCTCAGTGATTAGAGTACTTGCTTAGCAAGCATTAAGTCAAGCACTAAATAGATTTTGATTCCTTAGCACCGCATACACTGGGCATGGTTGCACATGCCTGTGATGCCAGGACTCGAGAAGCTGAGACAAGAGGATTGCCGTGAGTCCAAGGCCAGTCTGGGCTCCATAGTGAGTTCAGTATCAGCCTGGGCTGCAGAGTGAGATCCTGATTCAAAAAAAAAAAAAAGAAGAAGAAGAAGAAAGAAAGAAAGAAAGAAAGAAATGAGAAGTCAATGTATTTCACAAATTATAGGAAATGCTGAAACTGACAAGATGCATCTAAATGTTGGGTACTAAGTGATAGTAGTTAAATGGATGAGTTTTTCAAAATTAGCAACCTAATGAACTCTGATGCTGCTGAGTTACTGTTGTAATAATTGTGGCTCTTTGGGGCTAACTTAATATTACTAATATATGCAAGTATCAGTGACCCAATACGTATTGCTTTCTCTGGTTTAGAGGATACATAATCAAGAAGGTCATAACTCATATCTTCAAATAATACTTTTAAAAGACAATGTACAATCTAAATATCATGTTTTTAAAAAGATTTGTCTCAACTTTCCATAAAAGCAAACTATCAAAATGTTTTTGTCAGAGTTGTAATTCAGGACTAATTGTTCATATAAAATAGAATAATTCTCAATGAAGAGAAATATGACCATGAAACTAATTAGATTTAAAAGTCACTTCTCTTTGGGATCTAAAAGAAACATAATTATTTTTACTTGTACCATAGGAGCCTGATGATCTGAATCAGTTTAAAATGGTTGCTTTTCATGGCCATTTTGAATTTTAAAAAGGGACAGAAGTTTCACAGTAGCAGATCCAAAGAATACTGCGGCTAAAGACAAGTCATAATGTTTCTATGAGTGTGACTTTCTATTAGATGGCAATCAGCAGCCACATCCATCTTTTTTTTTAAAAAAAAATTATACTTAAAAGAAAGCAAAAAGGACTTACAGGACTACTTAGGAACAATTCGACAGCTGTATTAGAAGTTGGGAGAGTGCTTGGAGTGGAATTAACTTAAGTAATCACCATATATTTTGATTATATCACGCAAAAAATTTCTAGTCCCGGCTTGCTGAAATGCCATGCCCTCCTCACCCTACAAACTAATGAAAGCAGTTATTTTTCCTTTATTTGCATGTGACAAACTTTTCCCCCATCAGAATTTGCATTATCTTCTGTCCCTCTTTTCTTTGGACTGCATGACACTTCTATGTTAGGTAGCACTTCAGGAAAAAGTGTCCTATGGATGTCTTTTTGGCTCTTAGACATAGAACAAGTTCATCTATTCTATGCAGCTAGACTCTTTTTGCATTCTCAGCTCTTACCACAGCTCTGTGAAGTCATCATGTTTGTTGCCTGTTTGCTTATCTTGTTGATTTTATTCCCAAGTTGCTTGGAGTTCTTAAATCCAAGTCAGGTGAAGGCTCTGCAAGAATCTTAGTAGAAGATGAGTAAGAGTACAGCAACCTGAGGATCAAATTCAGAACTGGCTTGAACCCTGTGGAGCCAAAGCTACTGAGATAAAAATTGTATTGCATGCAGTGGTCAATACTCAAAGGGTAAGAGTGCAGCTTCTTCATGCATCTAAGAATCTCCTTCAAGATAATAAGGAAGTAGAATTAATAATTACAAAATTAATTGGAGATAAAATATCATTTCTATAATTGTATTTTTCCAGATACGACAAGCTTATTTTCTACATTGGAAAGAATGGGGATAGATAGACAAATAAAAGTGTTCATAGGAAAATTTAAAAATTGCTAGAATCCTTTCACTTTGGGAGGCTGAGGTGGGAGGATCACAAATTCAAGTTAACCTTAGGCAACTTATGAACTTAATAAAACTCGTTTTAAACTTAAAAAAGTACATATGTAACACAGTACAAAGGTTCTGGGTTCAATCAACACACACACACACACACAGACACACACACACACGCACACACAAAATTGTACTCTCTTATATTTTTGTAAGTTAATATACCTTCTTTCAATCAGTATTTTTATTCCTCACTAGCTTGTGAAGCAAAACATCATAATAATATAACACACCATTTTACATATCATGAATGTATTTTTCATAATTAAAGTGGGCCCTTTTGAGTTTTTCCCAATCATTAAAAAATAATATTCTTAGAATAATTTTATATAATTTTAATATGGCTAATAATTACCATAAGATTTTATATAAGCATCAATATGTGCCACATAAATAAATATGTACAAATAAAATAACTATGCATTTTTTCTGCACTATACAAAAATGGCTAGAAGGACATTTAGCTAAATTTAAAGATAATTTCAGTTTGCAATAGAATCAATAGAGAGGATACTATGATAAATAATTTGTTTGCAATAGATTCAATAGAGAGAGGACACTATTTTCTATGAAAGGATTAGAATAACTGAACAATACATGTGAAAATTGGTATAATTAGAGATTTTATAATTTTAAAGAAAATTAACTCCAAATGCAAAATAGACTTGCATGTAAAATTCAAAACTATAAAAAAGAAATCATAGAAATGACACAGAAGAAAGTCAAGGTGACATTGAGTTTAGTGATGGTTCTTCCCCCCTCCCCCATTTTATTGATATGTATACGTGCAAAATTTAAGGTTTACAATGGAGTTGAGCATTTTGTGCACATATGTATCTTGTCAAGGTGACAAGGGCTTTCCCACTCTCCTTTTGTCCCTCCCCCAACCCTCCCTTCCCTCCTTCCACCCCCCATCCTGACCCTTTCTTTCACTTTGTCTTTTGTCTAAAGTTCCATGAGATAGTTTTGGTCTGGGTCTCTTATGTCAGAGAGACCATCCGATGTTTCACCTTCTGCTTCTGACTCACTTCACTAAGCATGATGTTCTCAAGTTTCTTCCATTTGCCTGTAAAAACCTCCACACTGTTGGACTTAACAGATGCATGGGATTCCATTGTGTATAAGTATAGTGATGATTCTTACAATAAACTACAATAGCATGATTGAAGAGAGAAAACAAAAAAGATAAGTTGGTCTTCATCAAAATTAAGCATTTCTTCTCTGCAAAGACCTTGTTAAAAGAATGAAGAAACAGACCACATGCTGTGAGCGAAGGTTTTCAAAAGGCACAGATGATAAAAAAGAAACTGTTGTCAAAAGTATAAAAAGTGCTCTTAAAATTCAACAAGAAAAATGTATTTTAAAAATAGACAGAATATCTGAATAATTTACTGAAATAAATTTTCAAATGACAAATAAACATGAAAAGATGTTCAACATCATGTCACTAGAGAATATTAAACTAAAACAATGATCTGTCAATGGCTTGTTATGCTTATTAGAATAGCTAAAATCCAAAACACTGACAATTTCAAATATCAGTGAGAGTATGCAGAAATAGGAACTTTCATTTATTGTTGGTGTAAATATAATGTAGTAGGCAGAAGACTGTTTGATGTTTTTTACAAAGAAAAGATACAGTTGCATTACAATCATTCAATCATGTGTTTGAGAATTAATCCAAATGTTGTACCAGTGCATCTCCACTCAAATATCCACACACGCATAAACAACAACCAGCAATTGGAAGAGACCAGATGCTTTTCAACAGGTGAATAAGCAAACTGGAATTCTGTGCCTTGAAATATTATTCAGTGATGAATCAACATGAGCAAGCAAAACATCATCAAAAGACAATGCGAGAAAGCTCGGGGACGGACCTGTCCTCAGCTGAGCATCAGACGGAAACACAGCCTGTAACACGAGGGTGGCCAGGCTGAGAATCTGAGCAGAGGATCCAGCACCTTGGAGCTCCTGACTCGTGGTAACCGTGAGTAAAGCATCTAGCTTGTTTTAAGCCTCTCAGATTGGTGTAATTTGTTACATAACAATATTCATTAAGCTGTGTGCAGTATAAATAGCAGTATTACAAACCCCTGTTAGGATTAGAATAACAAATAAGTGTTTATTAAAAATGTTTTCTCTGCATTATCATCTATTTAATATATCCATGAATGCAATGTATATTCATATATATATATATATATATATATATATATATATATATATATATGTTTAAAATTTATAGGTATCTAATGTTGTTCTACTTAAGCATTGCTATCACAATTGTAAAGAAAACACTGCGAAATTCAGTGGCTTGACAGAGCAAAGTTTCCTGACCACAGGTCAGTTGTAGCCCAGCCAAGAGTGCCGAGGCTGTGCTACAGGGCAGCACTTTGCTGTACAAGTGAGCCAAGTGTGAATTCAGTGTGAATCAGGTTCAGGCCTGCTCTAATTTTTAAGTTTGAAATGCATATTTCTGTGTGAATGAACTAAATCTGAGGAAGTTACATATTATGACTTCAACTCCATAACATTTAGGAAAAAAAAAAGAAAAAAGTTAGAAACAGTAAACCATTGGGTGTGTGCCAATGATTTGCAAAGAGTGAGAAAAGAACAAAAAGGTAGAGTTTAGGTAATTTTCAGGTAGTCAACGTATTCTTTGTGATAATGTAGTGCTGGATATCTGTTATACCTTTACTACAAAACCTATGGAGGCTGGAGGAATGACTCAGTGATTAAAGCTGCAGCGCTGCGTTGAGTACTATATACCTGAGTTCAATTCCCCAGCACCACATAAGCCCAGCATGATGGCACACACCTATAACCCCAGCACTCGTGAGGCTAAGTCAGGAGGATTGCTGTGAGTCTAAGGCTAGTCTGGATTCTATCTACAGGGAGTTCAGGATCAGCCTGAGCTACAGAGGGAGACCCTGTCTCCAAAAAAAATAAACAAACAAAACAAAACAAAACAAAACAAAAAACAAAACAAACAAGCTGACTAACAACAACAACAACAACAACAACAACAACAACAACAACGCTCTGAACTTTAGTTAATAATAATGTGTCAGTGTTTGTGCATCAATTGTAACAAGTGAATGACACTAATGAATTTTGTTCCTAACAGGAAAAGTTGTTGTAGGGAAGTGACTTGAGACGAAAGACAGGATCTATGGGAAAATTGCTGTATTTATGTTGAATATTTTAAACTGCTCTAAAACATAAAGTCGGTTTAGTTTTTAAAATTCACTTTGAAAAAGCTGATTTATAAATGAACAGCTTTGTGAGGGCAACAGATGCTATCCGAGTCCATTTATGCAACTTACTCCTGAAGGGCCGCTAGGTAAAACATCTGATCAGTTTTCTACAAAATAGTATCAAAGCATGGTCTCATATGGTTGCTTAGGAAACCCCAAACAGTGCCTGGTACAGGGCAAGAGTATTATTTTCAGTATCTCCTCATTCATGAAAGCAAATGAAACTAACGGATGATCTGAGTATTGTGAGAAATACGTCATAGACATGAGACTCTGGCCAAATGAACACACTTTGGTGCTATAGGAAACCCCAGCATGAAGTAGTTGTTAGCTGTGACAGTTAGTGGTGGATTGGAAAGCACTGCTCTGAGTTTGGCTAATTTCTCATGAAGACATGTCTATTTATTTTGCCCATGAAATGCCTGTAAAGATTATTGATTCACCCAATCAATTTTGTAAAGACCATCAATATAAAGCAGCCACTGGCATTTATTCAGAATGATTTTCCTCTGAACTCTTCTAAATGCTTTACAACTTATTTAATTTTTGAATAAACCCTTAAATAGTACACCGATTCCTGTAATTTTTATCATTTTGATAGGGGAAGTGACTGGGGTCAGGTAACTTGACTTATTCAAGGCCATGCAGCAAACAGGTAGAAAACCTGAGATTTAGCTGTAAGCGTCTTCATTGTAAAATTCAAATTCTTTACCAAAATGTATGTGCTCACCACACATTCATATAGATGTGCTTCCATTCTGGCTCTAAAATAGAATTTGAATCTGGCTTTACCACTTAATTAATTTATGTCTTTAAGAGCTACTTTAGGGACCAATAGTGCACCTAATGATAAAAGAAACATTGAAAAGATTCATAATGATTAAATGGTATTTCATACATTATTTTTAAAGTATTTGAACTAAGGCAAATATATCATATTTTATCTTTTACTTAATTTTCAGCATTATTTTGCTACTTTAATACCATCAGTATTACTGAAAATGCCAGTGACAATCTTTAAACTATTTCTTTATTACATGTTTATGCATTAAAATACGTTGTAGAAAGTTTGTTGTACTTGAAAATTTTACCTGAGCCATTAAAAGCACCCTACTCTGTAGACAAGAAGAATCTAAGATCATGGAGTATACATTCTCGAGAAGAACAGTTTTCTGACATCACTGATAAAATGATGCACACAGCTTTTTCCACTGTATGTGCTTGATAAATATTTAATGAATAAAAAAGCACTCATTGCAATAGTACCTTGATAGAAAATAAACATAGGAAATGATAATAGTAACCATGTGACAATAGCATCATGATAATCACAAATACAGGAGGAAATTCAGCATAACTGAACAAATACATTTAAATTTTAAACACCTTGTAAAATCATGAAGTCTTATAGGCTTCCAAATAAGTTTCTAGGTGAAAAAAAAAAAAAACAGACAGTGAAACAGAAACAAAGAACAGACCTTGTCTTTAGATTTAATAGATTAATAGAATTTTTTATTGAATTTTTGTAGGCACTAGGGATTGAATCTAAGTCTGTGGTAGAATTTATCAAGGTATATAAAAATCTGTTCACTAATCTGTGTGTAGTGTAAATACAAGTATCACTAATCAACAATATCTTAATAAATAAGTATTGTTAAAATATTCTTTTCTATATTGTGGTCAACTTAATATATTCCATTAACATATGCATATATATATATATATATATATATATATATATATATATGCATATGATGGTGTTTTACTTGACCAATGCTATCATAAAGCTAAAAAACAAAAGTCACTGCAAAATGCAGTGAATGAAACAGAACGCATTTACCTGAGTACAGATCAGGTGCAACCTAGGCTATGCTACACAGCAGCACTTTGACGTACAAGTCAGTCAAGAGTGGATTCGGTGTGAGTTAGGTCTAGGCCTGCTCTAATTTTTCTTGCTCACATTAGACCGATGGCTACTACAGGCAAATCCCCATCATAAAGAATAACAGGAAGTCAAGAAGCCAATCTAAAGGCTCCTGTTCCGGTTACAACCACCAACTTTCAACTGGCTGAAGAAAGTTATGTAGCCACTCCTAACTATGGCAGAGCATTCGTAGGTATTCCACACTCTATTACACTACAATATAACAGTAAGTACACATGCATGTTCTCATTTTGGAGAAAGGAAATGGGTCAGTTATCCTGAAGAAGGATGATTGACTCTGTGCCAGCAAGGTAGTGGAGCCACGAGGGCCTCATGTAAAAGAGAATAAATGGCTTAAGTAAGTTAAATTTGAAGTCAATTTGAGTAAAGCGAACAAATTTAAGACACTCCCTGCAATGGGTAGAGAAGTGCAGAAGAATTGAAACAGAAAGTGCGGGAGGCAGCAGACTGCTTATTAGCTGGACTTCAATGCTGGGACCACGGGACTCCAAATATGGGATTCTTCCTCAACTCAAGTATGTGTATGTAAATTATGTTTTCCTTACTATATAATTGAATGTAATTTGTAACCTGAAAAGTTGTTTGTGATGATTTCAACATGCCCACAAAATTCAGTATTTTGTTGCATCGATTTTGTGAGCAAATAATAAATAATCACACCTGTGTGTAATCTCATCTCTTTGACTGTAATGTGACATGCAACTAGCTTCTAACCACAGAAAGAACAGAGTAAAGATAACAATAAAGAGATTTTAGATGGACCTAGTTAAAGTATCTGATCAACTGATTTTAAGTTAAGGAAAAGTAGCCCGTCCTGTGTAGTCTGTCCTGATCAGGTGAGCTCTTTTACCATGACTCCGGAAGTCAGACTTAACAGTGGAGTAGTGTTCCTGCCTAAACCCCTGTCTCCTCCTGCCCTGAAAAACTACTTTTAATGGATTCTATAAAGACTGAGATACTAAGGGCAAGCTGAGAGAGATTGGGGGCAGATGCCTCCTTAGCTGAGCCTCATATAAAATACCTGCCTGCCCAACAACAAGAAGGTGGTCTTGCTGAAAATCTGAGCAGTGGACCCAGCTTCACTGAGCTCCTGACTTAAAGTAACTGTGAGTAAAAACAAAAAAAAAGCTGTTCTAAGCCTGTAAGTTTGTGATAATTCGTTATATGTGCCTCCACAGAAACCAAAGTCAGTGAATTTAGAGTAAGATCCAGTTGTGTACCCCTAGTGAGATGACTTGATCTTTATACCCTTGTGCCTTAATAATATCATTTAATAGAAAATATATTGATTAAGGTTCAAGATAACATAAGGATGATATTCACTTGCCTAAATGGAAGTTGGTTTTATTATTTTTATTACCATCTTTAATACAAGGATCTTTGTGTATAGTGTATGAAAATCTATCAGAATGCAATATAATATTTAAAAAATTGTAAATACACATCAAAACTGCTTAAGAAAAATGTTAAAATGCTAACAATTGATAGAATATTCCTTCCTTAATATCGTGTGATTACTTAGTCAGTGGTCAAATTTTCTAAGAAGCCAACTCCAAAACAAAAGAGATGAATGTCAGGAGTTGATTCCAAAGTGCTCTTTGGTCTAACTGTTAGAAGAGAGGGACTCAGGAGAGATTGTGAAAAGGAAGAAGAAGTCACTCCAATGCACCGGAACCACTGTCCTCATCAGTCAGCCTTCTAAGACACAAAGCTGAGGAGGATGCCCTTGAGAAGTGTCTTGAGATGGGGCCAATGGTCCTAGCCTTTCTCTCCGATTCTGACCACACAGAGAAGAGCAATAGCAGTTCTCTTAAACAGAGGTGAATGTAGAGGCGATCAGCTGAGGCTTAAAATTGGGCAATCCTCAGAGTGGATTCAGGAAGAATTACTCATTCCTAAGGGCAGCTGGATGGCGCACTAGCATGTGACAGACATGATACGTCACTTAATGTTTTATCACAGCTCAGTCTAAATATACAGATGAAAATAAAAAGTAGAACTTACCATTTTCATATTCTTTAACAAGATTAAAATGACTTTTCCTTTTTGCTTGTTATCTATATAGTGAGGATAATCAAATCTTGGAACTTGGTGACCTTTGGATGGAAGGGGATGAAGGAAAACAGGCAAGGGAGGAGGGAGAGAGACATAAACAAGCAAACCAAAAAAACAAAAAACTTCAAGAGACATTGATGAATACATATATTTACTATATTTAATGAACACTATGAATTGACGTCAATACAATAAATTCTAAAATTTCGGACCTGTTTCTTAGAAACATGTTTGCAATTGGAAAATAAACCTATAGTGATCTTTTAATATTTCAGATAAACCCAAGGTAGGTTTGTGATTGTGGGTATTTTTATTGATCCCTGGAATCAGAAAAAAAATCTATAGCAGCCGTGGACCGTGAGGCATAGCAGGTGCAGGTCCAGTGATGAAGAGCTTTGTCGCCAATGTTAAGCTGTGTGACTTCACCCTGAGGGGCTTAACACTGCTCCTTGATGCTCAGCCACATCCTGGTAAGTGGGAAATGACATTGCAAACACACCTCCTCCGAATGTGACAAAGGAAGAACAACGGAAGGCGGGGAGGGTGGAGAAAAATTGGGGAAAAATTCTATAGGACAATTTTGAGTTCCTATTTAAAAAATAGAAAAGGCTTAATGAAATTATTTTAAAAAGTCATTAAGACAAGAAGAAAAACACAGCACTCTTGTCACTGTGGCCCTGGTACCAGAGGAGCCGCGTGGAGCCCAGATACAGTGCTCTCATCCTTTACCATAATGAACTCTGCACTGACAAGTCTTTTATGACAAATTTTGTGCTCCAGCAGCAACTTCAAATCTATATGAGATTTGGAGCTCCATTTAAAGTCGTATCTGCCTCTGTCATGCTTGTGTGACAAGTTCTCTCCGTCCTCATCTGGGTCACTAAATGGAGATCCCATGATAGAGAAAAGCGACATCCCATCCATCTTGCTTTGCATGAGTGCGCCACTGTCAGGGAAGCCACATAACAATGTTAGTTTTATAGACTCTCAAGAAATGCAGCCGTCAGTTGGCTTCCATAGCCCAAACAGCAGCATGTTGCAAGCATCAATTTAAAAGTGTCAAACCCTCAACAACAAGAGAAAAGAAAGAAAGAAGAAGCAAAGAAGAAAAAAACCAACAGCTTCTTCCACCCTCTGCATGCAATTCTTTTAAATATTGAACAAATATTTTTTGTTAGGAAAGAAAAGATTAGCTGCCTTTCCATGTTAGAAACAAGGGAATAACATGACATGTAAAAACAACAGAAAAAACTCTTTTCAAGAAGAAGTGCTAAGGACAGCATGTTGCGCAGTTAAGTAAATTTTATTAGCATTTCACTTCAATTGCTTGCTTGAAGAAACAAAATCAAATTGTTCAGGCAGCTGAAGATGAAGAAGATTTTTATCTTAGAGTTACAGCATTCTTTTGTGTAATTTGTATGTTTTTAAATTTTTTTCTATCTTTGCATTTATTAGTAACATGTGATAGCAAATTTAAAAAGGCTTTATCCTTTATAATTTATTGTGAGTAGAATCATCTCATGATCAATGAAAAAAGTGGATTCCAAAGACTCCACAAAACACTCTACAGTTTTCAATAAAAGTCATATTACCCAAGTAATTCCTAAATGCTATGTGAGTCAATTTAAAGGTGGCATTGTCACCTATACAACAAAAGTGAGTCATGCACATAATTAAAAATTTTAAAAAGCATCACAGAGTCTCTAATGCATTACTACATCTTTATGGTGCATCGGGGAAGTCAGAAGAGCCTACCTAGACCCTTATGAAGCCTGCAAGTAATAAACAGAATAACCCGCGTCTGTTCAACTGTAAATGCTTATTAAAGATGAGCTTAGGAAGGATTGTAAAGTCACTGGCCTCAAATAGCAATAAAAGGAACCATAATTGAAAAGGATAGAATGACAAACTGCACTTTACTAGTATAACTACAAAAAAAAATGGTAACAGCTTGTATACCGAAGGACAAGACTGTGATGTCTAACACTTTGAAATGCCATTACAGAGTCCTATCTTTTCCCCAAAGATTTTCTCCAACCTACATTTTGTTATAATTCTCTCTGACCTCTTGTCCATCAAAATGCTGGTATCCGTACAGAAAATTTCATAGACAGTATCCCCTTGAAATGAAGAAGCAACTTACATTTGCCCTTCACTGATATAAACTATATTGAAAACAATTTATGTTGCTCAGCAACATTTAATATACCGAAATAAAACTCCACCCTTCACCTGGCTCTTAAAAGCAACAAAATTGAATTTCTTAACATGGTTCCTGATATCTATTTAGTTTAGATTAAATGTGGGTGAAAGTGTAATCTTTCTGTAATCTGATCACAGATTCCCCCAAGTATGATAGCTAAGGGGCAGAACATGAAATAGAAAATTCAAAATTGTTCTAAGCACATCCATATCTGGACTGTGAAGCACAGTCCCTGGTGGCCTCCAGTGCCAGCCAGCCCTGTGTCTTGCAAAGGACGTGTTTTGTCTGAGTGAACTCCCACTGAACTCAACTTTTCAAAGTAATGGCAAAATAACACCAGCATAAACAAGGCAAAACAAGAGCTGGATTGCTGCTATTGTTGGCTTCATTAAAATTTAAATAATGCTGATTTAATACAAATATTTCGTGTCAGATTCTATCCTTTGTAATGCTTTTACTCTAATGATGCAGAGTTCTTTTAAGAAAGACATTTAAAAGTATTAAGGATTTTTTGATTAAGCTTGTTGTATTGTCTTCAGCCTTATGCTGAATTTCTATTGCAAACCACAGCCGATTTCCTTTATGATAGTTGTTTACCCTTGTAAGCACGTCATATGACTGCTTAATGCAACCCCTCACATTATTTTAAAATCCATTGAAAATTATACATACATATTAAGATATCTGAGTATTTAAATATGTATTAAATGTATGGAATTTTTATTTTTGACTCTGAGATGTCAAAAAAATCTACGCTTAGCTTAAAACGTGAAAGAAATCTACAAGAAAGAGTATTTAAAACACAACTGAAGGTCTGTGGCATTGAGGTTAGTGTTGAGGTCCCCTCGTTGATGTTGTGACTTAACCCCTGTACCCTCCAAGCTGTGGTTGCTTCTTTTCTTTTTAACAAAAGTAAAATTAGCTCTGACAAGTTAGGCAGGTGCTCCAACTCAAGTTTTATATTCTAGTCCATCTTTTCATAAGAGTAGATTACAAGTACTATCAATATCAGCAAAATGTTAAGAGTTCTAAAAGCTTTTGCATTTTAATAACCAAGAGAAATACTTAGTCAATGGAACGAAAGCACATCTATGAGCTTTGAGGAGCCTACAGAATCACTAGGGGGTTCAGGACAATTTAGCAGCCTCTTAAACCTCATATATTTAACTATCTTATTGGCCTTTCTAGAGTTCCTTTGACTTGACATGTAGAAATGTAAAAAATTTAGAAGTGAGTAACAGGAACTAGGAGTTATAAAGTGACGATAGACGGACTGCATTACACATACAGACATAGACACATATACACATACATGTTCTTAGAATATTGTTAATTTTAGCTGAATAAATGTTATTTCTTCTCGTTTTTTCCCCACTATTTTTATCAATATACGTATGTAACACTTAGTGTTTACAACGAATGTGGGTATTTCATGCACATATGGTATCATATCAACTTTATAATCCCTTCCCATTTTTAACCCTCCCACCCCCTCACTATCCCTTCCTCCAACTCTGGCTATCACTTCATGTGGTTCTATAGAATGTCTGTGTTCTGGGTCAGAGTTGATTATCTTTATTAATTTCAATATGAATGAACTACAGATTCAATAACACTTTAAGTACATACACGTTGGGGAGTTTGTGCCTGTTGACATCACTTTGACCCCATTTTTCCTCCCTCTACCCTTCCCTCTCCCTCTCTCAGTGTCTCTTCCCTTTCCTAGCTGACCACTGCCCTGCTTCTAGGCTCTCTCTTACTTTAAGATCTTCTTATGCCTATTTTTGGCAATCTCATTATAAAGACTTCAATACTTTATCTTTTGTATCTGGCCCATTACTCTGAGCAGTAGTGACTCAATGTGACTCCATTTTCTTGCAAATGCTTCATATCCACCAAATATCTGTTTTACTTGTGGATGTATAATATTTCACTGTGTGTATATACCACATTCTCTTTATTCATTCCTCTGTGGATGGGCACATAGATTGTTTCTAGGATTTAACTATTACAAATCGGCTACTATTTCCTAGAGTTGTTCTCTGACATGTATTATGGTGTGTAACATTTCTTTGTTGGACTCTGTTTTCTCACCTTGGAATTTCTTTTTCTGTCTTTATTCTGGTAAACGCTGCTCTATTTCATTGCTTAGGTTGTCCACTCCCATTGCTAGAAAGGCATTAGCATAAGCACGCTCCCTCAGGTGCAACTGGGCGTTGCTCTTGGACCTGTCCAGCACCAGGCCATTCTCCCTCCCAACACTTACCCTTGGATAAATCCCACCTATCCAAGTGCATTCTGTTTTACCCTCAGCACGCAACACTGTGCTTAATGTGGAGTAAATTTTTGACTGTTCCAACAAGAGCCGAAGCAGGAACTGAGTCTCTCACACTGGGTCGCTTCTGCCTTTGTGCTGTCTGCTTCCCTTGCTTAGAAGCACTTACATAGCATAGAAAATGTTAAAATGGATTTATAGAGATTAATAAGCCTTGAGCAGAGGCTCTGGAATTTGTTTCTTAATCTTTCTTGGGTAATAATATTTCTGAACTTACTGTTCTTACTTATCTTTTGAATGGAAAACATAATACATATTGAATCTATAAATTGGCAGTTTCCATCCCAAAGAGATAATGCTTTCAATGACTACAGTACAACACATTTCTTTGCAAATGAGAAGAGTAGGAAAGAATCCAGTCATGTATGAAGTTCTTTTACTTATGATTTGCGTGACTTCTCTTGATCTCTCAGTAAGAGGCCTTCTTCCGTTTGTCCATGTTGGCGTGACCTTGGAGGTAAGATTGCGTGCTCAGAGGTCTACAGAGTACACGGGACTATTTGGCCCCAGACCTAAACACACATTCACAAATAGTCTTTCTGTTGTAGCAGTAAGATCTCTTTCTTCACCTGCTTATCAACACCTGAAACAACAGTAAAGGAAAATAATGTCACAAATTAGAAGTGTAACAGGTTTGGAGCATAGAATGTTTAGGAAAGAAATGAGAAAGTAGGATTGGCCAAGTGAGGCAGTTCTGTGAGAACTAATACAATCTCTAAAACTGGTGTTTGTTAGAGAAGTCACGCTAGGCTCTCGCACAGACATGGTTGGGGTCTGCTCTTCAGGATGTGCTCCTGCTCTTTTTCCCATTTTATTAATATGTATATGTGCCAAATTTAAGGTTTACAATGGAGTTGAGCCTTTTATGCAGATATGTATCTTGTCAAGGTGACAAGTACCTTCCCACTCTACTTTTGTCCCTTCCCCTCACCTCCCCTCCCTCCACCCTCCACTACCTGACCCCCTGTTTCACTTTGTTTTTTGTTTTAAGTTCCATGAGATAGTTGTGATCTGGGTTTCTCATATCAGAGAGACCATTTGATGTTTCACCTTCTGCTTCTGACTCACTTCACTAAGCATGATGTTCTCAAGTTTCTTCCATTTGCCTGCAAAGGCCTCTACATTGTTGGACTTTATTGATGCATAGTATTCCATTGTGTATAAATACCACGATTTGTGTTCCTGGTTTTTAACGCTAAAGTTTAACCAGGCCCAAAAGAGCCAACAGCAGGAATGGTGCTTAGCTACAGGCCTCTCAGCTGTGCCGTGTGCTTCACACCCTCCCTTGGAATCAAGTTTTGAATGGCTCACCCCCATGTCTGCCCTGACAGCTGACATCACTGTAGTTTCATCAGAACAATTATTTTGTTTCTTTCAATACTTTGTCACCAGTAAATTTAAATGTGCTAAGTATGAATAGAGCTAAGTAAATATTCAAGGGAACAAACAAATCTGTCTGCTTTTTGTGTCCATCTCTCTTTTTGTATTATTTTGTTTTGTCTTCTGGTGGGAGAAAAACAATTGATTTATTGGATACTATGAAAGCAATATTTGTATATGGTATTACTATAAGAAGGTTATAATAAAGTACACCATTTAGTATGAAAATTCTAAAAGCCCTACCCAAATGTCCAAAATTAAAACAATGACATTTTGTTACCACTTTAAATTTTCTATTCCTGCCTTTTCTGTTTGCTTTCAAATTAATCATTGCTTTTTACTGCTATTACTTGGTCCCTGGTTATCGGTTCTTAATTTATATCTTCTTTTCAGCCATCCAATTTAAAGAAATTTTATTGACGTATTACCAATTGAAAAAAAATAATGGTGTTATTACTAAGAAATAAAATGAAGGTGAAATTCAACATGGTAGTTATATTCTAGAACATTTATATAAAATATTATTGCATAAAAATTTTGAAACCAGTAGTCACAGTACAATGTAGAAATTGTATATGTAATTTTTTTAAACCAAGAATGAAAATGAACTCATGTGTCTTACATTCAAAAATGTATATTCGATCCACTGGCCTTCAAGATTTTTTTAAAGCAGCATCAACTCTATTGAATTCAGCCTGGAGAGTTTGTTATTTCCCACCTGGGTTCTGGTCAGTCTAAAATACTTTGGTCGTGATCTCTCTGAACAAATATGCATATATATACGGTCTTTTTCTGTCATCGTTAAGGTCTTCTTTCTTCTTTAAATTTACCCCACTCTATTATCTAAATTTATTTAGGAAGTCTAATAATGCATTATATAAAACATGTCAATTCTAGCTAACTTCTTCTTTAAAGCCAACTTCCTCTATTTGGATTACTTTCTGTTTCATCCTGTGCTACTTATTTTCATAAATGTAACATTTAATTCCCACAATTCTTCGATTCAGGTATTTAATTATTTTTTGTTTTTTCAGAACACAGAAGAGAAAATAGAAAGTCTCACAGGTTGCATAGCCAAGTGGTGGCAGGGTAGCTATGTGGAATGAAGTATAATGACCCCAGGACTCACCAAAGTTCTTAATTGGATTTTCAGGGAGTTTATTTAGTTATTACTTAGTATTTTTTTCAACCATGATGTTAGTTATTTTATTTGCTTCCAAATATTTTATATTTCTTAATTAAGGAGTAATTAAATCTTAAGGTCAAACTAATTTACAGTGATACGAGCTCATTCTTTCAGTTTCAAATCCAATCAACTTTTTTCATTCGTGTCTTTTCTCAACTGTCAAATAATGAACTCTGACAGTTTTCTGATCCCTATATTCAATGGCTGAGTATATTTCTTTTGTTGTGGTTTTTTTCAGAGCTACAGTCTTCTACTACTACATTCTGCCTTTATTTTTAGGAACAAACAGAAAGAAAAAAAATATAGAATCCTGTCAGTTCTGATTCCATGACACACTGTGCTACATGCTCTTGTATTATAAATCTTTTTGTATCCTGTCATTCAATCATGGACTTCCGAGTTTTGTTCTAGAATTTAAACCATCTCTGCCTCACATGAGGATTGTATCATTCTTGGAGTCTTAATCCTCACCACTTCTAGTCTAGTGACTTTTACATGGCTAATAAATGATTGTTGAGTTCATAGGAACTGAAATTGAGGCGGTGAAAAATTGTATTGCCACTAATATGAAAGTTAACTGAAAATGAGATCATTAGGAGATTTTTTTACAGAGGTGTGAAATTTTATTTGATTTTCTCTAGATTCAGTTATTGATTTATAAATAAAACAGGATTATATTTTTATTCAGATTTTAAAATATTTTCCTTAAAATAAAGCAGATGGAATTTTAGGAATGGGATAATCTGTATTGGCAAGCTATTCTTTACATTTTTAGGACCAACTTTAGATATGATTTAATTATGAGAAAAAAATATACTAGCACAACCTAAAATGCACATCAGCTGTCTACTGTTGTCATGGGCCTATTTCTTACTCCAAAATGGCAGCTTGAAACTGCACAGAACAGAAACTCAAAAGGCGGGATCCTGCCCAGGCACCCCGTTGTCCTTTCTGTCATATTGTAATTGAAACAAAAAGACAGCACAGACAGTTGGCTACAAGTTCAACTGCCAAAAGTAATAAAATGTTCAAAGGTATATCTTTTTCAAATGCAATGTCTCAATATTCTCAAAAGACACATGGTAATTGTATCACACAGTGAATTCACTGATGGTGTTGGTAACTTTCCTGATAGACGTATCAGCTAAACACAGTTATTAGATTAAAAACCTCAAAAATATGTGAAGAAGCATAGTCTGAGAGAAGAGTTGTCTGGATTTCCAAAATTTACCCGGAATTATTTCAAATTCAATTTGATCTCATCACTGAAGTTTAAGTGGACAATGTGCTGACATGGAAAAAAACAGGTTTGTAACCCTGATAGCACTGAAATAAAAACCACTGGTTTTATAGTTCGGGATGTTTTCATGTCATTTAACCTTTCTAACTTTAAGATCTTTTTTCCTTTTTTAATTTGTAAAAAGAATGTAACCAATTTGTATACATATTGTAACCGTTACAGAATAGTCATTATGTTTGAAAATTGTTCAATAAGTAGTAGACAATTCTACTAATATTTTTCCTGACATATGTATATATTATATATACATATACAATACAAGCAAAATTATAATAAAAGATATAGACATTCTGAAGTATATTCCATATAAATAAAAGAGAGGTGGCAGGATCTAATTGGAGATTTACTTTTAAAAAGTCTTTCCTTTGGAGTCATCTTGGTTCATCTGTTTCTCTGAAACTTGTAACAAATATGCTGGGAATGATTACTTTTTTCCTCACAAAACTTTTTTCTCAACTCTCTCTAGGTGTCAGGTCTTGGAGGTGCCTCTTTCTATTCATCTGACTATACAACTATGGTATTCAAACAGAATAGTTCCTGTTTCTTTGGTCCTTATTGTAAACCTACATGGCTAGACTTACTAGCTTTTATTTGTAGTAAATCATTTCATAACATTAATTCATTTTATTTCCAACTGGTATGTATCAAATATGGTTTACATGCTACAAACTATAAAGCATAAAGATTTGGGTTTTGTTCCTAAAAAGTCACTATGTAAGAAATGATGGGTTGGGGGCACACTCACCTGCCCAAACTAGTGAAGGAACTTGTAGCATAGTAAAGAACATAGAAACCCTATACCCCGTCTGGAATTGTTAGCACAAAAATTAAGCGTTAGTGGTCCTCCATTTGATATAGATTGCTCAATTGAAATTTGTTAATTATGACAGTTTCTATCTTACATTTAAATTTTGTCTTTTTTTGTAAATAACAACAGCATAAAAACAAAAGAAAAAAGGGTGTAGAAAACACAGAAAAGGTCTTTAAAAGTGAACGGATGTGTAATACAGATGAATATAGGCTGAAGGTGTACCTCAGGAGCATCGCCATGTGTTCCAGGCTAGTCTGAGCTCCATAGTGAGTTCAGGAACAGCCTGGACTAAAATGCAAGACCTTGGCGCCTTACATTTAGAGAGAGAAAGAGAGAGAGAGAGAGAGAGGGGAGATAAGAGAAGAGAAATTTAGCTGCTCTACACGAACTCCTATCAACAAGCCCAGACATGATACAAAACATGAAGTCGCTGTAAAACAATTTAAAAAAAAAACACATGAGCAATTTAAACAACAACAAAAATAGATAATATAAAATAAGAAAGTAGACTTTGTGGAGATAAGGAGGGAATATGGGAGGTCAGGGCAAAAAAGAAGTAAAAATGGCTGAGTTGAGCTACATCTCCCAAGATGAATGCAGTTGTCATGGATTATAAACATAAACTAATAAAAACGAAACATTCCTGGTACTTTTAAGCAATGAAGGGAGTTAACATGAGATTTTTGATTTGCATAGAAATCTGCAATTAGCCAGATACAAGATAGAAAGAAGTGATGGATAGGAGCATACCTGAGAAATATATAGTAAAAAATTGGATATGCCAAATAGAATCTAGAAAATTTTTGTTCTTGTTTTGTGCATTTCTGTATTTTTGAGATTTTTTTCACCATGATGTTGTTGTGCCATTTTTATTAGAGGGAATATGCTTTTATGGTAAATTGGTACCAATAATACAAAGGCTCATTAAAAGACGTTGGCCATATTTGCTGAACCAGAGAAAAAGAGATGGTCACTGACGGCCTGGGTGTAGCTGAATTGTGAGCTGTGTATATTGCCTACCATGAGCCAAGCGCTGGGTTTGAACCCCAGAATCCCAGCACTAAAAAAATAAAAAAAATAAAACTGTAAAAATAAAAAAAAAAACAGGAAAAGGGAAAAGAAGACCATCACGGTGAAAGTAAAGTTAGAGAAGTGTTTCTTTCATGAAACTAACATTTCTTATATAAATAGTTTCTAAACCTCTAAAAGTAAACTTTGACCAGGAGTAGTAAATAAGATAGAAATCAGTAGTAAATAAAAATCAGTTTTTTCTTTTTTCTTTTCTTTTTTTTCTTTTTTAATATTCTTGATCTGTATTTCACACTGGTCCTGAACTCACTATGCAGCACAGCAATGCTGCCTGAGGCTGCTGAGTGCTGAGATTACAGGTTGTACCACCATGCTGAGCTACATTGTAGTGCTGAGGGATAGAACCTGGGCTTCATTTTCTGTAGTCAAACACCTTTATCACTGAGCTACCCACTTAGCTGCTGTAATTTTTGATTGATAAGATCCTATTTGATGATATTTTAAATAAAGTGCATCTGAATTTCATCAACTCCTCTGGCAAAATCTCTCTTCATGGTTGTTGTAGAGTAGAGAGATGACTCAAGAGTGATTGCACAAATTCTAACCACAGACTGAGGTGGGTTAGTTAGAATGTTACTAAGAAGATCTAACCAGTTTCTATCTTTAGTTATGTTTTCTCAAAATGGTGGATGCCATAAATTTAAAAAGTGGCCCAGTAAATATTTTTGTAACTAAATCACAAGATAAAAATAACTAAACAAAGTAGGTTAAATCTAACATACTGATAGAAGCAATTCTGTAACTCTAAATGAGTAGATTCAGCATTGTAAGCCAAGATACACAAGCACATATGTGTGCCTGTTGCAAGTTGCATAAGGTTTCAAGAATATGAACTCTTATTAACTCATTAACTCTTCCCCTTAATAGATATTTTCTCTGAACATTGATTGACTAGGTCTGATCTTAGCAATGGTGATGAAATTTTCTCTCCTTGAATATGAATCATTTTCCTTCAATCTAAATTCATATAGAGAAGTAAAATTGATCATAGCCTCATTAACTCTTATACATGCATATATACATGTATTATACAGATATGTGTATGTATTACATTTATTAGTTCACTCATAAAATTTCCTGCAACATAACAATCAT
This sequence comes from Ctenodactylus gundi, assembly GCA_004027205.1. Taxonomy (NCBI): domain Eukaryota; kingdom Metazoa; phylum Chordata; class Mammalia; order Rodentia; family Ctenodactylidae; genus Ctenodactylus; species Ctenodactylus gundi. Next base: position 44,822 of record PVKB01000390.1, read on the forward strand.
TTCCAGCATTATAGTAACTTTTATATTTAAACAGTTTCTTTTATTTTTTAGTATTTATTTATTATTTATTTATTTTTTGTTTATTGAGACAGGGTCTCGCTCTCTAGTTTAGGCTGGTCCTGAATTCACTATGTAGCTGAGGTTAGCCTCAGATGCATAAAAAAATTTCCTGCTTCAGCCTTCCAAGTGCTGGATATACAGGCATACACTTAAGTGATACTGGGGAATCAAACTCAGGGCCTTATGAACTACTGTCCTATTTTTCCAGTGCCTGAAACAGTTTATTTTTCTCAAATGTTATATACCTAGATCATACATTCAGACTCAGGTCATTGTTGAAAGTTGAATTTGAATACTTCAAGAGCATAGGATTTTATACAAAAGAACAAGGGAGTGTGAGGAGAATTTCTGTATTATAGGTAAAGTCTCTTTGTAAGTAAGCACATGACAATTTAAAACAATTGATTTTCAAGCAAAAACTTAAAAATTATAAAGTGCTAAGGATTTCCAAAGAGATCAACTCAAATTCCAAATAAAAGAAGATCCTGGGGTAATTGTTAAAATGTGGTGTGAGGTCCAGAAACAACTTTCTTTGTACTCGTATTGCCAAGTCAATTGTAAGTAGGAAAATAATACTTTCTACTATGATATAATTTAATTAAGAAGCCTTATATATACATCTATAAGGTACCAATCTCAGCTCTTGTAAATTATAATTCATGCATACAATTTGAACAATTGAAATTTTAGAATTGCTATCATATTAGTGAAAGTCCCAGTAAAATATTTCCCCGACTTTCCTAAGATCACATTTCTCTTGTAGAGGGTCAAGATGTCAAATGCCTTTGTCTGACACTAAACTTGACAGCAACCTCATCTGCTACTTACAGAACACTTTATATTTCAACAAATTAGATTTTACACTTTATTATTCATCAATTAATACCTTCAAAAATATTTATTGTATTTTTTCATGGGTTACCCTTTGATGTAAAATCCGAGAAACAATCGTTAATAAAATATGAAAATCTTCCTCCTCAGACATTTCTTAGGTTGAGTCAACATTTCACTAAATTTCTTAATATCTTTTGTCCACTTCACCTTTTATAATAATACTTAACAGCTCATGACAGGAACACAATCATTTTCAAATATTGAAAACTGTTGTCATGTTTTCCTTTAATCTTCTTTTATTAAAGAACCAAGTCCTTTAATTGTACATTGTTTGGCATAATTTTGAAAGTCATCATCAAACAGCAACTTCACCAGAGGCCTCGTGATTTCTAAATTGCTCTCGCATCTTTCTTTTCACCCTCCCTTTAGGCCCTTCTATAGTTTGTCAGTGAAGAATTTAAAATGTAGCTTACTGAAAACAAATGTGTTGTGCATGCGTCCTGCGTGTGTGTGTGTGTGTGTGCATATACAAGTATAGAAAGAAGATAAACATCCCATTCCTTATTCCAGACATTGTGTATCAGTCCGTAGGGAACAAAGCTTTGTTCGTGAGTTTTAGAAGACACTTCAGAGCATGTAGCTACGTTTTGTGTTCCTTTATTTAACTCACGATGGCTAAGTGATAAATGTTGCAGTCAGACTTTTTCAACCCTATATTTATTTGAGTTTTTCAATAATTAAAACTAAATATAATAAGTCAAAGACAAGGACATATCGCCATGGCAACCTGCTGACGATGGCCTAGGGCTAATTCTTTGCACGAAGATATTAAATTTAGTTCTAATTTCTCTTTCTCTGATATCACACAATTTTAAGAACTACAGGTTCACACTTAAGCAGCCACGAATACATTCATAATACCTTTCTGAAACTGAATACACTGTAGCTATAGCATGCCCAGTAATTTGCCCCCATAGACCTGTGAGCTTCTATTGTATTTTTATGGCCAACATTATGCTACCAATTTGAACTGTATTGAAGTCATTTGTTTGCACAGCAGGTCAAGCAGTGGTACTCAACATTTATTAGTTGAATGAGTAAATGGGAGGTAGGTAAGTTTGTATTAACTTCTTGATCAAGGATTCTAACAGGGAATGACACAAGGGTGTTGTCCTGTATGTGTTGAATGACCGTTCTCAACACTTAAGGTCTTAGCTAAGAGTATCCAGAATATTAAGATCATTGTATGGCCTCTAAGTTATATAGATGATAGAAATTGCTATTCGCATTTAGAGCTGGATTAATTGGAGTAAATAAAAATTAGGACTGCTTGAGGGCCTATGACAAAGCAATTTAAAATTGGACCTATACATCCTACTTTATAGAAATGTTCTACTTGAATTAGGGGCACATCTGTCACATCAGAGGAGCTATTTGGGGGTATATCATGTTTGGCCAGTGCAAATTATTCTAGAGTTTGGAATTAGTATTTTTTGTCATAACTTTGCTAATTTTATTAATGGAGACTGGAGGAATGGCTCAGCAGTTAAATAGCTTGCTTAGAAAGCACTAAGTCAAGGACTAAGTACTCAAGTTCAATTCCCCAGCATCACATAACTTATGTGTGATGGGGCAACCCTGTAATCCCAGCACTAGGGAGACTGAGATAGGAGGATTGCTTCATAGTGAGTTCACGTCCAGTGTGGGCTGAAGAGCAAGAGCCTGTCTCAAAAAAAATACAGTATATGCAATTACTTCTATTATTACATATTGATCATACATCAGCTATGTACAGGTTATTTTGATGTCTAATATTGCATAATTTTTATTGAGGCAGTAAGTATAAGATATTTAATGCGCTATTTATAAATAAACCCTATTCACTTTTGGGACCTCTCCATGTATTTGGGGAAGATATATTTAAGAGGAAATTAAAGAGCCAAATAGTTATATAATTAAGCTTATACAATAATGTAATAATGTCATAAAATATTGTTTTAGTGTTTAATTAATATGCTAAATATATTATTAGGTAATTAAAGGCTTCTGTGTACTAAGCATAGAATTATTGTGCTGGATAAAATAGTTACAGATTCTACATTCTGTCAAGTTACATCTTAATAATAGAGACATTGTAGAAGTTTAGAGTGACTTCTTTTTATCCATAGAAGCTTCATGAGGACATTGAGCCTGATAGCTGCATTTGAAAATTGAAAACTCACAGAATAGATGGAAACTCAATGCTAGCCTAGAGAATAATTGACTTTGGCTATGGAAGAAAAGCAATGATAAAAGTAGACGCAGATTTTTACGACACGTTGCATTTTTTTCTTGTTTAATCCTTCTGATAGATCACATAGGAAAAGGTAACGATACAGACTCTAATTAAAAAGACCAAGGCTTATTGTAGGAAAAGCAGAGGATGAAATCATATCCTCACTAAATTAATCTTAGCGTCCTTTGAAAACAGTAAAATATTTATTGCTCTATTACATGAAGAATTTATTTTAAGTTCAAAACCCGAAGATCTCATTTATACCTTGTATATCTAAATGTCAAGCCTGGTGCGAATACTAAAATAAAACACGACTTAGAGAGAAAACGCGCACACTACAAACTTCCAAGTCCCCTAGAAAAGGCCACTGCCATGCCTCTTCAATGCTGCCTGTCACTCAATTTACAAATTACAGTCCTACTGAACATCGAGGATCCGTCCCTGCCTTGACAACAGAGCGCTACCTTAGCGACACTCGCTGCTGGTGAGAGGCTGACACACTGCTTATAAATACTCTAGCAGGGAGGTTAGTGCGATTTGGAACAAAGCGACATAATGAATCATGCTTAGGAAATGCATTGGAAGAATGTCAATTTATTAGTTTGAAAATGTGCTTCAGATTTGTGTGTTGTCAATTTGTGTGTTTATGTGCTTAATTACAAGCCCTAAGAAAACGCTTAAATTCATAAGATGAACCTTAAATTTTTACTTAATAATTTTCTTTAATTGATGGTGTACCACTTCTTATTTTCAATCAGTATTCAGAAAAATAAATAAATATAAAATATAGAAACTTTCCAAAGAAGCCATAATTTGTGCAGCTTTTAAAAACAAATCACAGCTCCATTGTGTGAGAAATCAGAAGGTTGTCCATTATTAATTTATCATACTTATACATAAAAATTAGAATTTCTTGCCACATTATTTTCTATTATATTTGCTTATTAATTCTATTTCACTTTTAAAGAGAGACACATGCTTCTGATTCTACATATTTATAATAGGAAAAAATCAACATATCTTTTGGAAAATAAAATATTACAAGGCCATATTACATTGATCTCATTTTAGTTTTTGTTTATATATATATAATAAATGCACAAATAGAATATGAACTATGCATCTACCCATAACTTATTAAGTGATCTATACATTTCCACTTGTCAGCATTTAAAACATCTTAAGATTTCTTTTGAGTGCTTGCCTATGTGATATTTTGGAAAGCTAATCCTCTCATGACTCATAGGAATGACAAGAGTGTCATAGGGGGGTAATAACATATATTTTTATTCTACTTATGAGACCTCTCATCTTACAACATTTTACATTTCAATGTGTTTGCCATGTTATTTTTCGTTGTCTTTCAATACATTTGAGTAATAGTTGTTTATCTTTGCTCATTGTACCTAATATGGTATTGTGGTCATCACGTGATTATAAGCTAAATTTAAGTGATGTTGACTGAGGGTTAAGTATTACTGGCTCATTATTTATGGGGAACAATTCTGAAAACGTGTTCTTGGTCTTTTTCTCATCAAAATCACTGATGTCTTTACTCTTTAAATCTAACTTGCCTTTCAGTTTCCCCCTCATTAGTTCCTCACAAAATCAGATCATGATGTAAGTGAGGACACCTGAATGCATGACTTTACATACATTCTTCAGGTTGTCTGCTACATAATAAAGAGCATATTGTTCCAAATTACTTAGATCATTTACACATTCACCTCACAACACATTTTGACAATATATTTTTATCCTTAAAAGACATAATTTTGTGTGTCTCTCTGTTTGTAATAGTCATTTTGTTTGTTCTGAACTCATCCATCCATTCATTCATTCCTTCATTTATTTTTCAGACAGCATCTCATTCCATAGTCCAGTCTGGTGTTGAATTCACCGTGGAGCCCAAGCTGGCCTTGAACTCACAGAAATCCTCCTGTCTTGACCTACCAAGCACTGAGACTACAAGTGTGCACCACCATAAGTAGCTTATGTGGTGCTGAAGAATAGAACTCAGGTTCTTGTAGTTGCTAGCAAGCACTCTAACCAGCCCCTGCTCTGAGCTCTTTCAGGTACTGAGGCAAACTTTTTATTCTTCTATGAATCCTTGCCTGTTTATTAACATGATTCCTGACCTATGAAGAATTCTAAATTGTTACTGTTTGAAAATATCTACAATTGGAAAAACACTAATCTGTTTTGCATCTTTACTCTGCTGTCATTTTGAGAATGTTATATAAATGCAAAATATGGTATGCAAGTCTTTGAGATTTTTTCTACACAACATAGATGCCTTTGAAATTCAAACTACTGTGTATATCTATTGTTACTTCTTTATTGAATATTATTTCATAGAATGAATATACCATAGTTGGTTTAATCATTTACTCATTAAACATTTTGATTGTTGTTTACTTTGACATATTACATGGTTTACATATTACATCATTTATGCATGGACGTTCTGATTGTGATTACTGGTATGTATGGTAAGTGTAAACTTTGTTACATTAAGAAATTGGTAAACTATTTTCTGGAGAAATTAAGCTTTTTGCATGTATATTCTCACTGAGAGAAACAGATTGCTAGATACCTTCACCAGCATGTGTTAACGATTACTTTTACCTTACTTTATACTTCTGTGTGTGTGTGTGTGAATAAGCTGGCTTTGTATAAAATTATTTTCTGTGAAATAATCATACACAAGGAAATAACTGCTGAATTTTGAAGTGTTTTTAACTTAATATTTCAAAGCATTTGCTAATATCTCCATGTATTGTGAGTTTTAATGTCTAACCTATTCTTGCAAAATCTGAAAGTCCTGTAGCAAAATGATTTTGTTTGGTTTGATAAACTATATATTTAATATTTGAAATCAATAATCCCATTCTGGATTGTTCTATCTATAAATGAAAATACATATCTTGAGCAACTGTCTTGGTAACTTTATATTTTTCCATTGAATCTTTAAAGATTACTTATTTACAAAATTATTATAGAAGATTAACTCATTTAATTCTGGAATTTACCTTTAGGAAGTATAAACTATCATGGTCACGCTACAAAATTGAAGCATATAGAAATCAGCATTAGTCTGAAAGACACACAACCCAGGAACTAACACGCTGTTCATTCTGGCTCAAGTGCTGTTGCCAAACAATGCTAATCTCTTCCTAAAGTCAATGTGTTCAGTGGTCTAAGTCCACTTTGTCTCAGAAGTCATGTTCCATTAGTGATTTGAACTGAAGTTGAATTTCTACAAGCTTCATCAGTTTCCATTTTTTAAAAATACAGAGAAAGACTAAAACATAAGGAAGAGGTTGACGGTTTTGTGCCTCTTCACTTCCCTGGAGTTATTTGTTTGTTTGTTTGTTTGTTACCTTTCTTGTATAAGAATAATACACCTTGGAAAATTCAGTCACATCACTTTGGACTTTGCTTGGATATAAAAAAAAATTAGCATCTACATGTATATACACATATATATGAAGCTGAAAAAATCAAATACAAGACAAAACTATGTCTATACCCAAAAGAATTTCACCAAGTGACTTGTTAGATAATTTTTCTGATTTCTGACAGCACTTGGAACTCAATTTTTATAATCATTTGAAGGGATCCTGGCCCACCATCCTTTAATAATATGTCAGACTCTATTAGTCACACATAAGTAGAAAACATTATTACACTGTGGTGTGTCAGGAAATTTAGTTCCTATTGGACAATAAACAAAAGATTAATATGATAACACAGTGACAATCTCATTAGTTGAAATGACCATGCATAATTTTATATTTACTAAATATAAAATAAAATGCATTAATTAAAACCCTGATTTAATAGAACTGTGCTTTGCCTGTATAGTGGATGTTCAAATCATAAAAGCTTCACAATGGTCTATATTAGTTTATAAAAAATTATTTTAAAGCAACAATCTATTGGTATCTTTCTGGATATCTTCAAAGAGTGTTTAAGAAGTGTTTTCATTCAGAAACACATTAATATGTAAAAATTTGCCCTTGCTCGGCATACAATTTGAAAATCTAGGAATATTTACAGCTGTCTTTATTTTTACTTTTCAGCAAAGAAAAAACCTTACTGAATGATACTGTGTTGAAAAAATAATTTTTGCCTAAACTCTTCAGGCAGTTTCAAAAGTAAAAAAAGAAAGAAAGAAAGAAAGAAAGAAAGAGCTTAGTTTAATTGTTAGTGTAATTTAATTTTGAATATATGATTAATTTTAAAGGAAAATATTTAAATCTTAAAAATTTCACTTGTGTTTGAATGTTTAATTTGTTTAAAGTTATGTGAATTAATTGAGTGACTTCTATAAAGATTCACATGGTTTGGGTTTTATTTTGTAGAATTTTCAAAGATGATGATATTTATTCAAATATCTAAAGCATTAAAATTATTAAAATTTCTTTTAAAATTAAAAGGAGAAAACACTTATGAAAAAGTCAATTTTATTGACAATCAGTAGTTGCAAAATGTTTCATTTTACCGGCATTTTTTAATCCTACAAAAAGTTTCAGTGCTAAAAATCTACTTGTATATTTATCTCTATCTTAGTTTGTATGATTTTATTTTTATTTATTTTTGTGTATGATTTTATTTTCTTTTTATTCTATGTCTCTGAATGTATTACTGGACTTGCTATTTCTGTGGTATACTTCCAAAATTTGCTTCTATTAATTACCATATAAAGAATGATCATCATTTTTTATTGAATACACAATCTAATATGATATTACATTTGTATGAGTGTTCACGTGATAGCAGTTTTCTCTGAATAACTGTCAGCAGGTCGTTTATCCTCAGATCGCAGACATCTCTTTTTTATTAGATCACAAAATCAATATAGCCTTATCACCCAATTCTTTTTGTTTTCGCTGTCAAAAGCTTCAGGGAAAATTTAATGGTTATCTGCAGTCCTATATTTGGGACATTAGAAAATATTTTACATCAGTTCCTACTATGCATATGCTTGTGCCTTGGTGCTAATCCTGAGCAGGCCAGTTCTCTGTGCTTCTCATTTCTTACTCAATCTTTCCTCTGTCTATGTCTCATCTTGTTTTCAGTCTTACTTGCTAGAATGTCTTCAATATACTTGACTTGTACTGACCTGACTTGCGAGATTCATGTGGTGACCTTAGGTTGCCAATCTAACTAAAATCAAATATTTGTTCCCTTGAAAAAATAATTAATATTATTTTAATTCTTCTCACATTTAAAAGCAAGGTCTCTATTCAAGCCAAATATTCAAATTGCCATTTCCAAGTTACATTTTATTTTATGTATTACTATTTCAATCCAAGTCAGCAGACACAAAACTTATTTAAATATTCTCATAATTCATTTTCACTTAACCACTATCTCTAGAATATTCACTATACAAAATGATACTGGAATTGTGTTTACAGTCATGGAATAATAATTCCAGTTTTACGTAAGTCCTTGCTTTTTTTCCCTCCTGGGATAATACAAATTCTCATTAAGCTGCATTTCCCTTTCTTTTTTCTATACTTTTTCATAAAATTTCCCTTCCCTGAGTTCTGCACCATTACACGACAGGTATTGTCCTTACTAAGTTCAGTAACTGGCAAGGGACACTGTTCAAGTACAAACTAGCAAAAAAAAAGCCATAAAACTAATTATAATGATAAAATATCCAATTTTATTAGGACTCACTCTATGCTCTACAAATGTAAAGTTTTGTTTAATATTCACAGTAACTATATGAGTTAAACTATACTAGAAGAGGTATTTTTTGCTTAAAATTCCGAACGGTCTTCCTTTAAAAATTCTTTGAAGTTTTAAAAACCTTTATGGATGTAATTTCTTCACTTGCAAAATGACAGCAAAATTGTATTTATTTTATAAGATAGTTACAAATACTTCAATTTACATGTGACACATTAGATCAACTGGCACAAAAATGTTTAAATATTCATCCACATGTATAGCAGGTACTAAATAACTAATATTCCCTTAGTACTCAGTACTAATTCACTCTAAATATTCCATTGTATCAGTTACACTCATCTCATTTAGAATAGATTTTTCTTTATGTCTCCAATATTTAGCAAATACACATATATATTGATTTTTTCTTTCAATTTCTCAGAAACTTGGAAATCGTATTTCATTTGTAAAGATTTTTCTATTTGAAATAATTTTAAAGATGTCTGATGTCACATGCTCTGTGTAACAAATATTTTTAGATATAACTTGATTACTTACCTGTTGATAGTTTAAGAGTTCCAAAGAAAGGATAATCCTAACGAACACATATAGAAATGTAGTTTTTTAATGAGTTTTTCATCCTAAGGTGTCAGTTTACATCCAAGGTCTGTCATCCTCTCTAATCAGCATGAATCTTGTATGGAGATACCTGCTTGGTAGTTGCATTGTTAGGGTTCTCAGAGGAACAGAACTGACAGATTATGCAAAGGAATTTACCCAGTAGGCTTACAAAATTAGAGGCGGAGAGCTCACAATGGCCATCCTTGCACCCTGGGGAGTTGCTCAGTCCAAGAAGGGAGAAAGTGAAGAGCAAAAGGGATCGAGGGTACAGCACTACCCCAGCGCCACCTAAGGAGTGCTGCTCCTGTTGAGTCTGTGCTGCAAGTCTAGAGAAACTGGAGACTGGTGTTCACCGTCAACAGCAGCAAAAGCCTCAACCAGACAAAGGGGAGCTTTTCACACACCTACCCACTTCTCCCTTTTTGCCCTTCTATCCTCCCAAGTTATAAACTTATTGGACGATCTGACTTTCAACTGGACAGGGGCTCTGCGCTCAATCTGTTGTCCTACAAGCCAATCACCCCTGGAAACACTGTACGAACACATCCACTTTTCTATTGTGTTAGTTCTTTCTCTTTTTCCCCTCATTTTCTTGTTAGAATGTATATGCGATATACAATGATTACATCCAACTTGAGAATTTTGTGCATGCAGACATTTCTTAATCCAGTCCAGTTGATGTGTCTCGACGGTTGCGGAGGCCATGTGTGGTTTCTGCTCTGTCGTCAGAGGTCTCCGAATTTCAACCAGTCGCAGCTTTGTTCAGCGGCGTCTTCTTTCACAATTCCCACTTGTTATCCTGTTAGAGTCTGAAGTGAGGGAAGGGTTGGCTTTTCCCCACCAAATCTGAAATACCTGTGTGAACCTAAGGAATGATCTTTATATGCTGTTATTCAAGTTGCTTAGTTTTTGTTTTTTTCCTCAAAAAATTGGATGTCACTTCTACCAAAGACAAGGTAAAGAAAAAAGAGTAACATTTATGATTAATGTATCAAAATGACTTTCTTTTTTCACAAAATCAGATTTGAATACTTTTCGGGTAGCTTAACTTTCTCCAAAAACTTATTAAGTTAGCTTTATTATTCTAAAGAGCAGCTCTTAAGTGGAGGTGGGAGCACTTTTTTATTCACTATTTTGTCTTGGATTCTTATGACTTAACATTTCAGCCACCAACTATGGGAGCAACTCATCCTAATTATATCTGTATGCAAATAAGATTACCAGGGGCTCATTCTACTATGCCAGAGTTCACCAGGTGAAGCTATAAATTGGTTTACCATAATTCTTCGAGTATAAAATAATTTAAGAAGCAAAAGCACAAATGTTAAGGCAAATAAAGCCTTGTGAGCACCAGGAAATATTGTGTGCCAACAGAGCAAACTTTTTCCTCTTGTGCAAGTGGAGCTTAAATGTATGCAATAAAACTCATTCCCTCTCATTTATCTTTATCTAGCGGAAAGGCATAAGGCATCTACCCTCAAAGCATCATTACCAGCACTAACTGCAGCTAACCAACTCAATTCCTACTTCCTGAATTAATAGCTCAAGTGGGCCACAAATTTGATATACAGCTTTCTCTTGGATCGAGTCTATTTTACCCATCAGATTTTCTAGTAACACTGAGTTTTAATACCCAAAGGATGTAAACACAGTCTGTGACATCCTAGAATGAAAGACACTCAGACTTTTTTGAGTTTGCAGTGATATGAAAGCAACATTCACTTGTTAGAACTTGTATTTCACATTTTAAATTTTTATCTTTGTCAGCTTAGTAGTAAGTGGTTTGATGCTTCTTTTGTAATACTGGACCAGACAAGGTATCCTTAGCAGCTACATTCATGGGAAGAAAGAATGGATACTCTGTTGTACTGTGTTGCTAAGCTGTGATGCGTATGGGTCCGGCATAAAAAATTTATTTTCAACTAATGATATTTTCAAATTAGAATGGTTTTATTGCAATGGCATTCAATCATAAGACATAGGGTATCTATACCTTAGTATCTCTTGTCTCTTCTCCCATAAGGCCTTTATGTGTGAGTGTCCTAGAATATTAAACAATTGAAGAAACACCTTACATTTAAAATGCTTCATAATAATAGCTTAGATGATGTCCCATTTCCATCCAAGGTACATAGATCAGTGTATATGTACTATTCTACTATGTCTTTGTTGAACTCACATTTGAAGTTATCCCAGAGATTTTAACATGAGAGTTCCTAAAGCAGGAGTTCTAGCCATGCCAATATGAGATTTGTTGAGACTCTAAAGAAAGAAGTACTAATGGCCAGGATGAGCAGAAAACTACATAACTTAAAGAAACTTGATTGTTGAGTGGGCTGTAACTTTCTTTTTATAGATTGCAAAGCAAAGATATATTGTATTGACACTTTCTGTTAAACACATATATACATTCATATGATGATGTCCGGAATATGGGGCTTAGATAAAGACTTAAGAAATCGCTAAGTGGGGGTCAGATTTTTTTCAGTGTTTGTTTTTTTTTTCCCAAAAACTAAGCATCTTTATCAGTATCTGAGTCTGTCCCTGGCCTGTGGCTGGGTTCATGTCTTCTAGGGGAGTACGCATACCTGCCTGTCTATCACACACAGAGCAGCAAAAATACTCTTTATTTTTAGATCAGGGCACAAAACTAAGTCAGAGAGACGTGGACCCCTTTCATAAATGCATTCACAAATGCAAAGAAACATTTCAGTACATACTTAGTTCTATTACTATTTCTTTGATTATTCAAAACCGTAAACTTAATTTTTGATTCCTAAACAGTACTCCCCTTCCAATTTCTATGGCTTGTCAATATGAGCTTTATTCCATTTTCTGAGAAATAATTAACACATTACAAAATTATGTTCAATTTTATCTTTAATGAGAAAAAAGTAACTTATAATAATTTAAAGCATTAGGCTGACATAAGAGGATTACAATGAGTCCAAAGCTAGCCTGGGCTACATAGTGAGTTCAGGACTACAGAATGAAACCATGTCTGAAAAAATATTTTTCAAAAAAGCAGTGAGATTTAATTATAAAATTATCAAATGTTTTTAAAAATGATTATTCAACGCAGCACCTCACTCCATTTGACAACGAAATAAACAGATGTTACTAACTTGTGATATATGAGAGAGGGAGGGGTTGTTTTTTATATTGTGTGGTGTGCATTTTCTAAGTTTTCTATAAGAAATACGTAATACTTTTGTAGGAAAGAAAGTACATCTCAACAACTCCCTATATTAAATGAGAGCAATGGTGCTGTTGAAGGAGTATTCTCTTTATCTTTCTCTTCCTCCCCTTACCAATCCAAATGACTTTCAAAAACTAAACTCTTCATTACAAAATCATACATATCCAACTTTAAAAAGATTTTCTTCAACTTCCCCAGGTGCTTAATCAAATTTAAATTTCTTCATGAAGTATTCTACTATGATATGATTGAATAATTTTTTTAAATTTACAAATCAAATTTTAAGCATTTATCATATACAACATGCAGTTGTGAAGTTGGCACACATTGTTGTAGAATGGCAACATTGAATTGACTAACATGCATCGTTTCACATACCTGCAACTTTTTCTTCATTTTGTTTTTGTTGTGATAAAAAACATTTAAAATCTAATATCTCAGCAATTTTCAGGAACACCATCAGTTCTAAAACATTTCCCTAGTAAAGTTAATCAGTTAGAATTGGAATAAATATAATTTAAGCACATGTGAAGAGATAATATTGAGTAATGATGCTCAGCACTTAAAAAATAGAAGCATGCATAAAGCATTTTGTTGTTGGGGCTATATTTATAATTAGTCCACTTATTGGATTTTTGGAAGTCATACTTTATTACTCAAGAAGAGATTAATCAAATAAAAACTAAGATTGCAAATTTCTTTGGTACCATTAATTATGCTTTTAGAGAAAAAAAAGAATCCCCTAGTACTATAAAATTTTTCATACAAAAACTCAGTATTAGGTTAAACTTCTGAGCACTGTCTAAATGCATTGTTCTAGTAATTATGTAGAGATACTAGGTTTTACCTTCTAGCATCATATAAATATTAAATTATTATATAAGCTATATCCCAAGTTCAAAGTGATCATAAGTGACTTATTTTATTTCTCTTTACCTCATTCTTTATCACTAAGTGATAACAAACATTGAGACACGAATGCTTACTTTTATCTTTCAGAATGACATTAATGAACTATTGAAAAGATGAACATGGGTTCTTATTGTTCAAGATCATAAGGAAAGAAATGCAAAAGTATAAAGGCATAAGTGATATAATTGTATAATGATACAGAGAAGATTTAAATTGTATAATTTCTTTTACATTTTTCATAAATTTCTGAGTGTCTTGATGTTCAAAATCGTTTATTATGTTTTGTTATCTGGTAGATTTTTTAAGAAAAATGGTTGGTTGCAAAATACAACTGATAAAATTTAACGTGTAATCAATAAAACACGAAAGAGAAAACAAAGATAATGTAATAAAAGAAAGCAGAAAACAACTTAGCAAGGCTTTCTAAGCATTCTATAAAAGAACAGTAGGTTCAGTATAACCTTTTAGGAGTAAATACTGCAATACAAATAATGCAATATATTCATAATGCACCTTATTTTAGAAATGCAAATAATTAGTGTACATTCAGAAATGAGAAAATGCATAACACATGCAAAATAATATTTAATATATGAGCGATTTTTTTCAACTTAAGTATATTCATTTAAAATAATATTCAGTTATATGAATTAATATTCTCCATATATATATATATATATATATATATATACATATATATATATATATATATATATATATATATATATATATATTAGAAGTTATGTTACTTTGATAGCATACTTACAATTTTTATTACACATTATAGATAGTCATAGTGGTGGCCTGGATAAAAAAGTAAACCAAAAATATAGCATTGAGGGTGAGAAATGAAAACCTAGTAAAACAAGGATCAAGGTGGGTTTATACTGTACTTAGGTCTTGGTCGTGGCTTAGAGACAAAGAGCAGAGTGACTTGAAAAGACCTTTTGAGAGAGGAGGAGTAAAACTTGCCACCCCTGCTGCCCAATCAGGGGAAGAGTGGTCTGCTTCAACCAATTTAGGAGAAGAAAGAAACTAGAAACTTCTGTAGCTCTATTTCACCATTTATCTTTTAAAATATAGAGAACAGAGCACTCGATAATTTTCCCCTCTCTCCAAAAAGAAAGCTGAATCAGTTCCCTTGTCAGCTGATTACATTGGCGTAGATAAAGCAGTCTAAAATACGATTTGTAGACGCGCTACACACAGGCTCTGGAAACTAACTTCAGGGCATTTGATTTCACGAAGTATTCTATAAAATTTGTCACCTAGTGATAAGGAAAATAAACCGAATGTATTCTTTTCTAAATTAGGAAAACTGATCACACACTCATAAAAATCATGATAAATAAAAATGTTCACGGAGAAGGAAGCAGGGTGGCTTGTTTGGCCACCTAGCTCTGTGTCTGCTCCACATGAATCTGAGAGCAAAATATTTCTTATAATAGGAAAAGATAGAAAAATGGAAGGAAAAGCCTGAAGAAGGGTAGATACAAAATGACCTCCTTTAAGCTGAATTTCCATATGATTGTTCAGCAAAGAGTTAAAAATAAAATACCTCACATTTGTAAAATAATAAAACATTTCTGAACTCTAAGTCAATATAATCTTTTTCTAGTTTAATCTTTGTCTGGTTCTAGTCTCTAGTTCAAATCCAGGACTTCATTCAGGCTTTATACAGGCTCTGACGTGGAAAGACAACTGCAGCCCACTCCGTGTGTGAGCACACGGTAGAATTCTCTACACAATTATAGGAAGCGTAGAATTATTTCATTTCTTTACTATAACATCTGATAATACCCCACATTTTTTAATGTCAACCCAAACTCTCAAAAAATGGTTTCAAGTGCTAATTCATTCTCGGTACTTTGTCTTTCTCTCTTTCCTTTATTTAAACTTCTCTTCCACCAGTAACTCTATGTTGCACATTAATCAAGATGTACCAATGTATCCAAAGTCTCCTGCTTACCCTGGTTCCTCTGATTATGTATGACAAAGACCCAGGAATAATTTAAGTATCAAAAGCCCATTTCTATCATGGTCACAGGATAAGCTCTTTATGAGTATTTCTATGTGAATAGTTTCTTGTTTGTACATTCACACACTGCGAAATGATTGGGCTTACAATTAAGCTATTGGAAATTAGCAAAATAAGTGGAGAGATACCATGCAACAACTTATAGAAGAGTTTTAAAAGTGACCAAAATAAATATATCACTGTCATAGCTGTTTCTTTTTAAATTTATTAGAAGCTCCTCACATGCTCTTTACCTCCTGAGTGAGGTTTATTACACTAACATCTGGACTTAGTTATATTTTTGCAGATTTGTGTTTGCTGTAAAAATGTCATATTGCATTCTGCTGAAATGTTTTATTTAATACACTGTTGTATTTGAATATTATCATATAAAATATGAATTATGATCAAAACATGCTGTGATTGTTTAAAATTAAACAAATTGCACTAAGAGATCTACTGCATTAATCCTGCATCGAAGTCCTCTCCCTCAGTTCAAATATACTCCCTCCACCCTTCTTGACACTTTTCAAATCAGCGCTGGGTCTTCTTTGGTGACATTCTTTATGAGGTCTGAAAACACCTGTGATGAATGCTGCTGCGGAGTGCCACCAGAAGGGAAGGCGGGCTCGTGAAGCCTTGGCGAGGTGTCCTCATCCACCCTATTCACTACATCTGGTCTCGTGTAACTTCCAGATCTTTCATCAAAGCCAAAATGATCATAAAAGGTAAAAGTTTTTGATGATTTAAGACATCAAGGAATCCATGACAACACAAGTAAAGGTACTCACGGAATGGTATTTCCAGAATTTTCAGGAAGTTTCAAGAGTGATGGGATGTGTGTCTAAAGCCAGGGGACATATTTTGAAAGAAATGGCAAGAATCCTTTTACTGAAATAAAATTTTTAAAAATCATTGTAGTTTTGAATGTCTCTCCTACGATAGCGAGAAGCGAGGCCAGTACCTGCTTCTTCTAGCACATGAAGAGAGACTGAAAATCAGTACTCACGGAGCTTGACTTGAGTTCTCTTCATTTAAGTAATGCCCAGAGCAGTTTGGTTCATGCCACATAATTTTAAATAAAGTGATAGTCAACTGAAACACCACTGGGGAAAGGGGCTGCTTAAGAAGTGGCCAGTGAGTGCAGAGGTTGGGGGTCAAAAGACCTGTGGGGCTCTACAGGTCAGACATCAGGATGTGAGCTACACTGGATTGCCTTGAGGGAGGCAACGTGTAACAGGCCCTTCTGTTGTTGTATATTACCTTACTGAGAACAGTATGTCTACATAAATTCTTTGGGATTTTCACTGCAACACACCTCCTAGTCAGTATATATCCCAATCACTTATTTTTATCAATATAAAATCAGTTATACATGTTTTACAGCTTAGGTTATATTTGGCTATTATATTAAATTTTTGAGTTGTTCTAGTTTGACCACCCAGAGTTTTGGCGATTGGATCTACGTCTCTCCGGAAATCCTCCATCGTTATGTTTTTGTTCTTGATATTTGATGATTAGTTTTGCTTTCTCATTGCATATTTCCACCAAAGAGAAGAGGAGGAAAAATTAAGTTTACATTACAGAAAATGGCAAAAGCTACCTGAAACCAGGTATTGAGTTTAACACCAATGGTCGTAAATATACTTCATCTTGTGAGCTTTTGATACCATGTGATGAGAACAACCCTTCGCTTCTCATTTTCCTACTAAAAGTCTATAACACAAATTAGGATATGAGACAAACAGCCATTAAATCCATGTGAGAAAACTTCTATAAGGTACAATATCAAGAAAAGTCTAAGAAGTGACACACTTAAGTGGAGTCTAAAGACAATAAAAACTAGACATGGTAGGGCATAGTGGTTGGGACCCTGACACACACACACATGCACACACACACACACACACACAGAGACATTAAGTAAAAATTAAAGATAATTAAACAATATATTGACAGTGGTTAATAGTTTTTCAGTTCCTTCCTAATTATGGCAAATGTGTCACTTTAATATAAGATTTAATAATTGAGGAAACTGGGCACATGACAACTCTATTTTTGTTAATTTTGCAAATATAAACTATTATGAAAGAAAATTTTAAGAGAAAAATATGAAAATGAATAGCAATACAGAACTCAAGTATCTAAAAATCTTCAAAGACAAAATAGAACGGAAACTTTACAGTCAAATTTAAATTCTGCTTTTCTTTTAATATTTAATTATAAATAAGGAATTTAAATTCTAATCCATAAATAAAATGATGATTTTAAAATAGAGAATGACGAGATAAATATGAATAATGTATGCAAATATTATTTAAATTACAATAAGGTTAGTTATTCAAAAATCTGTCATTAAAAGAATTTGGAAGAGAGAAACACACCATATACATTCAAATGCTTTTAATGGGTATCTTTTTAAATATGTATCACAGATTTTGACATTCCTCATTTTAGCTTATCATCACAAAATTCGTTGGTTGCGCTATAGAGATATATTCAAATCTACAGTACGTAGAACGCTGGGGGTCAGCCAACTGGTTCCCACTCTGACTGTACGTTGTTGGGCTCCTTGGGAGAGAGCCACAGTCAGATTAAATTAGAATCTCCGTAGTTGGGGTTAGTAGTTTCAAAAGATTTTTATGTGATTTTAAATTTCGACGGAATTGAGAACAATTGTGTTCCATTGGTGTCCCCTTGGTGAGCAGGCTCCACCTCCACAAACAGCTAAACTGTATGGTAGTGCCTCCCAAATAGCACAGAAATCACGTCACATGCTAACGTTAACGTGAGCTTTTACCCCTGTGCTGAATGTCAGTTCTTTTCTTCTTCTTGTCTGCACAGACCCTCATGCTTACTTCACTTAAGATCTCCATTTACCTCTCGGCAAGGTACAGTATTAACGACACTGTTTTCTTTGTTCTTCTGTGTCCTCTTGACTGTCTCCTCAAGGACTCCATTGCTTGCTTCGATATTTAGTTGTGTTCACAGGATTTTTCTGCTGTAAACTTTCATATATTTTCTGCAAAATAGATATTCAGACCTGATCTTATTATAGACATCGTTAGTGGAATAGCCTATCTATTTCTCTATCCAGAGTTACTCACTCCAATGTGAATTTGATGCTGAGTTCTCACAACTTTCTATTCGGTTCCTGGAAGATCAGGTTTTTAACTCCTTTGCGGCTATTATTGTTATGCTTAGTGTGGGAGCCTTTGGATCACTGCTGAAAGGTTCCTTAAAATCATGAGTGTCCCTCTTATGAAATGCACAAAAATAATAACGTCAAAAGGTCCTGGCATGAATGGAAGGGTAGAAAGAGAGGCAAAGGTCAGCTAGGAAAGGAGTGAACCTCGGAAAAAGAGGTGAACCTCTGAAACAGATGCTCACTAATTCTCCAAACCCTATCACTGTAATGTGTTACAGACTTTGGAATTCATGCATTTACAAAAAAAAAAGCTAAGCTTCATATCATGTAAATTTTTACCATGACAAAATTATAAAAATCATCAAGAAAACTTCGGTTTCTGTTGTAAGAAACTGATCTGGCTGATGAAATCTTATATGATTTCTTCAATATTATGGAAGTTTCAGAATATTTACTCAAAGCTATCCATTTCCAACAAGTTTTTTGCAATTACAATAATTAAATTTGTAATGACAAATTTGCTTTTGCATCATAATTAATTCCTATCATATAAGCACTTTGAAGGAGGTATGGAAAGAGTGACGGTAAGTGGCATGAGTCCTTCATGCACATTAAAGTGAGGACCAGTGTGAAGATCAAGATTTTATAGATCAATTCCTCATTAAATGGCTACAGAGGTAGACTGGTAATGGAACTGAGAGAATGACACAGTGCTTAGAGCACCTGTTGAATAAGTGCTGAGTTCCATTCCCCAACACCATATAAGCCAGGTATGATGGCATAAACCTATCTATCATTCCAGCTCTTGGGAGGTTGAGGCAGCAGGAATTGCTCTAAGTTCAAGGCCAGCCTGGGCTACATGATGAGTTCATGACCATTGTGGACTATAGAGAGACCTTATCTCAAACAAAACAAAATAAATCAACAACAAGGATATAAACCAGTGGAAGTATATAGTAGTCCCTAATGCTGTGCACTAGGGGCAAAATACAAAACCAAGTCGAGTCAGATACAAACCTTATTTCTTATGTGGTAGATTCCAGAATACACAATGTCTTCAGTCGCTTATACTCTCAATGGCAATTACAGAGTAGAAGTTAATTTAAAAACGTTCTTTAGTATGTATGTGTCCATAGTAATAACAATGTTTCATTAAAGTAGATATAATTTGTCTATATATAGGTATTATCTTATTCTGCAGAGTAAACTGTGAATACTTGATATGGGGTATGTGTAGATGTGCAAGAAATTTAAGTCTACTTCTAATTCTCAGACTATAGGTTATAATAATTCTATATGATATATCAGTGTATGTAAGCAATTTTATTTGAACTATTAAAACTCAGTGCTTAGCAAGCATTTGCATACAATTGTATACAGTCAAATTGCAGGTCATTTTATAGTTGGCTCTTGTCACCAGTGATTACAAAACTTGCTACATAGGGATGCCATGCAGTACAGGGACCTACCAGATGTAAAGACTATATAGTTAGAGTTAGAAATTACCTTACGCGGTATCTCATCAATATAATTGGTAAGGAAATACTAGAAAGACAAGTTTACTGAGATCACAGACAACGCTTTACTTCCAACCGTTCTTGAGCAAGTCCACTTTATATTTACTCTGTTCTGACAATGTCTTTCTTATTCATTTTCTCACATTGCTGACCCTCAAAAATATATCCAACCAAAAGATTCAGATTTATTTTAGTATACCTGAAAGGTCTCTTTATAAAAACATTTTCTGTTTTCAAAGAAGCTGTTAGGTCAACTGTAGTATTTCCATTCAACGATAAGTAATTCTAATGTCAGCATTGTTTTTGAGATGGCATTTTCTGATTCTTCAGAAGTTGTCTAGGTTTCTTCCTTTTAAGGATTTCTTTTACTTCCCAGCTTCCCAGCCATCTAACCACCTTGATTTTTCATCATAAGAGCCCATCAAATTATCTGATACAAGCTTTCACAAACCAAAATTACTGAAGTCTTCAGCTATTATTATATGCCTGATGCTTATTCTTGTGCTAGATTCATGCATCACACTGATATTTCTAGGATGTTTTTAATCAACATGGTTTACATATCTTCAGTAATTATGCAGAACCCATAATTAACTACTGAAGGAACAGTAATCCACTTACAAGCCGTCTGCCCCCTCTTTTGGCTTAAATAATCTGTTTTATTTAAGATAGATTTTTCTCATATGAAATCATCAGAAATATCTCAGAGATGAGATTTGGAACACATATTTTATAAAGTTTCTTTATGTTTACGTACATTTCTAGCACACGGATTCACATTAGGATAGCATTTTTCTTCAGGAGGGAGAACTCTGCCACTTACTTTAGCTTTTTTCTACTTTTTAGTATTAGTATAATTGTACTCTCACTTTCCCTTTCAATAACAAAAGGAATATTAAAAACCATAGAATTTTAAAGCATAAAACTGGGACTGAAGGAGTCTAAATGTGAAATCAAACAATAAACAGAACAAATGCAGGCATTTAAAATGCACAAAATGCTTTTACTTATCTCATGAAGCATAACAGGTAATAACAATAACGTGTGATATTTATGCACATTTATTGTTGCTTCAGGAAGCCTGTTTTATTGCTTATGGAGTAGGATAAATGCCTATCAAAGTAATATTACCTCTTAGCATTCATATATAAAGAAATTTATTTACAAATACGTAGGTGTTAGTGTTTTATCAGGTATTTTTAGATGTTAGTTTATACTTGTTCATATGTTTTCAGTATACTGTTATTCCTCGTGCCATGTTGACTACTTGCAAAAGTTAAATATGTAATGACCACATAATATTTAGACTAGTTTGTAAACTAAAGACTGACCCTAATAATTTCAGTAATATTGAATCTCTGTGAGTTTCAAGTCTTTACTTTGAGATTTCAAACGTTCAGTCCTACCAAAAATTCTCTAATTTTTATGTAGCTGTTTCTACTTTGTTTGTTTGTTTGTGTGTGTGTGTGTGTGTGTGTGTGTGTGTGTGTGTGTGTGTATGTGTGTGTGTGTGTGTTCCTTGAACTGTCCTGAGTCTTTTCTCTATTGTTTTAATTGTTCTCCTTTCTGAAGATTTCCACCTGAATTCAAGGGACAACATTAGGCCAACTGTCTCTGTTATCTCATTAACCTTAGGATAGTACGGTGAGGAAGCTGAAACAGTGACAACTGAATCACTTTGGCATCACCTTGTAAGTTGGTTCTAAAAACTTACATTGCAAAGGCTCCCAAGAAGAATAGGAGATAAAGAATAAGAAAAGCAACAGTAGGTGCTGAGATAAAAATAGCGTGCAAGTGGACCACTGAGATGAACTACGTAGATAGTGGTGTATGCCTGAGGAAACTTCACATATTTTAGAGAGGCATCAGAGATTACGGAATATTTTAGGTTCACCTATAAGCAATCATTTCTATTTGTTTCTAGAAGATGTTTTCCAAACAACTTTCTGAGGAAAGATGGCCCTTCCTCACTAAATTCTTATAGATATATGCACACCAATTAAGAACGGTATGAAGAATGCAGATTATGGTTTTCGCTTGTGTGTGTGTGTGTGTGTGTGTGTGTGTGTGTGTGTGAGAGAGAGAGAGAGAGAGAGAGAGAGAGAGAGAGAGAAAGAGAGAGAGAGAGAGCGTGTGTGTTGACCTTTGTGGAAGAAGCTTTTCTCTGAGAGTGTATGAAATTCAAAATCTTTCTGACATGAGGAAAGGGGACATCTGGTGAGGCCTTTTGTTGACTCCCACCAGTTATTAAAATGCATCAATTTTCTCCTCCTACTATGAAACAAAATATGTTGGAACCAAAACTCATGGAACTATTTTGGCCAGGTTTCAAAAACAGTTATAGAGGTTGAGTTTATTATATTGGAAGTACAAGTACAGAATGTCAAGGATTTGCAAAACACAGGGATGATCAGAGTAAAATTATGAAATACACACAACATACTCTAAAGAGAGAGAGGGGAGAAAATCTATTATCTTCCGAGAAGCATACAGCTTGCTGGAATTCCTGCCTAAAGGCGCAGGAAAATATTTGAATGTAGAAAACATATTCAAAGCAATTTAATTAAATATATTTATGAGCAGAACATAGAGACGATTTTTATTATCCCCACTTAAGATTTTAGTGATCTTGCATCATGTTTAATTCACACATTTGAAATATTTCCTTCTACAATATGGCAGAATGGACAATATGTGAGTAGTTGTTCATTTGTTATGACATAAGACATCTATAACTACATCCTTAAAGAAAAACAAAACTGAACTGGAATAATATAGATGATTTAAGCGGCCTCTTCTTAAATGCATTAGATTAGAGTTTACCTAGAAGATCTCTGGTTTGGTATGAAGTATTATTTTATGTGTAACTGGAGTTTAGCTAATACAGAATTTTTAAAAATCCAAAAATGCTTAAATAATTTTAAAATTCCACAAAAGAGAGGGGTGTAACCATTGTTGCATTTTAGATAGTATCCCTGTGTACCATGTTTGTCTGTGATTTATCTAAAAAACACACACATGTACATATACTTAAGTTTCAAATGTAATCTACTAACAATTACTATACCAGATACAAAGAAGATACGGGAATCATTGACATAAGCCTTTAAAATGTCAAGATTGAGAATAAACAAAGTTCATTTTAAAGAAAGTAAAAAAAAAAAATTGTATTATACTTCTGAGTAGAATTAGCATGAGGGAATACATTGGCCCAATGTTAGAAAACAAGTTCATGAAAATGGTCTTTGCAGCATTGTATGAGGTCGATTGGTTTTTGTCTATCACTAGCAAAATAATCAGCAATCGGGGCGGGGGGGGGGGGTCTGGGGGAGTTCAAAGAGCATTAGTCTGTGTATTACAAGGAAATTTAGGTCCAGATAACTTTTAAGTTTTGCTCCTATTCTAAGATCCTAATATGATTTTATCTACACATTTATTACAACAAATTAAAAGTCTTTTTGTTATCTGAAATTGCTAAGTAGATATGGATCTCTGGTAAGTATAAAAATTGGAAATATTATAAATATGTGAAATTAAAAGTCATAAAATATTCCATATTTGATTGAATTAAGTTTCTTTAAATATTTGTATGCTAAACACCTATGGGTCCAAGAAACTGTTTGGTATTGAAAATGCAAAGTTTAAGGAGATGTGCTCTACTCACTCAGAGCTTGTAATGTAAAGGGGGCATACACAAAACACAGAAGCATATTTGCTCCATCATAAGGTTAGGGCAAGGAGGTGCCATGTAAATACAAAAGAAGTGCAGCTAGTCTTGGATTTGTTCTTGAGAGTAAATCTTCCATTGCTGTGGTTTGGATTTGGAGTGTCCTTCAAAGCCTCATGCATTTGGGTGCAGTGGGATGACTCTGGAACCAAGTACAGTTAGGTGGTAGGGCCTGGCTGGAAACAGCAGATGCTCGGGGCTTGACCTGAAAGGATTGTGTCAACTAGTTGAGAATGGAGTGGGTAGGGAGCACTCAGGGCAGAGATCCAGGTGCCAGAAAGCGAGAAAAGGGCATCTACCTTGGTTTTGGGGTCCCAGCTGGCAACGTAAATTAAGTAAAGGAAGGAAGAAGAAACATTGTTACAGCTTCCTCCTAAGAATGCTCTGGTCCTGCCGGGTTCTCCAGACATTGGCTAGCTTCTCTCATTCCTTGACTTCCTGTCTTCCATTGTGTGAGCAATTCTCCAGCCTTTGCCATGTACTTCTAACCTTGCCAGCTGCCATGAATGGACTGTGTGAGACCTTCTGAAATTGTGAGCTAAATAAATCTTTTCTTTTTTAAGAAGTAGATGTCAGGCAATTTGTCCCAGCAATAAATAAGTAACTGAAATATTCATTTATTTATTAATGCAAAGATCTTTGGAAGAAAAAGTATATGGTTAAATTTAAAGTCAAAATAAAAGATGTTTTATAAAGGTTATCTCTCGCAGACCATTAAATTGCCTTTAAATATATTTTCTACAGTAAATACAATATATTCTGTTGAAGCATTCAAGAAATAATGTCTCACTGGAAATTAGCTCGTTTTATCACTAATTTTCCTTTTCCTTAGGCTAACATCATCTAATTTTTACTTAAATCAATTCATATTACCAGTATGTAAAATATTTTATTTTCCATTCTTCCATTTTTTCTTCTTTTAAATTACATTTTTACTTATTTATATTTTTACAACATAAGAAATTATCTTTCAACAACAGCAATATATCTCATCAGTCTAGATCCGTGTTCTAGAAAAAAATAACAGTATTACCAATAAACTATATTCTTGAAAAATCATCAAGTTGATAAACATGTAGGGTAATGTATATTTATATACAATGTATATTTATTGGTAAAGATCATGTAGCAAATCATATATATATATATATATATATGATACATATATATAATTTTATCTGTCAATAAAATATTACCATGTGCAAATTAATTTTTAGAAAATATTTAAACTTTGTATCATACATAACCAAGGCTAGATTATCCAGCCCTCTGTATACCTTCTTAGATTGCTCTGCATGTTCTACATTTTCCTATTAAGAAATTATTTAATTAGAAAATTTCTACATGTCTTATAGCCCAATAAGTATTTTATTTCTTCTCACAATCCAATTAAAATCAATGTCTTCATCACCTAACACCCACTCAGCTTTCGGATTGGAGGTCTGATGCTGCTTTAGGTGTCTGTGTCTCCCTACGCCAACCCCACCCTTGTTCCAAAACCTACGCGAAGTGGTGGGATGTCTTTTCAGGTTTCTTGTATCATTCACTACAGTGTGAATTCAGTGGGAGAGAAATTTCAAAATTATGTCTCAGCCCAATATTTACCCATAAAAATAACCAGGCTGAAGAACTAATGGAATTATTTATACATTCTAAAATAAAATAAAAATGCTAAGATTAAGTTGACTCAGAAAGGCTCTGCTTATAAAAAGATCTTTTCCATACCACATATATTCTGTCAGTCCTTGATTTAGAATTATTAAAGTAAACTTTTGGAGAGATAATTATTATGCAAGCTGAGAATTTTAAATTACAGAGCTATTTAAATATGACTTGTAACTCCACTAGTTGTTTACCTAGGTCTGCTTTATGAAAAACAAGTGCAAGTGAATGTATCCATTTGCTTCTCAAGTTGCATTCTTTTCTTACATCGCCCTAAAAAGTTACATTTCAATTATATGATTATTAAATATAATTAAACTAACATTTGACATGATCTACATAAGAGAGACTTGTACCGCATACACCATTGTTAGGACTTATAAGCCATGTCAGTTCTCTCACAAAGCAGTCATGTACTACAGTGAATGGCTGCTCTCTTTGGTAAATTGGGGTGTAAACATTTAGGGAGATTAGAATTCTAATTCTTTTGTGGGTGTGGGTGTTTCTGAATCAAGTCATTGCAGCATGCTGTAAAGATGATGAAAAAACCGCAACTTTAAATTCTTGAATTTTATTTTCTGTTTGTTTTTAAGTCAATGAAATCATAGTCAATCTTTATTATGTTTGGAATATGTCCAATGAAATTGATAAAACTTTAAAAGTAGTTAAGATGTTGAGATGGAACTGTTCTCAGCACGTAAAGTAAAGGATTGTCTATTTTTTTTTCCTTTTCAAGAATAATACCACTCTTTTCTCAATATATATTAAAGATTGTTATTCAACATTGAAAATATTGGCACAGGTTTAATTCCACTAATTTTGACGGTCAAACAGAAATTGAACACCCATGATTTTCCCCCCATTTTATTGATATGTACAAGTGCAGTGACACCCATGATTTTTAAGACATCTCCTTTCTTCTTGACAACTCTGATTCCCCTTCTCAGGTGCACAGACAGCATCTTGACTACATCATCTACCCTGGTTCCTGATTTAAAATATAACATCATTTTCTCTAAATCTGTTGATCACTTAGATTTGCTGATATTATGGACAATAAACATGGTCTTTTGTTTAGCCTATTGGAATTTGCTAAACTGAGTATTCTTTGTGAAAGCATAGTGAACTAAAGTGTTTATGGGAGGGGCTGGTGTTCTCATTGTGAAGGAAGTCTGTGAAGTCTTAGGAAAATGAAACAATATTTCATGAATAAATTATTGTAGCTAAGAATTAATCGTTACTGGCAAGTTGATAGACAAGAAAATGTCTTGGAAAATGCAAGAATTCTCACCTCTGCAATTTTGAAAATGGATCAGCTTTTAGATTTCAATAATAATGATAATTCAAGCCTTTGGCTTGAACTTGGAGTACTTTTGAGATTTTTACAACATAAAAATCGATAGTACTGAAATCGTGATTTCTCCCAAGTATAACTTCTAGCGTGTGACTAACTACCAAAAGATAACATTTTCTGAAGGTCTTCTGAGGAGGTCTCATTTGGAGAACAGTAAACAGCATAATGGCTGATATTATTTACCTGCTACAACCACTGCTATTTATTGGGGATAATGGGCTCTCATTTCATCATTTGTGTAACTCGTGATCATTAATATGTAGGTTTGCAGTACTTTGAGTATGTGAAAGTTCAAGAGAATTAAAGTAATTTACTTATAAAATGGCAACTTAAGAAAATATGTTTTGAAAGAATGACATTTCCTTGAACTCATCTTTTCATAAGTTTCATTTTAAGGCCCTTTATGAAGAGATCTCAGTATTGCAGTAAAATTGCTACAGAGGTAAATGTGCCATCAGATGTGGCTTATTTAATCTCCAACTTAAGAGCTTTGGAATAAGTATAATAATAATAAGGCTAATAACAGGTTGCTTCAAATTTTATCACAGTACTTTCTCAGAGTTCATACTATGTGACCATGGTGATTGTACTGTTTAAAAGAAAACCATGTTTAACACTTTGTGTATTCAGGATCCATTATGGATTTGTAACTCCTAAAACGAAAGAGAAATCGAAACCTACTTTAACCCCTTCTCCTAGTCACTACCTTAGTTATCTAAAAATTTCCAGGTTGCCTGATAGGTGAACTGCACAACTTAAAACAGATATCACTGGTAAGATTTTTCCAAGCCTTTTCACAAGAACATCCCTTTTGAGAGATTCTTCCTTTCCAATCTTAGAATCATTTTACCCCATCTTGTAAAACGGAAATGGTATCTTACACGAGAAATGTATCCACAGCTTGTCTGTTAATCAGAGTATGTCTACCACATTTATCAAGATGGTGGAAGATTAAGGATTGTAGTAATTAGTATTTTTTAGATAAGCCACCTGCACCATTAGAGCTATGCAAATATGTGCTGACTCTTGTGAGTGGCTTAATTGAAGTCTAAAAAGTTCTGACCTCCTCTGAAAATGAGTTGCATAAACACAAGACAATCAGCAGCAGCATTGGAAAATTACGTGTTAGTCAATGCAGAGCTACATTAAATGGGTCAAATTGAGGTCACTTGAGTGATGATTTGGTGTGGTTTTTAATTATGCTGGTTTTGATTATACTGTTGTGCTGTTTCTTATCATGCTAGATTTCCTGAAGGCAACAGGGCTGCGATACTTCATTTAACTTTCTTAGTAAAGTTCTTTTGTATTTATATTTAACTATAATAAACAATACACTTAAACTTGCACAATATGTCATTTTTTCAATGTTTTAACTATTAAAGCTGAATCATGAAAAACACAGCCATAATTCTTGGTATTTCTTCTGTTTGCTTTTATTTCTGTAAATTATCAGAGGGAAAAGTTGGACTAAAAATAATATTAAAATCTCTCCTTGTTTCCATCATGCAGGTTACTTAGGAAACTTCAACTTTCTCTGATCATAAGCTTATCTATCACCAAATCACATTAGAAATATTTCCCTTGTCCTAATTAGAGAAAAGGCAAACTGGACAACCTTATGAAAGACTGAAGACTGCTAGGAATGTTCAGGCATAGTTTTTGTTGAACCGTACAAAATTAAAATCTGAGACAAATTCTCAAGGGCAGTCTAACTCACCTGTGTGGCATCTTTATATCTTCTGGTGAAATGTCTGCATATTTTGTCTGCTTATTTCTAATGATTTCCTTTCTTATTGTTGCACTCATCCTTTATTTATTTTAGGTACAAGACCTCTATCAGTTAGATAATATGGAAATACTTTTTTCAACACAGTTTTTATGTGCTTTTTATGTTTTATATATATATATATGCAATGTGCAATTTTTACCGTATATGTGCACAATGGTTGCATTGAACGTGAACATTTTGTGCACATGGATATCACACCAACATTACATTTGTGACCCTCCCATTCCCTTTCTGATCTCTCTCCCCAGTCCCACTATCACACCCGTTTGGTTCTATAAAATGTGCATATTCCCATATTCGATAAGCCCTTCTGAACGTCATTCACTTCACTTAGCATGATGGTCTCAAGTTAAGTCTACTTAGCTATGAAAGTCCCTAATTTATATGGAAGGTAGTACTCCATTGTGTACATCTACCATAATTTTTGTATTCACTGGTCTTAATAGTTTCTTCAACCAGACTAAATTTTTCAATTTCGGTCCTAATTGTCAGGATTTTTACTTTATAAAATATAAATTGATGTTAAGTCTTAGAACTCTTGTGTACTACCAGGTATCAAAAATTTAATCATGTTATTATATAAAATGTATAATTTTAAGTCCACAAATATCTTTAGCTTTGGTGTAAGTTACGAAGCTTTTGTTCTTCCTTGAGGTTTTTGTACAATTAACACCTCTGAAATGTTCAACAAGACATTTAACACAGAATGCTAATTTTTGAAAAAGCAGGACTTTTTTAATTGAATTGCTTTCGCTAATTCAAAAACTGTGAGCACATTTATGTGGTAAATTTTTAACTTTTTGTTTTGTTTCACTAATTTATGTCTTAGTACTACACTTTCCTGAATACAGAAAATATATTGTATCCTTAAGTTTAAGATTACTTTAAGTGATTAATTCCATTTTATTATTTATTACAGCTGCTTTATAATCTTTCCTGAAATTTCTGTGTAAAATATTAATGATTAAGAAAACTTAAATAATAATCATATATAGTCAATAACCTGATAAAATTGTTCATAGAAATTTGAGATTGCATGCTCTAACCATCAATAATTATCAGATATCTTTCTATTTCCATATTTTTTCTTGCAGCAGAATAGGTAGTCTTTATCTTATGTATTCTGAGTATGTTTTATTAATTTTAAATGAACTATATAATTTCTTAAAAGTATTATAATTAAGATTGCATTTCTCTTTCAGTGTTCACGTATCTGTTGACATGTAAGGCCCTGAATATCTTAAGAGATCATTATTGCATCTCCTAACTTCACTTAAATCATGAATTTTAAAAAGATTTTACAGATTACTTGAGATTTTCTCCATCAATACTCATGCTTTCTGTAAACAGAAATAATTTTATTTGTGTTTCAGATTTTCTAGTTTTTTAAAGTTTTTTCTCTATTAAATTTATTTGATATTAATTTCTTATTTGTAGGGCTGTATTTGACTGGTTTACAAGAATATCTCATAAAATAATATAGAAAATATTTCTCTCTCTTAAAATATGTAGATAATATTAATGTTTATTATGATTTGGATATTAATATCCCCCTACAGTCTCATGTATTTGGGTGTAATGGGATAATTATGGAAACGTGATTTCGGGATGTGGGACCTGACCTGGAGGAATTATGTCAATCTTTTGACATTAGGAAACCCCCAAGGCAGAGCTTTTATGTGTGTTACTTATTGTGGGTCTGCAAATGACAGAAAAACACCCACCTTGAATGTGGGCAGCACAACAGGCAGTTTGAGCTAAGTAAAGGAAGGAAGTAGAAATATTACCAGTCTAGCTACTTCTTGAGAAAACTCGGGCTTAATCTGAGTCTCCAGAAATCAACTGGCTCCTCCCTCACCTGACTTTCTGTCTGCCATGACATAATGAGTTTTTTTTTTTTTTTTTTTTTGTGACTAGACCCAAGCCATGTGATTCCACAGTTGGCAGTTGCCCATGAATGAAATTTATAACACCCTCTGAAACTGTAAAATAAGTCTTTCCTCTCTTGGGTTGTGAATATCCTGTATCCTGTCCCAGCAATGAATAAGTAACTAAGAGAGGAAGTATTCTTTCAAAACGTTCAGTACATTTTCAGAGTGAAATCGTATGTCCCTCTGATTTTCTTTTCTCAGTTCCTTTTTAAGCAAAAAAAATATATATATTTACTCAATGATTACAAGACTGTTGCGGTTATGTATTTCATTTTAGTTTAGATTTGGTTCCTGATGTTGATTAAAGAATTGACCTGTTTCTTCTTAGCTGTTGAATTTGTGAGGTCAAATTATGTGTCGTACTTCCTCATTGCCTTCATGCAGGGTGCAGGCTTCCCTTGTGGTGCCTGGCATTGGCAATTTCTTTTCTTTTTATTGTTATCATTTCCTTTCTGTTTAAGCTCCGTTCCATAAATCTTATAATGTGCTCACATTTCACCCAGTTCTTTATACTTTGTAAGTTTTCCTTGACTTTCTCTCTTTGACTCATAGATTGTTTAGAAATGAATAGTTTCATTTTCGAGTGTTTGAAATTTTCCTAATGGCTTTCTGTTACTGATTCCTTGTTTAGTCCAATACAGTGAGGACATGTATTCTGTCTCTACATGATTACAATACTTCAAATTTTAGACATTTTACCTTCTAGTGAATGTTATCTAACTTGGTGACTGTCAAATAGGTGCTATTTTAATATTTTAATATTAAATATTTTAATATTTTCCCATTGATGATTCTGCAAATGTCAAATAGAGCATATTAGATAATAATGTTGTTGAGTACACCTGTTCTGATTTTTTGTCAAAAATTCCTAAGTTGCCAACGGGAAAGTGTTGTAGTACGCAATGAAATGTGGATTTGGGTATTTTCCTTTCTTATTTCCAGTCGTTTTTTGTTTGAGACAGTTTGAAGCTTAATTGCTTATTGTACATTATTTAAGATTGCTATCTTTTTGATCCATTGATCCTTTTATCCTTGTATGATAATCCTACTAACTGTCTTTGATCTGAGTTCTATTTTATCCTATGTCAATATACTCACTGTCAGTTTTTGTAAATGTTTGCAGGATAATGCTTTGTCATCTTTTATTTTTAATCTATTGATGTTATGTTTGATGTATTTTTGTAGGCAGCATAGAGTTGTGAATTGTTTTTCAAGAGACAAATCTGTTTCTAGATAGTGCATTTAGATCATTCACAGGTAAAGGAAATACTGATTGATTTATAAAGAATTATTTCTGCTGTTATTTTTTTCTTGATATTTTCTGCTTTCTGTGCTTTTTATCTCTTGCATTCCTGTTGGCACTTGAAATTAATTATCAAAGTTAAATTATGAACTATTTATTATAGTTTTAAGTGCATTATTTTGTCCTTTATATAATTTCCTAGATAATACTGTACACTTAACTTATCATAACTCATGCATTTCACTTTTGATCATCTTACCTTCAAATATATCAAAAATATTTCCTTTGCATACATTGATTACCACAACAGAACTTGTATTTTTTTGTTTCAGCTATACAATATGATTTAAATAAATTTATGAGCTGAAAGATTGCCTACAATCTTTTATCTCCATTTTCACTCATTCTCTTTTGGTGCAGTGTGCTGAGACTGTGAAGTTGCTGATTTTCAGCTATTTCTTGAAGAACAATTTCCGTGGTGTTTCCTTGTATTTAGAAGAGGAGAAGAGAAAAGTGATTCTGAAATACCTTGACTCAGAATTGCAATTGTCTTACTGCAAATAAAATTCAGAGGAACTAACCCCTTCCCAGCTCACATATTTTCTACAGCTGCTTTAACATTATAGTAACAGAGCTAAGCCAAGCATAAAAGACCATAAATTCTGGTCTATAAAGCCTAAAATATGAACCGTTCAGCTTACGCTTAAAGCATTTGTTAACCTTTACTTCTGAATATACCAATAGAGGGCAGAAGCTAGGCCAAGCTTGGCACTTGTCTTAGTTGCTTGTTCTTGACTGTGAACAAATGCCCAACATCCACAGGTTTGTTTGTTTGTTTGTTTTGAGATAACGTCTGACTCTGTAAACCTGTAGCCCAGGCTGGTCCTGAAATCACTATGTAGTGTAGAGTAGCCTTGGACTCATAGCAATCCCCCTGCCTCAGCCCCCCACGTGCTGGGATTACAAGAGTGTACCACCTCTCCCAGTATGGTGCTGGGAAATCAAACTCAGGGCATTGTGCTTATACAGTGAGTTCAGGACTAGTCTGGGCTACAGAAAGATACCCTTTATCCCCCCCCCTCCCCCCACCCCAAACAAAAAGAGTGAGAGAGGAAAGATTTATTTGGCTCACAGTTTCAAAAGGTCTCACACAGTCCATTCATTTATGGGGCAGTCACCTACTGTGAAGGCACATGGGAGAGACTACAGAGCGGCTCACCCTATTGCAGAAGAAACCAAGGGAAACAGGAGCCAAAATTATGTCTAGAGACTCAGGCAAAGCTAGACCTTCCACAGAAAGAAGCCGCAACAATGTTCCATCCTTTATATAACTCAGCCTACCAGTTGCCTCTCCCTGACTTTCTGGCCCACAAGTCAACACACACTCCTGAAATATCTTCCTGGGCAGCACACTTCCCTATCTCAAAAAAATCGATGGAATTGTTCCAAGTCAAACCCAAATATCCACCCCTTCCAGCTAGGCCCCAACTTCCAATAAATGTACTGTTCCACAGTCATCCCACTACATCCAAATGTAAGAGAGCCTTTTGGGGGCACTTCAGATCCAAACCATAGCAATACTCCAATTAGAAAGAATAAATACCTGATACGTAGTGAACATTTGACAAAAAAAAAAAAAAAATGGTCATCCTGCCATAGACATACACTAACTTGCATTTTTGATTTGTGGCATACAATGCAAATACTCATCGCCATCTCACAGAGTTTTCAGGAACTTTGGGTTTCTCACTTTATTAAAAACTATTTCAAAAATTGCTCTGTAAATTATACAAACTCAAATGTTTGATTATAAACGTGTGAAACATTAAGGACTGCCAAACCATTCACTTTTGTTCCCACTGAATGACTTATGATAAATAACAGTTTTTTATAATTATAACCTCCTCCAAAGGCAGAGACAGTTTTATAGGTTACCATAATAATAATTTTCTTAGTGTAATGAAATTGTGGGTAATAAATGAAGAGAAAAGTCAGAGAGAGTTGTTATTTAGGTCAAAGTCATGTTAGACAGGGCAAAGCTGTATTGAAATTTTGAATATAAATATGAAATAGTGGCTATAAATTATAAAATAAACTCATAAATAAGGTGTAGCTTTATCTGCAACTGTAACACTCATAGGGTTGATTTCAACAATTAGATTCCTTTTTACTGATATTTGGAAGGTTTAACTTTTACTTATATATAAGTTGGATAATTTTTGGAAAATGAATTATGTTGACTTGTTTTGAAAGTCGGGGAAGGAGAGAGAATGACTCAAAATTCACATTGAAATAACACGTCTAATACAAGTCCTGTGAGCTTAGTTTGGTACTGAGCCACTAAAGAAACAAAGAATGATTGTAGATCTTTATAGAGTAACTATAGACAGTACCTGTTAATAGAGAACATGGAATAACAGCACAATGCAGTCCAAAGAAAGGAAATTAATAAAAATGTCTTAAGAGAATGAAGGAAAAAGAAAATATTTATAATTACTAAAACATTTTATTTATACAGTAGTGTTTACAGAACTACTTTATTAATTAGAAGCGACAGAGGTATTTTTTTGTTTTGTTTTTAAGAGAATTCTCTCAGATTATCCACAATAGTGATTATGTTTTCCCCCACATTTTAGAAAAACTACTAGTAAACTTAATTCCAGGAGCTGAACAAGAAATAAATAATTGAAAGGATTCATGCTTGCAAGTGTTTCCCTTGAGAAATTATGTCTGTCCTTAAGGAGAGATATTTATTTATACTTAACAATTTTAAATTATATCTTAATTTAAACATAATTCTAATAGTTGTTGATTAACATAACTTCACAGTGAAGCATCCAGTCTAATACATAATGATCAAAGTGAAGAGAGAATAATTTCTTGTGAAAGAAAGAACTAGGTTGCCTGCAAAATACCTTGTTTGTCAGGTTTAAAAATAAACTTGCAAAATTATTTAAGCAATACTTGTTTATTAGAGAACACAGAAAATGCAGCAGAAAAGAATGATAATAAAATTAACATTACATTATCTAAACAACATTATTATCAACTAAGCGGTGGTGCTCTACTTGCCGATGAGATCTCCAGATACTACAGAACGAAAATCCAGTTGCTGCCTTACTTTTCCACCCCAACACTCTTGTCTTTCAGCTATGTATCATGGCACTATTTCAATGTAAATAATTTGCAATTTACAGACTTTCTTAATGATTTTAAGAATTTGAAGCTAACAGCACATAGCAATCTTTTAGTGTTGCTATTTGAGCTCTCCCATAAGCTATAGTTAAGAAGATTCAAGAGGACATTCTAGCTTGAATTTATAAGAGATAAGAAAGGAGGAATTATTGCTATAGTCTCAATTTGGCATGTCCAAAAGCCTAGGTTTTTGGCAGGGGACCAGGTTATGGGAGCAGTACACTAATCAGCAGAGTAGCCCATTGAAGATTTTATGACCTGGTGAAAGGTGGGGCTGGTTTTAAAGGGTGGATGACTGGACAAGTTGGGTGGCAAGATACATTCTTGCTCCTGCCTCGTCTCCGCCATCCCTGCTTCCTGATCCTGAACCAGTCAAGTCCTTCCACCATTGTACACAGACCAAGAGCAGATTGAAGTGCTAAAAAGTGAATCAAAACAATCCTTCCTTTATTTAAGTTGTGAGTATGTTGTGTCCCAGAAACTAGAAAGTGGTTAGATTATTAAGATGACATCTTGAGCTGTGTCAAATGTGTACAGTTACATTTTCAGCTTTATATACGACAGATGACAATAATAAGTATATCCACGCATTTATAATCTGATCTGGCATTAGCTCTTTATTCCTCTACCATTTTAGACAGAAGAAAAAAAAATAATGTGTTTCTGGAATAGTTACAAATCTTAGGTTTACATAAAATATGAACTTTTGAAATGAATGTTTTGAATATAAAGAAATGATCTCTTTTCTTTTTCTTCTTTTTCTTTTTCCCCATTTTATTGATATGTATAAGAGCAAAATTTAAGTTTTACAATGAAGTTGAGCATTTTGTGCACATTCGTATCTTGTCAAGGTGACAAGGACTTTGTTTTTCCTCTGTATTTAACAAAACTTTGTCCGTATTGTACACCACCCTTCATTATGTTCTACAGGCTGCATTTGGATTGCAGCTCGCACATTTTGACAGGACTTTGAGAAAGTCTATTTTGAAATAAACAACAGAGTTCCTTGTAGTGCACATTCGTATCTAAGGTGCATCTTTTCATCTCACTGAGGCAGTGCTCATTTGGTGCCTGCAGCCCCCACATCCACAGACTCTCTTGTCCTTGGTTTCTATCAATTCTCATCCTATCAAATTATATTCCATGGAATAGTTGTGTAGTCATTTCCTTCTGCAGTTTTACATTTCTTTTTTCTTTATTTTGTTAGAAGTAAAACTTGATTTTTTCCCTCTTTTTTGAGACAGCATCTTGCAGTGTAGTTCAGGTTAGTCCTAAACTCATGATGTAGACCAGGAAGGCTTTGAACTCAGGATAATCCTCCTGTCTCAGCCTCCTTTGCTGGAATTACAGGTGTGCACCTCACCACTGCACAACTTTTTGTGGAGCTAGACAACTGAACTCAGGATCTCTGGCAAGCTAAGCAAGCACTTTAGCCACTGAGCTATGCCCCAGCCCTGTAAAACTTCTGTTTAAATTATTTTCCTCTCTGGACCTCATCCTATTATCTGAATTTTTGGTAAATTGAATTGGACTACAAGCCTTCAATTTCAGTTCATGATCTTATGAATCAAATAGTCAATTCTGCTAAAAATCCTACAAAGTTTCCAAAATAATTTCCCTGTTTAATAACCAAGATATCGGTTTCATATTTCCCCCTCATCACCTACTCTAAGATGATACGCTGGCATCGTATTCACCTTAGAAAGTGTAACTCATGTGAACGAACCTGACCTCAGCTCTCCCAGAAAGCCTTGCTTTACACAGTCCCGTGTTTCCTATCTAGCTTTCAGTTAAAAGAAATATGGCAATAACACTCGCCCTACCAAGGGCCTGTCCTCTACTTATGTTTAGATTTCTTTCTCCAAAACGTTCTTTAGAGATTTCAGGCTTATTTTTCTAAGTTCTTTTTCTCACTTTTTTCCTGCTAAGCTAAATATTTCTACAAATGCATAAATTAATTCTACTCTCCCTCGGTTTAAAAATATATAGTGGAGCTGGAGGAATGGCAAAATGGTCAAAGCCCTTGCCTTCCAAGCACAATGAGCTGAGGTTGATTTCCCAGAACCAAACAAAGCCAGGCATGGTGGCACATGCCTGTAATCCCAGCACTCATGGTCCTGAGGTGTGAAGATTGCTTTGAGACCAAGGCCAGACTGGGCTACATGGTGAGTTCAGGACCAGCCTGGACTACACAGAGAGACCCTCTCTGAAGAAAAGATATACAGCATATATATATTTCAAAATCTCCTAGTAACTAGCCCACTTTTTTTTTCTTTTTTTCCCTGAAAGTAACCAGGGAAGTTTGGCTATTGCATACTATTTATATGTTACAAACAATTCTTTACATTTTGCTTTTATCGCTTAGATCACTAAAACATATCCACATTTGTTACTTCAAGATCTCTGGCCAAGAATATTAATTTTCTGTACATTTCCTTGTACAACGCCTACCTCAGTGCCACTGAAAGACAGATACAATGACCCGCGGCACTGACAGGTGCAGGTACAACGTCGTTTGGATCACCTGTGCTATCATTACCTGTTCTCTGAAGGACATAGGTGCGCCATCCAAAATCTTCAATCATCCTCCATGTTGCCCTTTCCTTAATCTCCGCATTTGTTTTTCAGCAAACCTATTTCTTCTGATGTCTCCAGAGCATTATTTTCTCTCCTTGTGAGCACTACAGCACAGCTGATACAATGCTATTGTGCAAGTCTCTCTGTACTTTCCTTTAGATAACAGAGTACACGTCATCAGTAGAAATCAGAATAAAACTTTGAGAAGGTGGCTGAGATCAGAATATTCGTCTCATGAAAACTCTGAAATGTCTTCTCATTTCACCTAAAGTGATTCCAGCTTCATATTGTACACAGTGTGAGTTTCTGATGTGACTCTTGTGCAAAACTTCCGTTTATGTAATAGACTGTTCTTACCTTTTTCAGAGAAGAGAGTTATCTATCATATATCAATTATACTGGTCTTTAGTCAACCTATAAATTTAGTATGTATTTAAGTATACTATATGGTAATATGGTGTATATGTGTGTGTGTATATACATATTTATGCAATGAAATGTTTCATAATGAATTATATTAATGTACTCATCATCTTATGTGGTTACCTAACTTGTATTAATCTTCTGGAAAGAACAAGAAAGAGGCTGGAGGAATAGTAGATCAGTTAGAGTGTTTGCCTAGCAACATCTATGGCCCTGAGTTTGATTCCACAGCAGTATAGAAACAGAGTGTGGTGGCACACACTTGTAATCCCAGCACTGCAGAGGCCAGAGCAGGGAGATTGTCAAGAGTTCCAGACCAGCTAAACAAGCCCGGACAACAAAGCAAGACGCTACCTTAAAGAAAAAAAAAAGAGCATCTGAAACTTTATTCAGTGTGAATTCTACCTACAATAAAATTTCATCACACATATACTTGACTTCTCCTATTACATCCCAGACCTGCTTTTTCTATTTTTCTATACATTTGCTATGTTGTACCTGCAATGCATGCCCCATTGTCTCTCTCTTCCTACCTTGACGCTGGTTACCACCATTGTGCTCCCTGTATATATTTGATTTTTAAAGATTTCACATATATATGATCATGTATTATTTTTAAGCATGCTACACTTAACCTGCTGGTCTCTTCTAATATATATATATATATATATATATATATATATATATATATATATATATCTCCTAGTGATTTTCAAAGCATAATTCCCAAAATAACACTATAAAGACAAATTGGTTAAATTATAGGAATGCACATAATCAAAAAGTCTTGCTCCCTAAAAATTCAGAAATTCCTAGAAAGTCAGCTTCAGGAACTCCTCATGGGACTTTGGTGTGTGCTGATATCCAGGCACCATGGCTGACGCCCAATTTTGATGCCTTAAGGCTGAGCTTCTCCTTGACTGGAAGACTTTTTTTCTCTCTCTCTGTTTGGCAGGGTTCTCACGGTCCAGTCCTTGTTGCTGGACCTAAAGTCTCCACTCCCATTAAACACGATTGCATCACTTGCTTATTGTATTATCTGTCACTCTCTCTAAAAGGCAAGCTCCAACATGGCAGGCCCTTGTCAGTCTTGTTCACCAGCTCAATGTCCGACGCCTGGTTAGCGCTTTATACGTGTGACTAGGATGAACAACATTCACTACGAGAATCTGTAAATAATAATTAGATTAGTGAACAATTTCATAAATCCTACCAAATTAGCTGACATTTATCATCAGATTGAACAAAAAGACTCTCCATTTTCACTCATAATGAGAAAAGCTAAACTTCACTAATGAACCATAAGTGTGTTTTAATAAAAGTATAATCTTACTTCCCCATTATCAAATTAATCAAATTATATGGATTCAATATTCAGTAATAACTGGGGTATGTTTCGTGCTCACATATATTTCCAAAACAGCATTTCATATGATATTTTATTGAGAATAACGTCAGTGCAGGTTTGATTCACCTTTTTTCAGTTTCATGAACCCATGGCTGATCACGGTCCAAAAATATTATGTATTCAGTTCCAGACACAAAAATATCGAAGGATTTAAATTTCACATCATTTCGAGTAGCATGATGAAATCTCATGCCGGCCTTCTCCGTCGGTACTGGGACCCAAATCCTTCCTTTGTCCTTTGCATCTACACTACATGTGCCACCTACTGTCAGCTACTTAGTGTCCACTCAGTTATCAGCTGAGGAGTCATGGCTGATCAGCGCTTGTGTTCAAATACACTTGATCTTACTTTAGAACAGCCCTGAAGCTCAAGTGTGGGATTGCTAGTATTTTGGACAAACTAAAGAGAAACTGTAAACTGAAACTATTGTACAGTAACGTTGCTAAGATCTGTAGCGAGGAAGACACTTCTACCCGTGAGATCGTGATTGGAAAGTAAATGGATGTTGTGTGTCCTGTTGTGCACCTGAGTGCAACAACTACCGTCTCAGTTCATAAATGCTTACTGGAGACAGGAAAGGCGTTATATTTGTGTGTGCAATATAAAGCTTAACATAGAGAATTTGTTATGATACTCTCTCTGGCTTCAAGCATTCATTTGAGTCTTTAAAACATGTACGTAAACAAGGGAGGGCTACGATAAATCTGAAGTTGATCCCACAGTAACACGTCCAAACAGAACAACAAGAATTTGTCTGAGTATTGTGTGACAGGCTCCGTTTGTGTTAAGATGACTACATATTAGGAATATCTAAAGAGAAAATTTGTGAGACCAATTTGTTTTGTGACAGAGACCGACACTTCAGTAATTTTTTTCTGCTTCACATGTGGCTAGAAAGCTTGATCCTCTAAGCATAACATCATCACATAAATTCTATTTTTATTATTGTGATTGATGGTGATATTACTATCAGATTTGTTGGGTATTATTTCTTTAACTCAACTCATTCTTGTTGTTTGCATCATTATTTAAAAAGAAGTTGGATCAAAAAAATCCCTAGAAAACGGGGAGCATTTGTAACAGTTGTCAACTTACCCAGAGTTCCTTGACCTTGTACTATCTCAACCCCCATGAAATTAGGTGATGACACCATGTGTTCGCCAACATAGAAACTCTACCACCACATTAATATCAGTGTCCTAATTTCACCAGTCTGTGGAAAGTACTTTGATCATCCTTAACAATAGCTCCCTTGGGGACATATTTTAACTTAATTTTTTCTTCCTTTACTAGCAGTGTTTGGCATAATAAACTGCATCTTTGCAAGAATTTAAGGGTTTTTGCCCTTATGCTTTTTTTAACTTACATTTTTTATCAATTTTATTTATAAATCTGGATTCATTCCTTAAATAATTTTACTTCATAGTTGTGTCCCAGTCCCCTGTGTTACTCTGCCACTGCCTGTGACTATTTTTCTTGATTTCACAGATACTATCTGAAAGAACATTGCTATAACTCTTTTGATTATTTTACCAAGTAGGACTTAATTACTCTGGTACACACCTGTTGACTTAGTCACATTTTTATTGCTGGTTCACAGAGCTCAACACCCAAAAATTAAGGGAAAAAAAGAATTATTTTAGCTGACAGTTCAGAGGTCTCCACCCTTGCACGGTCTTCTGGCAATGGTGGAAGAGCCTGGAAGAGTGGTCCAGCAGAAAACAGTAGCTCAGAGTGTCGCAGCAGGAAGCAGTGGAAACAAGCCGGTGCAAGGACACATCCTTCAAGGCAGCTACCTTATTTATTCCCCCTCCTGACCAAGCCTTGCCTCCCTACAGCAGGTGACATCAATAGATTATCCACTTGATCGAATTAATCCCAACAATCCAATCATATCCAAAATCCGTGAGTTTTCTGGGGACTTCTGGATCCAAACTCTGAAATCCATGTACCATCAATGTTGACCTGGGGTTGTTCATGTGGGCATGAGGAGATACCCTCAGCCCCACTTTATTTTTTCTTTCCCTCTTACTCGCTTCTCTCCTTCCCTCTTCCTTTCTTCCTTCCTTCCTTACTTCCTTAGTTTCGTTCTTCCATACAATCTACCCTTTAACCCTAGCTTTCCTCATTTCTCTTTATCCAGGGTCGTATACTGCTCATTCTGAAGTGTCACATGTAGTTTAGGTTCCAAGACTTCAAACTTGTCTTTGTCTCCTCTTTTTCTACTCTTTGCAAACGTGAACTGCATCGCTCTTAATTGGAATCTCAAAAAAAGCCTTTATGAATGATTGTGCATTAACTTGCATGATATTTTATGGTCCTTTGGCTCCTGCACACCTAGAGGTTCTTTGTCTTTAAATAGTGATTCTGTCTTATTCTGTTTCTCATTTTGTTGCCATTAAAAACAATACTTGGTATATCAAGAGGAAGTCGAGCAGAAATATCTAATGAAAAAATATAGCTGGGTGACTGGAGGAATGGCATAGTGGTTAAAGCACTTACCTATAAAAATCAAAGCCCTAAGTTCAATTCTCCAGCACCACATAAAGCCGGACTTGTTGGCACACATCTGTAATCCCAGCACTAAGGAGGCTAAGGTAGGAGGATTGCTGTGAGTCTAAGACTAACTGGCATTTGGCTCTACAGTGAGTTCAGGACCAGCCTGGGATACAGACTGAGACCCTGTCTCAAAAAAAAAAAAAAAGAAAGAAAGAAAGAAAGAAAGAAAGAAAGAAAGAAAGAAAGAAATACACTTAGAACTGTGGATGTTTCAAAAACAAAATAATGCTTGCAGGGAGAATTCGCAGATTTGAATTTGGGGCCATAATTCACTGCGAGGTTGTGAGGGGGTAAGAAAGGATAGCTGAGCACAGCGTTTTAGCTGGCTGAGGTGTCTGCGCCACGTCAGCAGAATTGTAACTGCTCACCGGTTACACAGCACTCCTGGACTCTCCTAAGAAGATGTTCACAGCATGCAGTCCTCAAAACAAAACAAAACAAAACAAAACAAATGCAATGTCCCTATTAAAAAAATAAAGCTCTACCTGTGACAAGACAAGAAGTGTTGATTCGAAGAAAGGATGAAAGTGACTCATATTTTTAAGAATAATATCAATCTATTTTGATTCAAAATGCGTAAACCTTTTCAGATAAAGATGACTTATTCCCCAAATGTCTCAATGTTTATAGAATTTGAGCATATTATTAGAAGTAGAACTCTCTTTAAAAATAAATTTTTCTTGTAAACATATGTATCGTTTATTCTGGAATCATTAAAGTCATGAAATTTTAAACCTGTAAAAAGGGAAGAATAATATTACAAATATCAAGAAAGTTTACTAAAATATACTAAATTTGTAAAAAGAAAAAAGTGTGTAATTAGGAAATTGGGAAAATATAGATGTTAAAGAAAATTTCAACTGATAAAATTTAGTACTTCAAAATATGCAAATGCTAATATTTGTTTTCTTAATGTGAGATGTAGATAGAGATTCACAACTTGAAATGGTCTCATTAGTCCCTTTCATTGCCCAAGGGAGCAAGAATATATGTAGGAAAGGGATTAATTGACTCATGTGGTTTATTCATGGAGTGATAAACAAACTCAGTAACACTAAAAGCATGAAACTAGCATAACAAGAAATTGATAGAGAAATAAAATTTAAATATATTGATTTTTTCAAATTATCATTAAAAGAATGAATTACATTATGCTATAATTTTAAACTATATATTTACAAGAAGGCTATATACATGCTGAAGTTTGTAAAATGTACATGCATATAAACTTATTAGAAATGTACATTATATATTATGCTTCTTTGGATAATTGAGGAAATTC
Organism: Ctenodactylus gundi; assembly: GCA_004027205.1. Lineage (NCBI taxonomy): Eukaryota > Metazoa > Chordata > Mammalia > Rodentia > Ctenodactylidae > Ctenodactylus > Ctenodactylus gundi. The sequence continues at coordinate 88,244 of PVKB01000390.1, forward strand.
TACTAAATGAATGTGCAAGGCTATATAATTTAATTAATTAATCCATCATTCACTTATGCAGCACTAATGCATAATAGTTTTTCTTGTAGTTCTTGCAGAAAGGAGAATCAAGATGGGCAATTTCCCTGAAATTACATTGCATATATTCTAATAAATTACCTATAATGATAATGACCAAAATAATTTCTTATGACTGGAAATGTTTGTAGTCATCCTCTAGTTCACGCCTATTTTCACATTAGCTTTATGTTTCATATTTCATTACGTGAGCACATTTTTTTCAAACTCGAAAAAATGGCTTCACAATTGTTAGTGATTTTTTTTGCTCTTGTTTTAGTCTTGTGCTTCCCTACTCCATTTAAAAAATAGTTTTAATTAAGTTCTGATACATCATCTGATACTTTATGTAGCATTTCGATAAATATAAAGAAAAATATCACAAGACCATATTTAAAATATTTAGTTATGAGGACTTCCTTAATGCAAAGTATACTGTATAATACTGGTCACCGATTCTGTTTATGAATCAGAATGTTCTATTTGACCAACAACTTTTACAGCCTTCTAATTAATTTGTTTACTATTTAAAAATTAAATATCATTTAGGATTAGATTTTGTTCTCGGTGGAAATAAAAATTCTGAACAAAGTATACATAAATGTTATCTTCATGGAGCTCACAGATTAGCAGAAGAGATAAAAGTTAATCTGAAAGCAAAACTGAATTAATCCATAATGAAAAAAATATTCTCCACTGAATCTAATCAGGGCACCGACTCTTCTCTGAGAACTTATCTCTTTGATTATTGTAGATTATAACAAAATTAAAGATTCTCTTCATGAAATCTTTATTTTTGTGAAATTATTTTGCATAGGAGTATACAATCTTTACTAAAATTTTTAAAAATATATTGTCTTTTAAAAATATTTGCTCAATATGCCTGAGAAAATCATTTTTCTCAGTTGGCTTATACTTATGCATTTTTGGATATGTGAAATTTTAGCCTTTAAATGGGATTTGCAAATCTGTCACCATTTAAATTTCCCTATTTTAGGCGCCATGATAAATAGGTGTATGATACCTGTGAGGAGATATGCATTCATTTTTGTTTGCTTAGTTACGTAAGACTGTCCATTTATGATTTTAAAATAGTATGCATGATGTCTGTAAATACTAGTATCTGTAATATTGGTGTTTTTTATTCTAAAGATGCTTACAATAAAAATTTTTACTTGGTGTCTTAAGGAACTATTTGAATATTTGGAGAATAAACAGTTGACTTGGTTCTTTAGTTTTGTCAAGGAAGAGTTTGGACTTGTGGTAGCTATAGGATACAGGTGGCAAAGCGATGAAAATTAAATTTAAGCCGTTCAAGGGCCAGTACTTACATAACTTTCTACTTCACGGACTTACTGCCTCTGACTCTTGGTTTCTTGAAGAGACTTGTTCTGTTTGGTTACAAGCTGTTTTTGCAGAACAAGTACATGAAAGCCAGAAGCAAAATAATTAATCTAGAGGGCAAATGATGAAACAGGTGAATCAGCTTCATGGTGTTCCACTGTAAGCACCCTCCATTTCTTCGTGCATCCCTCGAAGACAGCCCACTGTCACCTGTACTGTGGGGAGCCACAATGGTGCACCTTCCACCATTGTGCTCCATCTTCAAAGAACAATCTCTCTGTCTTCCGAAAACACTGATCAAACTTCTAGTCTGTATTTCACTCAATCTTTGTGTAGTTGGGGCCTATTGGACAATATTTAATGGCTCGTCAGAGGCCATTTACATTTAGTTAATAGCTTGTAATTTCTCATTTTGATAAGTACTCATTGGCTTCGTTTTTTTAAGTCTTCCAGATTATTTGTATGAAAGTATATGTACTATGTTTTACTTTTTAATTTTCATACATTCCCATTATTTTTTCCCATTATATTGATACCTATAAGTGCAAAATTTAAAGTTTACATTGATCTTGAAATTTTTGTGCACATATATTTCATGGCATTTCATTCCCTTCGTTCCTTTTGCCCCCCACCCCCACCCCAAATATCGACTGGTTGCCCTCATATGAGAAACCCAGCTCACAATTTGCTTATATTTTACCTTTTAATGAATTATATATTTTTTTCTTTTCTGTGTCTCTTTCCTTTTCTGTTCCTCTTGCCTCTGCTAACCTCCATACTTACACCTAACACATGCAAACAAACAAGGTAGAAACTCCAAATGTCATATTTTCATCCCCAGCTTTCTATTTTTCTCTATGTTCATGTGATTCTTTACAGACATAAAGAGTTTATTACATGAAATTTTAGTCGAATTTTAATCAACAGGTTTGCCTTCATTTTATTTTAGACATAATTTCTGCTGTCTTCAAATCATTTCACGTAGGTCCAACTACAGTATTATTAGTGGGTGCATTATTAAATATTAATTTGTCCTTTTTGCTATAGCATAATTTGCACAATATATTTCTGGTATCAGTAGACACTAACTCTAAATGTTGTTATAATAACATAGTGATTTGTGTATTCTTACCGATTGGTGTTTTGATGCCTGTGAGATAAGTAACACAGAGGGGGGTCAATAGAGTAACCAACCTGTATCTATTTGCCAAAAAGCTAGCTAAAAAGTTAGAACAATTTATGTCAACAAAAACGGTCTAGAATTCTTGAATAAAATTTTTGTCTTCAATATTTTATTGGCAATATTCTGAGTCTTATGATAGTTTTCTTTAAATTGCTCTGAAAATTAATAAACCTGAATATCATTAGAGTTTGGTCTTATATGAATTGCTTCTTCAAGTTATTTGCATTTTTTCAAGTTTACCACAATGTTGTCATTCATCAATTTATTGAGTACTATAAGACAGATAATTCTGCATTCAGAACTTTCAAATCATTTTATTGCTTATAGGTTATCCATGCTTTTTATTATTAATTATGTTTCCATTTTGCTTATGACTATATTAATGGTTAAATATACAATATAAATATACATAATATGTATAATATAGGTATACAGTGAAAGAGAGAAATCTACTTAGTCAGATTGCTTGCCAGTTTGATTTCTTCATACCATCAATCATTAAAAATAATACATTTAATATCTGTCTTGTCTTCTCAGAACAAAAATGTCTGTAACTTCTTATCTGGCTGACTTATAGGTATTTATTCTAATATGAAAATAATGAGTAATTTTATCTAGCTAAAATCAATAAAGATTTTGTTGATTTTCTAAGTTTATTATTTGTTCATAATTTATTTTTATAACAATCTAATTTTTATGAATAGTTTTTGTATATAAGAAGATTAATTTTATTTATATTACTTAGGACTTACTTTACAGTGTTAGACTAAGTTTTAAATATTCTTTTAACATGTTTTAAATTTCAAATAATACCCTAAATGTGTGTATATGTTTTCATAAAGTGTTTGTATACTTACACATAGTACTATATATATATATATATATATATATATATATATATATATATATATACAGTATTTCATTTTTCTATGAGCCTATTGCTAGAATTGAGAAAACATAATTTAGTTGTCATGGTTGTATCTGCAGGGTCCCCTCAATGCCTCACATGTGGTGCAGGCGATTGGATCATAGAGATTAGTGACGTCAGTGGGTTATTCCATGGGTGTCCTACTCTTTTAGAAGGTGGGGCCCTGTCAAGTGGGGCTAATCACTGAATAGAATATGGACTGGAGGGGACATGTCACTAGGGTTGCCTTGGAAGGGCACACCTGCCTCTCTAGTCTCACCCTTCTCCCATCATTTCCTGGCGACGGCGGGATGAACACACAGCTTTTCTCTCGCTGGGCCTCGCCACGCCTTCTGCCACACAACCAACCACCTATAAATAGATGGAGAACTTGAGAATCGATCTTTCCTTAAACTGTGGGAGCTGAGCACTTGTTCCAGCAACCAGAAAGTAACTGAAATGTTCGCGCACCAACGCAATAGTGAATGACACTGGCAAACACTGATTTTAATTTCAGTTTTTAAGTAAACAACCATTAAAAAAAGAAATATATTTTGTTCTGTAACTGTACAGCTTTAAAATATTTCGACGTACTGAATTAAAATTAAATAATGATAATGGCAAAGGGAATCTCTCTAGAAATGGATTTCAAGAGATTATTCTAATATTTCATTTTAGTTTATTCCTAGCTAATTTTATCCAGAACTTTATTACCGATGTCTGACATATTTTAGTGACCATTTTCATCATTATTTTATAATATAAAGTTACAATGATCATCCATTGTGGATGAATGCTTTGTCTACATTTTTTCCTCATAGTTAATCCTATATTAACCAGTAGTCACTAGCCAAAGGCTGCTGTTTAAATTTAAATTAATTGAAGTCAAAACTCAGTTCCTCAGTTTCCATATATGACTATTGCTACTAAACTGAACAGCAGACATTGAAGACCAATCCCACAAGAGTGTGTGTGCCCCGATACTGCTTCTGATGGCCACACACACATACCAAATGTAGTACATCATTTGCCTCTGACACAGCTTCCAAATGAAGAGGAAATTGCTCCCATGAGTGCCAGTAGTTAGTTACATTCTGGCGAAAGGTAACATTCACATTACAAAACCTACTGAAGTTTACAAGTCAAATAATATTAGGTTCTAAATTCCAATTACATACATAAATTTTCAATTTCAGTACTTAGTAGGGTATTCAGAAGTTGTAGAAAATGGGCAGTATAACATTGGTTGAGCTGTCCAGTTACACATTGCATTGGAATTAGTAGTTTTAATATTGCATAAGTGGAAATGTAGAAATTTTGAAGGATAAATTCTCACAAGCCAACTTAACACCTGAATCTCAGTGAAAGACCTGGCAGACGATATTCTGAGAGGACTTGGAAGTTTTATATATATTGATTTTTATAGAGACTTTTTCTCTTACAGAATCTAAATTCTATAAAATCAATTTTAAAGATATTCAACATTATTTCGAAATTAAAGATAATTATTGCTAGCAAATATAGATACATTTTGAAATATATATTAAACTTCTAATTTATCATTTTGAGACATAGTTATTTAATTGATTTTCTAATATATTAAAACATTAATGGAAGTGGAAGTGGAAAGAGGCGATAAATTGTGTATGCCATGTGTATGCCATTTATAATTGAGTAGATCATACGAACATAATTCCTAATGTCTTCATTCTGGATCATGTGTGTACATTAATTTTTATTTAAGATATCATCTCTTTCTTATTAAGTGGAATTTCACTTTCCAAACAGGGTTAGAATCATTAGCCAATCAGTTTATATAGGAAGTGTGTTAAAACAAGAAATTAAATATAATTTTCTGTAAAATTATATTTGTATTTAAAATATATATGAGGTATATACAGAGTCTATACTACAGTGAATGTTTAGATGAAAAATTTATTACAATAAATAATACATTGCCATTAACCTTCCTCAACATACTGAAAATATCTTCCCTTGGTTTGAAAACAATTATCTCATATATTGTTTTTGGCAAGGTGACTTTTATTATAATGTTTTTAAAATTTAAATCTTCACTGTACTTTTTGATAACACTTTCATTGCTTTGTCCAGCATTACTCTGATGGCTTCAGAACTCACAGGGAAAAGCCCATAACAAGTTAATTATTGTTATGTAAATTTATTTATAAAGAAAATGAACTCAGTTATTTTAAAGCAATTAGACAATATCATTTTTTTCTAAACCAAATATCAGATATAACTACAAGGCAGAGACTGTATTTACATAGAAAAAAGTATTCATCCTACGACACTAAAGAAGACTTGATAAACAATTGACAGTGTTATGTAGAATAAATTGTCGAAAATTTGTTAACTCGGCCTAAGGATAGTGAGTCTCAGAAACCACAGTTTGCCTAAAAATTAATCTGAAGACAATTTAAACTAGGAGCATGTGCAATAGGACGTGCACATTGTTTTATATATAAATATAATCTATTCATTTACCTTTTATGGTTTATTAAATATCGAATCTTTTAAGATCTTGAGTAATATTGAAATCAAATAGCTTTGCTCTCTGAGAGATGGGAAACACACCAAGCAAGACATCTCCATTGCCACAGCTCGATGCCCTGAGAATAATTCAGGATTCCGACAGCAGTGGGATACAGTTGGAGCCTAAGGGAACCACTGAATTGTAGAGACAGAATCGAAAGCCACTTGGAACCCAAGTGAAATGGCCTAAAATAAGTTCTAACTGAAAAGAACTCCACAGTTAGGAGCCAGGGTTCTGATCAGCATGTACAGAGGACGGAGTTACCCGAAGCCAGAGAAATGGTCATGCCAATCATTGGAGGAATCTTTCCAGTGTGCACACAAGGCCAGTTCCTACCAGCCAACTGAAAAAGAAAAGAAAAAGAAAGAGAAAAAGAAAAAGAAAAAAAGACAGAAAAAATCCTCTGAATTCGTATGCGTTGGCTGAACACTCCGAAAACTGTGACAGAACCCATCTTGGACTTCTCATGAAAAGACAAAATATTCCCTGTCATGTAAGCCATTTAAGTAAATGTAATAAATCTGTTTCTCCTAAAGCTATATAGAATAGATTCTGTTTTCTCTTCTGTCTGACCAGTCGTGAATTCAGGAGCAGTTTTCAGAACATTACTGTTTTAACCTGCCTGGGCTCTCCAAAAACGATCTCAGTGGAATTTATAGTACATGTTGAGCATTACTAATTTGAAAGTCTGAAAGGCAAAAGGCTCTAAAATGTGAAATATTTTCAACCCTGACATGGTACCACAAGTGAAGAAAATAACATAAGATCTCATGTAATGGCTCATGGTTGAAATGGAAGTACTCTAAAAACATACTGTGTGAAATTACCTTCAGGTTATGAAAATGAAGTACATATAAAATATAAATTAATTTCATGTCTAAACTTTATCTTAACCCTCAAGATAACTCATCAAGTATATAAAAGATCTGAAATCAAAAAACACTTTCAGTCCTAAGCATTCAGATAAGGGACCCACAAACGTTATTATTTCATTTGGGCTCACTGACCTCTAACATAGGGAAAGGCAAAAAGAGAAGGAGATGAGGAGGAAGCAAATGTGAGAGTTTATTATTCACATAATCTCTCTTAATTGTGATTGATTTCTTATTCTCATGGCACAAGATTTAAAAATCAATTTGCTCTTACTATGTTGAAAAACTTTCTTAGTTTTAAGAGTGAGAAGTTTACTGATAACATATTAAATTACCTGCCCTTACAATCATGCACTCATAAGCCTTGAGTAGATTTCAGGAGTATGAAAAGTGAAGGCAAGTCAAGACACGGAACACGTGGCGTTTAACATGATGCATGGTGCCATCACAGTACTTTATCAGAATCCATGAAGTCCCATTCCGGAAGGAGCGAGCAGGAGATAGAGCCAAGAGATAGTAGTGACACGTTAAAGGCCTTCTTCTACCATGGAACCATCACAGGAGTGCTTCACGTTGCTGTAAAACACTTCTTTTATATCAGTGCTTTGAAATTCACCTTAAATGATATTTTTAAATACATTTTCCATGACCCTTCGTCCTTTCTTCTTTATGCAAACCAAAATGCTATGCTTCATTATTCCCTCTCCTACAACTGGTACACAGAATTTACTAACATGTACATAGAGAAGTATTTTATTTAACATGAAATCATTATATTGAAGATTCTGGAGAGCACAGATAGTTTTTCAAAAGTAACATGTTCTCTACAGCAAGAACTGTGATGGAAATTCAATAGATGACCAATAAATCTTTAAGTTAATAAACTTATCTTTTGGTTATTATATATTTATTTTCATTTCCATAGAGAAAATGGATTATAAATTGTAGTTACATCACATAGATATTTTTCCTCCATGAATAATTTTCGGTCAGTTTCCCAGAGTTAAGATACAACAAGCCATTTGTTTTGTAGGAGTGGGCAAACTCTGGGCCACAGACCACTACCAGCCAATGGCTTGTTTGGAACAGAGTAGGCCAGAAGGAGGTGAGCATTTGGCCAGTATTCACGGATTCTTCTGTATTTACAGGAGTTACCATCTTTTCCGTTATCGAATGAATTCCTCCTCCATTGAGCTCATCAGCAGCATTAGATTTTCCTGGAAGCACACACCCTACATGAACAGCACATGTGAGGAACCTAGGTTGTAGAGTTCTTACCAGATCTGATGCCTGATCTGAGGTGGAACTGAGGTGTCCGTGCTAAAGTCATCTGCATTTCCCTCCACAATAGCTTTGGAAAAACTGGCATCTACAGAACATCTGCATGCCACAAGCATTGGGAGCTACAGATTTACAGGTAAATTCTAAAAATTATATGAGGTTTCTTTTTTTATGAAACAAAAAATCACCATCTCACCCAAGCATTCAACTGAATGAAGTCATTAGTATGTTGATGAACATCATAGTAGCTATAAGATTTTTTTTCCTGTGGAATAAATATATTTGTTATAAATGAGATGAATTTTTATTCTGAAAATATTATGTAAAATAATAAGAAAACATTGGCTTAGAGTGTATGTACAGATTTAAAGGACTTTTGAATCAGAAATTTCTTTCTAAGTTTTTAAAATTGCTCCACTAGGATCAGTTTACTGATCTCTGTGCTTTTTACATATACAAAATTGAAAATGTGATATTCAAAGAGGTCTAAGATATGAGATTATGAGATATTGTTATTTTATATACAATTAACAAAAAAGTCAGCAAGAACACTGATATTCCATCTATGATATCCTAAGGTCAATTTCAGAGACCTTACAATAAAATGAGAAACATAATTGACTTATCTTGAAACACTGAATTTTTTCATAATCAAATGAAATAACGAATGCATGGCAGCTTAATAACATTAGCAAACCCCAAATACCTGGAAATCTAGATGATTTAAAATAATTGAGAAGCAGGAGACATGTAAATGACTCTTTTTTTTTAGTCATAGCACTTATTTTTAAATGTTTTCTACTGAATGTAACAAGCGTTTGGTATAATCATTGTTGATTTAATTAAGCACTATCTTGGGCCCTATTGAATTCATTGTATTTGATTTCAAAATTCAACTGCAATGATTTTGACTTAACGACAAAAGGAAATGAAAATGATTAATCTAAATACATTCTCTGACTAGGTTTGGAGTTTGAATGTACCATCTTCACATGAAACACAAATTTCTTTGTTATACTTGCCTGGCACTTAACTTTAATCCTTCCCCCACTTGTCAGAAGCTTTGGGGAATCAGTCTTGAAACATAATCTCACTCTGATAATCACATGTACATTTTTTCCAGCTACATGAGCTTTTAAAAAATTATCTAAGGAAAAGAATAAATTGTCATAGAAAAAATTCTCTTGTTTCCTGTTGTGTTTGTCAGTTTTATAAATCAAGTAAATTTTAAGCGATTGTAAGATTGTCTGAAAAACTTACCTACATTGTAATAAATTAATTTTGTTTTTTATATCTTTTTTCTAATAATACCTAAGATATCTAAACATAGCACTGGATTATCAATAAAATAAGATATAGCTCAAATATATTTATTTAGTTAATAAGTTATAATAGTTTGAACCCAGGGCCATTCTCACCCAAAGGACATACTCTACAACTCCAGCGCCTTCTGTTTATTTAGTTGCCAGAAATAATGATTCCTTTTATTTTTACTGGTGCTATAACTATTTCATAGAGACTCTTTGATACTATAGGTCAATTCTCAATTATCTCTTTTAATTGTTCCTTGGTATGTCTTCTTTCCTCTAAAAAAACATAGAAAGTAAACAAAATTTCGTGATTTTTAATAATACAATTGGTGCAACAGTATGATCTCATAACAACAAAAGGATATCTTTGAAACTACCATGACCTCCCTGGAGTTACAAAAATTTTGACTTTTTCATATTTATATATTAAGTAAGTTAGTAATAGTTTTAAAACATAAAATAATAAAAAGAGTGAATTATCTGAGACAGTGTTGCCAGTATTATCAGCCTCTAAACCCTAACTTTAAGAATGTATCAAGAATACTAATAAGTATAAACACATAAACAAGAGCATATAAATACATACCATGAGTGCAAAAATCTGTTACATATATGCACAAGAACACATACACACATACACACACAAAATATACATAACTATATATCAGAGTATATACTTGGAAAACTGTTCGTGTATAAAAAAGGCAAGATTTTTACATTTTAATAATATCTGTATGCCCTGCGGGAATGCTCAGAAAATAAATATTCTACACATCGCTGTTTCAAATGTATCACTAAACTAATCAGTAGTGACAGAAAGCAAATATTGTCTTGGAAAAGTTTCCTAATTCTTTTCTTCTTTAACAATGGAACCCCATACCTATTTATTAGCTAGTCACATGAACCTTGCAAATAAAGACTCTAAGCCCCAATCTGTCTTAAGGCCAAATATGGAAAAATAACTATGTGATGTGGGCAGCCACATTAAAAGGACATAAAGGAAATAATCTTACAGGCAGGAGGGTGGTGCAACTTTTCCCTTTATTTTCTGATTCCCTTTTTCTGAATATAGATAAGAGATCTAAATCTTGAGCAAGTTTCTCTCACACTGGAAGATAGACAAGATATAATATTCTGGGTCATGAAGTTTTACTTATAAATGGAGTACCTCTTGATTATTTGTATCAATGATAAGAAAAGATGAAAAGAAAAAGACTGCATTAAGCCAAGTGTGTTATAGATTCTTCCATCACAGATCCTTGTAATATGATGAATCTTTGTTTGACAAAACATAATTCATTTTGGTCAATTGAACACCATTCAAATGTTACTATCATCTTTTGCTCTTTCTATAATCTGTTGAGTTTTCCCTTGGATGTAGGGAGCTGCAAAAGAATACCAAGTCATTTCCACCACAAAAGCAAATGAAAAGGCCTATCAAGTGAAGTGCAATCATGATATTTCTTCAAACTACAAATAAGATGAGATTGCAAGACAACCAGATGTGTCTGGAATCCAGTGGGACAGAGCGTCTCCTATTAAGGATCTAATGGGGACACTACCTTACCAGTGGCAGGACAAGGGTGGGTTGGATATTGAGCAAAATACAAGCAACCACAACAAACCCAAAAAGCTGCTTCGTGGACAGCTAAAGTATCAGTAGCAAGGACAGAACTGAAATTCTAGTGAATGAAAGCCAGCAACAGAACTAGGAACTTCTCTCCCCATATATTTGAAAATAAAATAACCCAGTTTGAAAAGTCATGGGGCAGAAAATAGTCGCAATAAATGAGAACATTTTTCTTTTAAAACCAAGTGTTAAAATTTGTTACACCACTGCACACTCCAAAAAAAGATGTTTCAACTGAAAATTTAACTTAACTAAAAATTAAAATTCAATTTATGAAATCAGACTTCACTTCTGATATTTAGATATGAAAGTCAAAAAAGAAATGTGCCAAATCTATGATATATGCTGAGCCTAAACTTTGGATTTAAAGTGTAATCATCAGCAGAACCTCAATGGTCAAGTTGGTTCAGCAATCCAAGAACTAGTAGCTGCATTGCTAGTATTGAAAGGCCATGGCATGAGCAACGGATCCCTAACTTCTGAGACAACTTTAATGCAAATATTTTGGTATGAATATCAACATTATCTTAAGCAGCTCTATGCGATATCTAGTTCTTAAGGCATCTTGACAAATATTAAAACATCTCATTTTCTGTATTAAATCTTTCCCCCTTAAATATCCAGGGTGGATTTTTTTACACTAATCATGGCTTGTTATCTCTGAATTCAATTCCGTCATTACACACATTCTCTGGCTCTTCAAATGGTAGTGTTTTCCAAGACAAAACATTCATTCAGGGCTAATGTTTTGAAAGAATGTTGTAACTCCCTCCATATTCCTTTCTGCCAAAACTTTTTTGGTAAAGTCCTTTTGGCAGGTTGCAATCTGTTTTTGTTGTTGTTTGTTTTGTTTTCTTTTGTATTGTACATACTAATTTTATATAAATATGAAGCAAATATAAGACACCTGTTATCAATCATTGTTCTTTTTTCATATTAAATTTAAAAGGGAATGATAAAAAGCTAATGCCTTATTAGCTTTAGTGTATCTTAGTATATAGAGAAAGTCTTGGCACATGACAACTTAATATCTAGTTTTTCTATGTGTAGTAGAGGTGATACAAAATCTAAATGTGTCAGTTTTAAATTGTAGAGCTCGATATTAAGTATTTTAAATCTTTACTGTATTTTAGTTGCTATTTAATTCTTATATGACGATCTTAGTTTAGTATGGGAACTAGAATTAGCTATTAAGGAACTGAAAAGAAAAAGCTTCAAGTCCGAAATCGCTTTCAATTTCAGTTAATTGAAATCACTGAGACACAGGTGTCATGGGATCTGAGAGCTGGTGATTTTTAAAATAAAAAATAGCCACAGTATGCCAGGCTTCACAGTTATTCCTAGGAGGGAGTCACTCAGATGGGATGTATGCATATTCTGCCAATCGCCGATGAGGTTTTCAAATCCTCTCCCACTGAAGCCACAGATGGCATTTATGGGCAACCACAGGAAGCAGTGACAGACATATTGTAAAAACTGGACAAAAGCCACAACTTTGGCATCTTCACAGGTGTGAGAAACAGCAAATTTGTAAAGAATAAAGCTATAGCAACAGGTATATATTTAATGTGGATTGTTTGCCCAGAGGAGGTCTTGCGTTCACTTATTACCTACATATATACATTTCTTAAAAAGAAGTTGTGGAGTAGGTTTGACTCAAGTGTTAATTCTTTTTAAATTGGTGTCCAAAAGTAAGGTAAGATATTTTTATTTTAGTGTAGTGGTACAGATCTAAATCTGTGAATTCCAGAAATCTGAGGCAAATATCGTAAGCTGGTGTTGAGAGGCACACCAGTGGATCCCACAGGCAATCAAACTAGCAGGTTATTGGAGCAAAACCAAAAAGAGGTTTGTGAATCAAGGAGGATTTGAATAAGGAATGGCGGATCATGTCACAGGAACAGGTGTCATTGTGAATGCATGAAGCAAGGATTGGATCACTGCTCTTTATTAAGTTTTACAGTGTTTAATAGATGCAATTGTTGACATTAAAATGTGTATGACCATAATGTGTGGTGAAAAAAAAATGATCTGATCTCTCTGTCTCAGATTAGCGTATAAGCCAAAAAGTGCCTCTGTAAAACTGAAGCCTAATTAGAATTAATTCTAAGGAGTTATTTGAAAACTTTCTGACAAAATATAGTTAAATGGATACTGCAATAATATAAAAATATAAACACAGGTTACAGGATTAACTCTTCCTGCTTTTGAGTTCTATATTTTTCTCTAAATTTTGTCACATTAAATAATGGTTACAAACCTCTTTCTTCTTATTGAAATTATAATAATTACATCAATTTCTGAATCTTAGTTCTACTTATTGAATGCTAATATACATCAATTAATGTGTAAAATTGGTCCCATGGTTTTATTTTAAGTATTTGTCACAATTTCTTGTTCTTATCGTTTCTTCCTTTCTTTCTCTCTCTCTCTCTCTCTCTCTCTCTCTCTCTCCCTCTCTCTCTCTCTCTCTCTTTCTCTCTCTCTCTCTCTCTTTAGTAAATAGAACACTGTGAGGTAAAATTCAGATGAAGTATTTTACTTGGGTGACTGCAATGAACCTTGCCTTCAAATTCTTGATATTCCCAAGTGGAAGACCACACTAAACTAATATTATGCTTTTCAAAATGATTCCAAAATCTTTTCTTCTCTTGTATGCCCTTCATTGCCCTGGTCATTGGCTGTCAAATCACTATATCCTTAATATATCTAACACTAAATATTTCTGTACATATAAAATGTTACTCCAGCTGCATTTCATTGCAGAGTCACATAAAGTTTAATCCCCATTAAACTGAGTTGCTAGTTCACTTGATGTTTCCTTGAGTCACATTTACTCAAGAGGGAAGATTAAATTATTCTAAGGTCAAGTATTTTTGCATCAATTAAACTTAACTTGTAATAGCAGAATATACAAGCAATCTGAAGTTCTGTGAAGGAAGATCAGTAAATTTGACGTTTGATAACATTCAAGACTAAGCAGATTTTTGGTTTTAACAAAGGTTACAAGTCAGGAACTATTACAGTGAGCTATTTTTCAATAACTAATAAAATAAGTGAAAAATCAATCTAATTCATGAGGAGTAATGGCATATTGATTAAGCAGTTCTATAACTTTTCTTTAGATTACACTCAAACAGACAGTCTGTAAAATCAATGATAAACCGAGAGTCAAATAAGGGAAATCCTTTTTGTGTTCCTATTGATTCTAGAAAGGACTTAGAGAGCTCAGCCCAGCAGAAGCTTCAGCTGTGTGTTGTATTCTTCACTGTCAGGGGAGTAAAATGTAAGCAGAGGTTAAAAAAGAAAAATTAGATGATTATTGGGTATTTAAAGAAATTTATAGAAATGCATAGATTGACTTCTAGTGGCCCCTCTTTGTGAGCTGGGTTCACATATTTTTTTTTCTGGTCAGTGTCATAGTGCAGTACATATTATGTGCATAAAATGTGCTCATTTTGCAAACTGTTTCCCATGCATGTACATTTATACATATACACTTAAATACATAAGTACATATGTACACATATAATTTATTTGGTGCATAAACAGAGTCTTTAATTTTCCCCTACTATATTTACCTGTAGCTTAGAAAAATTTATGTTACAGAGGTCAAAATATACATATAGCATGTAGTATAGCATCTAGCTTTTATATATATGTGTCAGTACTATGCATAGGTATTGATGCTAATTGCTATTGCCACAAGGTAGCTGTGCAAATGCTAGGGAATCTATATGTATATGAACACATGCAAAAAGTTAGGAAGCTAACAGAATTTGAGTATTTTGAGACTGCTTCATTTCACTTGAAGTAAAGTAAAAGATACGATTTAAAACGTACTTTCTCCATTTAAATTTCTAAAAAAGCTAAAAAAATTATCATTTAAGAAAACACATCCAAAGACAAGAAAAGACAATAGTCAAAAGAAAAAAATATATAATTTTTCACATTTTTGTGTGCCATCATGTGCTAAGTAGAAAGAGATAAACAGCAAGACTGGGGTTTTGGGTGACATTAGAAGTACCCTCTGAAAGTGGCACATGAGGACTCTCAATCTCTCAGATACGCTTTTTCTTGTAAAGATCTATACATCCATAATAATTTCAAAACACTGTAAGTTAACATAGAGCCAGGCCTAATAATAACAGCCTTTGTGGTTCTACACAAAACCTTAGGGAAGCCCTCAACAACCTTGACAACCTCCTTGGACACAAGCAAAGAGAGCAGGGCTTCTCAAAAATGTGTGTTGATTAAAGAAGACTGAGACTTTCCCTTTATTTCTTCATGTCATAATTATTTTACTTTTAAAGGCAGTTAATCACACTATAATGCATCCAAACTCAACCACAGCTTCTAATTATAGAGATTCACATGCAACAGGAGTCAGGTCTTTGGCTTCAACAATGGTATAAAAATGCAGAGAACAAATAAAACCAGCAAAAAAAAAAAGAAAGTATTTTGAAGACTATTGCATTAGTGACCAATACTATTGCAGTGAGAAACAAAGAGTGAGGGGAAAAAACATCAAATAATTTTAATAGCAGACAATAACTAATAGGAAAGTGCCGGAGATTTGTCAGTGTTTGTTAAGCGACTGTCTCTGAGTTGAGGCTCCTACCCTAAAAATAGAAACTGGGTGAGGACTTTTTTTTTTTTTGAGACAGGATATTGCTCTGTTGTCCCGGATGGTCCTGAATATACTATGACGCTTAAACTGAGCTAGAACTCATAGCAGTTTTCCTACCCCAGCCTCCCAAATCCTGGGATTACAAGTGAAAGCCATCACACCCAGGTATCATCACTCAGCTATGCTCCCAGCCCTGGGCACACTAAATTTAAGGAACAGATACCAGGTCCTTGAGAAAGCCATTCTTGGATTGTTAAATTAGCAATGGGCCATTGAAAGATTCACATCCCAAAAAGCAGAGCGATAATTTATAATTGCAAGTTTTCTAAATTACATGCTCTTGCTTGGGACCCATGCTTTAAAACTGCTTAAAACTGAATGAAACATTAAAGCCTTCTTTTTCTGGGAATATTATAAATAATGATTGGTGGCCATGGCTTGGGCGGTCTGAAAGGCTGAAAAGATGAAGCGATGGAGAGGGAAGCTTAGCCCTCTACTCAAGATTAATTTACATTTATTTCCTTGTTGAGTGTCTTTTTCATTTGCTCCTATGTTTGCTGCCCATATACAATTTATTGCATGGTCTTCAATTTTCTCTTTAGACTTTCATTACAACTTCTATACTTAAGGAGTTTTTATTCTAGCACATATAGAATATAGTATAAGCATACAGTTTTTCACTATTGCGCTTTAGAATATTGTTACATGTTTCAAGTAATTTCAGACAATAAATGTTACACTGGACAAAAGATTGGACATGTAAATAATTAAACACACACACACACACACACACATATATAGATAGATAGATAGATAGATAGATAGATAGATAGATAGATACACATGCACACCACACACACAGAGACCCACACACGCAAATGTACATGGGACTTAAAGCGAAGTAAAAAATAAACAAGGCACAAAGCGAAAATCATCGTAATCAAATAATTTATGAAATTCACAGTTGTTTTTCCTGAAATTTGCTGGTAATTGAGGGTAATTCCTGTTTTTAATTTTTAGTTAATTAGAAAATTATCATAATTTTCCAATTCATTTGCAAATTTACTTTTCTTATGTAAACACGTATTAACTCTCCTTTAAGGTTTAAGCGGAACCAGTGAAATAAAAAATAACAAAACCGTGTCGTCAACGCGGCTCACCACGTAGTTGTCACAGCTGTCAAACATAATGTGCTTCAAATGTCACCCACAACCTAAAAAGAGTTGTGGCCATGCAGAGATTCTGGGATAAGCACTTTGAGAAGTTGTGAGCACAGGGATGTGGGTGCCATCTGTGAGAAATGGAGCTTCGCAGACGTCAAAGAACATTGATCAGCAGCTTATGTGGCATAAGTGCCACATAAGCTGCTCTCCGACTGAGACCCACCTTGACGTGGCAGCAGAAAAGGAGAATATTGTAATGTAAAACCCTGTATTTATATAAATCATTTCCCTGAAAAGCTCTTAAATCCTTAACAGATCCTGAGCTCATCAATCCTTAAATTCCAGTGGAGTAAGAATTAGAGAGGCATGTAATCCTCAAAATAATTATTTAGTGATCCAAAACAGACAATATTACCGAGGTCCCTCTGTTTTATGAATAGTTATGTGATCTTGATAAGGGGATTACTTTTGTTAGGAAAACCCAATCTCCTGAGTATTTGAAATGACGAGCACGGGGATTTACCCTGTTTTACTATATGTATTCCCATAAGGTACCTTAAATCTTTTTTGAACTGTGTGGTAAATAAACAAAGCTAAGATCAAGATGAGGAATTACTATATTTCGATCTGTGATTATTCATGTAACAAACGTTAATGACAGTCTACCAGGCAACATTATGCAGCATGCAAGGAAAAAATAATGTTATACAAGGAAAGGCCACCATTAAGAAATTTTATTTTTTGTTTATTATGGAAGTAGAGATTGAACCAAGGGACTCTACACTGAGCTGCATCACCAGCCCTCTTTTTTCATGTTTTACTTTTAGATATTTTTACATAAGGCCAGTAAGTTATCCAAACTGGTGTCAAACTTGTGATCCTCCTGGAACTGTCTACAAGGGTGATGACATTGCAGGTGTCTGCCACCATGGCGAGTTAAGAAACTACCTATATGAACATTTAAAGATAATTAATATATGTGGTGTCCAGATATGATTTTTAAAATAGAGAAAATATGAAGCAGAAAAGAGAGATAAAAAAGGATGAATAGAAGGCACATTTTAGAAAAGTAAATCATATTCCTATTTTTAAAGAAATTCATTGGACTTAATTTTGCTAGCATAGAAATACATGCAATAACAAACAAAACAAAGATCAAATGATTTACAAAAGTACAAATATCTCATAGTGACTATTCCTCAGATATCTCAGCAAATGAAAGAAAAATTAAACACTAAAGAACAATGCTTGGTGTAGCTGGGTACTATTTTTCAATAACAACTAAGACAAAATATAAGAAACTGAGCATCTTTTTCTAGTTTCCATCCACTCAATAACATTTATCTTCTTTAAAAAAAACAGTAAAACAATTTGCTTTTGCTCTTGTTCCAATATGACTGTTTTTTTCTCAAGCCAGGATGGAGGGATGGATGGGTGTGTGTATTAGTTAGAACAACAAAAGATTCATGGGTATTTCTCACCATGTGTATGATACCATACCAAGGCTTCTACATTTTGATTTTTTTTATTCTTTGCCTGGATAGAATTTACTATTATTTTATTTTCAATTCAGTGCAATAATTTTGGTTTTACTTTACTTTGAAAATATCTTCTATTGTCTCAGCAGAGGTAAGAAGACATGATAAAAGTATGAAGATTACGCTTTCTCCCTAAACAATTTTAAAAGCAATTTTCCACCATCCTCATATATTTCACATGTATAAGGAAAATTTGGGTTCAACTTATGTGAAGATATTTGAGGTAGAAAAACATAATCAGTGAATTAATTAAACAAAAACGATCATGTGAATACCTACCATGTAAATTCTAAAATAACTATGCAGTACAAAACTAGGAAAATTGTATTTTTTTCACTAGATAGCATAAGGAACCTGAATATTATAAATAAGTTAGAGGTAGACGAAGGTCAAGAAGATATTATAAAAATGTCACACTGAGTAATCAATGCAAACTTCCTTTTGAAGGAAAATGAAATTTTTGTGGGAATTAGACAATGACATTGATGTCATAGTATTACTCTTCTACAACTTGCATAATAAGGTAGAAAGCAGGCCACATATATAAAAATAAAGAATAAATGATAAACTGGCATTGCAAGATTTTTTTCAAATATGTAATGATATTAATAATCATAACATTAAATCCTCAGAAAGTATCCATCTTTCTCATAGCTAAAACTGCAATGTCGGATCAACATTGCCCCAATTCCATCATTCTACCTTCTGAATCTATGAATCATTTTTAGATCACAAATTATTCAGTATTCAACTTTTTGTCTATCGCCTACTTAATTTGTTAGGATAATAAATCTTAAATGTGAATACATCTGCACTCCAGTTACTACATAGAGTTAATGCGAATGTTAATGAGCTTAATTGTTGTGATCATTTCACATTATGTCCATCAAATTTTAAATTGTACAATTTAAGTATATGCAATTTTTATATGTCAACAGTATCAGACCTAGTAAAGCTTTTAAAGACTTCTTTTTAAGACTGATCAAAATAGCAAATGGTTTATTAAAAATGAAACCATTTGCAAAATCACCATCAGAAGTTTTTGCTTGCCAAGGAGTCCAGCTGATTCAGGAGCTAAGAAAACTTCTGAATTATAAAGAAAATTAAACAACTGCTGCTTATTTGTATTCTCTATCTAATCCTGATTTCATATATATATATATATATATGAAATATATATATATATATGGTGTGTGTGCATATGTGTGTGTGTGTGTGTGTGTGTGTGTGTGTGTCTGTGTGTGTGTGTGTGTTGCTGGAGTTCCAAATAAATCAAGGTGTCTGCATTGAACTATATTCCCAATCTATTTTCTTAATCCAGTTTTTATCATTTATTTATTTATTTGAGGTGATCCTCACTATACTGTTAATTTGTTCAGGGTGAACTTGAACTTGTAATACTCCTGCCTCAGTCTCATAAGGTTCTAGAATTGAAGCCCTGTGTCACTGAGATTGGATTACTCTTTTTATATTAAAATTAAATTTAAAGACTAGAGGAATGGCTCGGCAGTTAAAGCGCTTGCTTAGCAAGCTCTAAGTCAACCCCAAAGTACCCAGGTTCGAGTTCATTTCCCTAGCATCACATAAGCCTGGCATGGTGGTGCACTCTTACAATCCTAGCAACACTCAGTAAATCGAGACAGGAAGATTGCGGTGAGTCCCAGGATAGCCTGGGCTCCATAGTGAGAGTTCAGGACCAACCTGGGCTGCAGAGCAAGACCCTCTCTCAAAAATAAACAAATTAATTAATTAATTCAATTTAGTAAGACTAAAATTATAACTGTATTTGCAAATTAGATTTTTTAAAGATAGGCCGTATGTATTATTTTCATCTTTAAAAAAGAAGGTTGACAAAACAACTCAGTTTCTTCTCTGCTTAGCTTAATCTAGGCAATTCAAGTTCTTAATTGTGATTGTAAAATATACAAGGAAAAGACAATGAATTTTGCATAAGATGTAATATTATTGAATGGAATAGTATCTGACTATTGTATTAGTTTGGCACTATAGTCAATTACTTGCCTCTAATCTTGAGAATTAATTACTATGTTGTAATCTCTGTCAATTGTTTAACTAACGTCTTCTGGGTCATGGTTTTGGTGAAATTTTTTCACCTAGCATTATTGTGAAGGGTAAAAAGAAGTATAAGGGCCATTTGATCATATTTGAAAAACTAAAGCACTTGTCAGTATAGGGAATAATTAAAAGCATTTCATTTTGTAAAGTTGTGTTTTAAGAAATGAGCATAAGAAAATAAAATGTTTCTGCATGCTTACATCAAACTGCAGCCAAGTAGATACATATTTTGACATTTTTGTTTTGGGAAGTTTCCCTAAATCTAAATGAATTAAATACTTTTTTTTCTTTTTTTTAATATTTTGCTTGTCCATAAGAACAACCATGACAATAAAAAAACACTGTTACTTAAATAAGAGAAATGTTGGAACATTCTATATCTTATGCATAAAATAGAGTATTTCTATAATTATTAAAATAATTATATGGAAGTAAATAATGGTAGTTTTGTGTGCTCACCACTGAAGTAATTAATATATTTTTCCAGAAACATGCTTTAAAAATTATTAAAATTAATATAAAATTAGAAGAAAAGAATTTCTAATGTCATGTTACAAATTTTACATGTAAAATCAGAAGTCAAACAAGAAGATTATATTTTTACACAAATATTTCATATCAACATGGAATTTATATTGAATCGAAATGTATTAAAGAGAGTAATTTTTCTCAAGGTTCATATGCCTTTGCCTTTTAATATGAAAAGCAGATAAAATAAAAATTAAATATTTTGATATACAGTCAATTTTGAATAAAGTGAATTAAAAATCTAATATGATATATACATGTATATATATGTGTGTATACATATACACATATAGTGTGTGTGCATTGTGTGAATGACTCAACGAAGTAAAATGACAGAGAAATATTTCTAAATTTAATGTTTGTCTAAGATTCTTTCATGTTCAAGAAAGTACATAATAGACTTGCTTTCAATTTTCCTTTCCTCAGGGAAATTAATATCTAAGTAGCTTATATCAAGAGCAATGGAAAAGATATTTTATAATATGAAAGAAAAGATAAATAAATTGTTGTCAATCAAAGTAAATCTCATAGAGAGGATATTGACTAAATATTAAAATATTGACAACATATGGATAGGTAGAGAAAAAAGAGGGCAAAAGTGTGGGAACCAGCAAATTGTTTGGAAAAAGATGAGAGTCTTTCATTAGAATACAATTATCAAAAATTAGAGAAACATTAGTTTAGAAAAGAAACATTAATTTGGACCAGAGAGTTAGTGATTAAAAGCCATTGGATTAAAAGGAAAACAGTAAAAAATGATACATTAAGTTTTTGTCATTTTAATTAACGTATTCAATACACAATGGTTCCATTGAGTTTGAGTTTTTTGCACATATATATCTTGTCAACATTACAATTCCTTATTTGGGTCAATAGATAAAACACCTGCATTCTGCATTTCTCATATTAGAGAAACCATTCTATATTTAGCCTGCTGCATTTGATTCATCTTACTAAGCATAATGGTCTCAAGTTGTATCCATTTACCTCTAACAGCCTCAAATTGGTCTTTCTGGGAAAGGAGTACTCCATTAGGTACTGGTACCACAACTTTTCTATTCATTGTTCTGTTGATGGATATCTTGGCACTTTCACATGGTAGCTATCATTAGTTGTGCTGCTATAAACATGTGCATGCATGTATTTCTGTTGTTTAACTCCTTTGGAAAGGTACTCAGAAGATGCATCACTGGGTAGAATGGAGTATTTATTTTCAGCCTTTTGAGGAATCCCCAGACTGCTTTTCATAGTGGTTGTACCAGTTTACAGTCAGTGTAAAAGGGTTCCTTTTTCCCTTCAATCCAGCATCAATTGCTATTTGACTTTTTGATATGTGCCATTTTCACTGGGGTAAGTGACATTTAGTGATATTTTGATTTGCATTTGTGTGATGGCTAAGGATGTCGGACATCTTTTCATGTATCTGGTAGCCATTTGAGCTTACATTAAAGTTTTATTCTGGTTGTGTAAAATTACACAAGAAATATATTAAGTAAAGTGAAAGGGTAGGGAAAGTGCTAGTGCTGATTGTAGCTTTGGTAAACATAGTTTTGTTTCAGGTTTGGGTTGGCTGGGATTCGACCTCACCCTTTCCTCACCAGCACTGGTCCTTTCCTTTGATTCTCAGCTGCCTTGGACCATGTAGTCTGGTCCTGCTGCACTCTTCTGCTATCACATTTTGATTCTGGAGCAAGGTGACCATGGATGTCATTTTTGAAACTCTGAGCCAAATTAAACCTACTGTATCTAGCAACGGAAAAGTTGACTAATAGATTGAACAAGAACCAGAGAAGCAGTCATTGCTGTAATTCCCCCTGACAACAAGTTTCAGAAGCCTTTAGAACTGGCATCTGAGAAGAACGTGGCAAGGTTGGGGAATACTGGTTAGAGGTGCCTTGGAATTTTCTGAACTGTTTCATGTGTGACCGGGTTCAGAGCTGAAGTAGATCAGAAGGTGGATACAAATGGAGACAGTAAACTCAAGTCCCAGGAGAGTGAGATGGGAAGAGGACTCGACTAGAAAGTGGACTTGAGCCATGAATGCTGCATTCTTGTTAAGACTCTGTTTTCATTTTGTGGTGTCCAAACACTTTGCTTGAGGCAGACTCTAAAGGTCACAGTCTAATTGTTCTGGCAGAGAAAATTTCAATGTAGCCCAAATTCAGGATATGGTACAGGTACTACTTGCTACTTTTAGACAGGCTTATAGTAAAATTTTGGGGGGAAGCAAGGTGTAATTTTCCTATATATGTAGTACACAATAGTTTTTTGTGCTCATATATATCTTGTCACCCTAATTATCTCTCCCCCCCCTTTGGCCATCCTGTACCCTTGCCCTCCCCCCTAACTCCCACTGTCACACCCATTTGGATCTCTATAAAAAGGCCTATATTCTGAGCTTTTCATATGTAAGAAGCATGCAATATTAACCTTCTGTCTTTGACTCACTTCATTAAGAATGACAGTCTCAAGTTGAGCCCATTTACCTACAAAAGCTTCAAATCTATCTGCTTTTATGGAAAAGTAGTACTCTACTGTGCATATATACCAAAATTACTGTATCCATTGATCTGTTGATAGGTAATTTGGCATCTTCCACATTTTAACTGCTAGTCACGCTGTGACAAATATGGGTATGTGTCATGGTTTGGATCTGGAGTGTTCCCCAAAAGCTTCATGTTCCTATGGATACTATGTACTGCTGGGAGGTGGGGCGGTGAGGGCTGGCTGGAAGGGGTGGATGCCTGGGGTTTGGCCTGAAGGGACTTGTGCTGGTTCTGCCCTTTCTCCCAGACTAATCTCACTTCTTCCATGCTACCATATCTTTGTCTCCCAGAACACCAGCTCTGGCTTTGGCTCCAGGTCTGGCCGCAGCTGTGGTCCCACAATGTCTTTTCAGCTGTTCAACTGTGAGTGAACTATGACTTTCTGAAGCTGCACGTTAAAATAAATCTCTCTTTGCTAAAGTTGAGGATGTTGGGCACTGAGTCACAATGAGGAAAAAGTAACTAAGACAGTATACATGTATCTCTGTTAAACATTGCTTTTAACTTTTTTGGAAAGATACCCAGAAAAGGTATTGCTGGAAAGAACAAAATATTTATTTTCAGCACGATATAAAAACTTTTTTAAAAAAACCTTTAATTTTAATACCCAATGATTTATGTACAAAGTTAAGCCAAAGAAGGTATGATTGCTGAAGACATCAGAGTTATTAAAAAGAAACCCTTACTAGATGTAGTGACACATGCCTGCAACTGCAGCACTCCAGCACGGAGCCAGGAGGATTAGAAGTATGAGCCCAGCCTTAGCAACTTTGTGAGTTAGCAAGACCATGTTTCAAATTTTTTAAAAAAATTTAAATTGTAGTGTGAAAGCCCTAGATCCATTCCTCATACTACATACAAATACATAAAACAGAAAAAGAGTACAAGTTACCCAAGTACTGTGTACAGAAATAGAAGGATGCTGTCTTGGGGTCATCTTAGAAATATCTCAGGCTCAAGGGGCTAAAAGGATTCACTATTTTGATGAGTGTCCCTAGGCTCCCTGTCCCAGAGGCACTGCTGAGGAATGATTCTCTGAGATTAATTTTGCTATACTCAGAAATCCAGATACACAGTGCCTGCTACTTCTGTGGTCCAAAGGAGTCTGGTTTCTTACCGCACCAACAGCCAACTATGGCATTATCCACATGTTTCTGGTTTTATCAGCTAGCATAATCAAGAGTCACAGGGTCAGTGAGGCTTCTACCCAGATTTCAAAGGAAGGCTTGAGAGCAGTTAATGAGCACCTCAGAAGACAGTGCACGAAAGTACGAGAATGAAGCTGAAAGTGCAGTAGAGACCTCAGAAAAACAGAGTCCAAGCAGGAGAAACTGTTAGCAAGGAAAGCCCCAGATGGTGAGCAAAGCAGGTTCAAGAAAGAGGCCACGTGGTTCACAACTAGAAAAATCAAACCAGTGGGCTTCCCAAACCGTTTGGAACTCACATTGCAGCCTGGTGTTTTCTGGAATACCAGATATGGAACTGTAGGATTTAATGTGGCCTGCTGGATTTTGATCTTCCTTTGGTTTGATTTCTTTCTTTCTTTCTTTCTTTCTTTCTTTCTTTCTTTCTTTCTTTTTGATTGTAGTACTGGAGATTGAGCCAAGGCCCTTCACATGGAGATACATCTCCACATCTCCAGCTCAATATATATATATATATATATATATATATATATATATATATATATATATATATATATATATATATATATATGAGGGAGAGAGAGAGAGAGAGCAATTGAATTCCTCACCAAAATGCTATACTGCCCAGGTTAGTCTCCAGCTGGTAATCTTCCTGCCTTAGCCACCCAGAGTCCTGGGATTTCACCATACACTACACCCTTTCTCAATCTAGAAGCCAGATAGCATTGGACTGAAATCTTCTGAAATTATGAGCCAAATTCAACCTCGACCTCTCTGCCTCTAAACTGTGGGGTGGGGATTTTGTCCCAGCAAAAGAGAAGTTGACTAATAGGACACGAATGTAGGAGTTTCTGTCCACAAAGGTTTTATAAGCCAAGTGATATGTAAATCTATCATACCTTTGTACAATAGTACCACTGATTTGCTATTTATGAGTCGTGCAGGGGCCGTGTAAATGCACATTTGTTGTTTTTTATTGTTTTCTAAAGTTGTAAAAGTTACAAGTTATTTTCTCTAATTAAACAAATGAGAAAAGTGAGGGCTATATGGTTTTCCAGATTTTCAGCCTATCGAGTCAAATTTGTGATGTCCAATCTGCTTAATTGCAACTGCATACTTTTTCCATTCAACTCTGTACTTCTTCCAATGATGAGTGATTAATTAATGGAAAGAAAACATCATTTTGAGGTATGAAAAGCAAAATATGATGATGGGTTAGATGAGGTGCATCAAACAGTTAAAATGTCTTGTTTTGGCCTTTGCAGAATGAAGGAATAATAGCAAAAGTAAAGGAATTCACACAAATTTATTCGAACTAGCTTTTCATAAAAGTGTGCAAATTAATAGCTATTTGCAGTAATCTCTTTCCATTTGTCTTCCTTTATACAGACATATTTATATGATAAATCATCAGTTATGAAAATTATTCAGGGATAAACATTAACAAAATACGTTGCCAATGAATCAAAAAATGTCATTCTTTTCCCATGTATAGTTGTATGTGTAAGTCATTACGTGGCTGCCTTAGTGTTGTGGTTTGGATCTAGACTGTCCTAAAGCATCATATGTTTGGATGTTGTGGAATATCTATGGATTCCATTTGCTGTAAAGAGATGGGGCCTGGCTGGAAGAAGTGGATACTTGGGGCTTGACCCAGAGGCAGAAGAGACCTGGGACTTGTCCTGGAAGGGTATAGATTAGCTCTGCCATCTGCTATTTCTTACTCATTTGGCTTCTTGTCTACCATGCTCTGAACAACTTCTTACCAACTAGACCTCGGCTATGTGCTTCTATCATTACAGCTGCCTACAAGTAGACTGAGACCTTCTGAAACTGTGAGCTAAAATAAAACTTTCTTCCCTTAAGTTGTGGATTTCAGGTATTCTACTCCAGCACTGAAAAAATAACTAGTAATACAGAAATTAATACCAGAAGTGGGACTGTTGCTGCAAATTGATCTAATAATATAATTTAGAAGCCTTTCAAATTTGTTTGCAGGAAGATTTTTAAAAATTTTGAAAATTCTGGCCAGAGAAGGCTCAGAGAGCTGTGAGCTGAGCTTGAAGGTAGAGTCTGATCAGAGGTCAGAAGAACAGATTGCTACAAAAGTATAGCTTGTAAAGGCCAAGCGTAAGAGGTTTCAGATAGGCTGGAGGATTCTATTGGCAATTGGTCTAGAAACCATGCGTTCTATGTTCCGGCAAAATGCATATCAGCACTTTGCTGCTGTCCTGAGACTTTGCTGAAATGAAGATTAAATTTGGTGGACTCCTTAATCTGATGAAGAAAATTAGTAGGCAGTCCATTGTCTAGACTGCATTCTGCTTTGAGAGAGCTCTATACTGAAAAGCAAGAGAAAAAATGGCAAAGAAAACATATATTTTTTGAAGTTTTGTAAAAATGGGATTGTAAAATCGAAGTAAAAGAGCACAGGTTGTTGAAGAGATTAGCACTAAAAAGAAGTTAGCTTTTTGTCCCTCCGTGGGAAAGCCCTTGTCACCTTGACAAGGCACGTATGTACACAAAATGCTCAACTTCATTGTAAACCTTGAATTTTGCACGTATACATATCAATAAAATGTGTGTATGTGTGTGGGGAAGTTAGCGTCTCTGCATCAGGACTGTAGAAGACATGCCTTGAGGGTATCTCAGGAATTTGTAAGACCCCATCCTTTATCCAATTAAGGATGTAAAGACAAAAGTTTTTGCTTTGGAAAGAGATCACCACGGAATTTGAAGTAGGAAAACCCAGGGAAGCAAAAGTATTCCTCCATGTATAAACTCAGAGGTCTCTCTGTGTGTGTGTGTGTGTGTGTGTGTGTGTGTGGTCCAAGGTGGTAGACTACTGCTTAAGCCTGCAGCAGGCGTTGACATTACCCATATAGTGCTGGTTTAACAGGCATGCGGAATGCAAATGTTGTGGAATCATGGAAGCTTTCACAAGGACTTTGTAAAGGGCCTCAGAGGGCAGGCGGTAAGCCCTAGAAGGGTAGTGCATGAAGTTGTGAAGATGACTTACAGTGGAGACTCCAGAGATTTTGAGCTGCCAAGAACACACATTTTGTACAGAGGAAAGCTATAGGCTGTGAGAAGACCTAGTGTAAAAGAGAGGCCATGGACGTTGCAACTAAAGACAATATCAGAGCAGTGGAGCCACCCAAAGCCTTTGGAGTTCATATCTCACCACAGTTTTAAGCAGACGTGACCTAGAACTACAGGTTTTAGTGGATTTGATCGTTGTCCCTTTAGGCTTTGTTCATGCTTTGGTTTGATTGCTTTCTATCTTCCAATTCTCCCACTTGAAATAGAAAGGTTTTCCCTGTTCTATTGTATGTTAGAAGAGTTTAGTTTTCTTTTGTTTATACTAAAGAAAACACCCAAGAGAGGGAAGATTTGAACATGGACTTTTAGCAGTAGTAGAACTGCTAAGACTTTTGCAACTGTTAGACATGGACTAAATCCATTTTGAATAAGGAGTTAGACATTTCTTTCAAGGGTCAGAGATTGAATAGGTTTTGGATCAAGAATGTCTTCCAATAAGCCTCATGTATTTGGTTATTTTGGAGTAAACATTTGCTGAAAAGACGTGAGGCCTTGATGGAAGAAGTGCATAACTGGAGTTTGCCTTAGTTAATTGTTCATTGATGGGACAAAATAACCAACATCCACGGCTTATTGGAGGAAAGATTTATTTTAGCTCACAGTTTCAGAAAGTCTCCTCCAGTCCATTCATGGGCAGCAGAAAACGGTGTAAGCATATGGCGGATGCTGGATAGCTACTCATGGTGTTGCTGATGGAAAGCTAGTCGAGGCAGGAGCCAAGTGAATACAGAAGCAGGACTGTGCTGGAAACTAAAGGAAGACGTGAGCTACAAGTCAATAACACGTACCTAGAAGCTTTGTCCTTGGTCCTTTCCAGTCTCAACAAGTTAATACAATGCCCTCTTCCAGTTAATCTTCAAGCATCCGCCCTTCCAACAAGACCCTACCTTCCACCAGCACATGATTTCATAGACATTCCGCTATATTCAAATAGAGGAAGCTTTGCGGGAATACTCCTATCCAAAACAGAGCAAGGTTTGGCTGAGAAGGAGTGGATACCTGGGGCTTCAAATGAAAGCATGAACATCATCTCCAACCTTCTTTCTGTCCTTCCCCACTCACTTGGCTTCCTCTACGCCAGACCATAAGTAGCTTCTATCCAGCTAGGCCCTTTTTAATGTGCTTTCACCATTGTCAGCCACCAATACACAGACTGAACTACAATAAAGTTTTTCTCTCTTAAGTTGTACAGCATGGTCACATAATGTAACATCACAGCTAACATATGGTAGATATTTTTATGCTTTATATACTATAAGAATTGCATTTATATCTGATATCATTATTTCCAAATTTCTCACACAAGAATGTATATTTAAAGTATTAAATTTTATTTACTTGAGCCCTGATAGCTAAGTGAAAGGAGAAACAAGAACTTGAATAGTTATAGTTCAAAACTGTAGAGCCACCTCCAATATTTGTTTTACTGTATTGCATCAGCAAAACTGCCTTAAGAGATCTATAGGATTTGTGGCCCTTTCAATTAGAAAGGCAGTGTTGTAGCAGCAGATCCTATTCAGTCTTGGTTCTACTGCTATTAAAGTACATGTTATGATAGTTTATCTATAAATTTTAAACTTAAAAGAACATTTATAAGATTATAAACTATCAAATTTAATGTTAGCCAGATTTTTCTAAGATAGTTCAAAATAAACTTGTGGTTCCTTAATATTTTACTTTAATTCTCAAAAAAGTACTAATAATTAGGGCAAATGATTTTTCATGAAGAATAAATGAATTTGTTTCTTTAAACCAGTTTTAGATAGATACTCTTTAAAAACAAATATGACTGTTTTCTATTTTTTCTACTTATAACAAAAAAATTCAACTGGGAAATTGGAAGTAATTATAGACTAACAAATAGCTACAATAATTCCAGTAGTGATATTCAGCTTCTTCCTTAATCTCCTTGGCCATAGGTTTGAATATATGTGGGAATAATGATAATGCTATCAACTAGATTTGTTACAATTAAGGGTATATGTTTGAAAATTATAAAACACTTAGAAATAATTATAAATAAATACATTATAAACTTAGAGGTAGATAAGTGAATGATAAATGTAATTCCTAAATTTTGAGGCTATGTAGTTGATTAGGTAGGGAAATGTACTGCTGAAAGATAATTTACAAGTGGGATTCTAAATTCTCTCCTTCCAGTTCCAAGATTCCTTGGTTCTGTGAAGAGTGTAGACCTTTCTTTGCTAAAACACAATACTTGACATCCACAACTTGAGAAAGGAAATGTTTTACTTCGCAGTTTCAGAAAATCTCAGTCTATTCATGGGTGGCTGGCAAAGGTAGAAGAATATGCCAGAGGCTTCAGGGAAGAGAAGCTGTTTGTATAATAGCAAAAGGTAGCGGAGCAAGTGAGGAAGGGCAGAGGTAGCATTCATCTTTTCAGGTGAAGCCCCAGGTATCCCCCTGGTGGGTTCATTTCGAAGTAGCCTTCTTTTGGGGGTTGAACTCCAAGAATCCTCTCCTTTCTTCCAGGCGCCACCTTTGGCCAGCACCTGTAGACTATCTGCAATATCCAGACACAAGAAAGTTCTGGGGGACATTCCAAATTTAAACCAAAACAGGTATTTTGGCCAAACTGATTTTTGCTAATATGAGAAAAGGAAAGGCCTTAGCTCATTTGTAGTGAGATTTGCTCTTACCTATTTGTCCAGAATCTTCAAAACTACATGGAGTAGAACTGAAGCACTTTGGCTAGCAACGAACAAACATATTGAGACCATTATGGTCCATCCATCTGCCCTGTGACCAAAAGTTAGTCAAAATACACTGGATAGTCCAGCCACTATCCTCATACCTGGCTTCGACCAGAAAAACTTTCTAACCCTTCCATTTTCTCACATAATGTAAGATAAGTCGCTAAATTTTGTGGCGATTTATTATATTAATGCATACTGAGGCTGGACATGGGAGTTAACTCCTATAATCCCAGACTCGGGACAACAGAAGTAAGTACATTGCTATTTTGATTCCAGACTGAGAAATTTAGTGACTTAGCAAGAACTATGCCAAGATATAAAATATGAAATAAAATAATAAAATTAAATAATATGGCTGGGGATGTAGCTCAACACGAAGGCCCTGGCTTCAATCTTCAGTAATACCTTCCCAAAAGGAATAAAATCAAATTGATACAAGAGCAGAGGAACTGATACCTAGAAGTTGGAAAATAATGTAACAAAAATTCTAAAATATGTATCGTTGGTTTTATAACTAGATGGAAGGTAAGAAAAATAGTGAGTAAAATATAAATGAAGGTGTAAGGTGAGAGATTTATTGCCAAAAAATACAGAATGGTATTCTTAGAAAGACAGAAAAATAAGCCCTTGAGAAGAACTCAGCAAAAGACTTAATGAGCAAACAGTGAGACCCGACAGAGTAAGAAATCTGAAGGCTCTCCCTTGGCTTCTTCTAGGAAAAGCAGTAAATAGAAATGGTAAATTGTCCTGGTGGGTATCTCCATATGTCAATTTAAATAGAGATGATTTCTTGGAACTTCTGAAAAGTGTGGGAAGACTACTCAGATGTGAAATAATAAGAAGCAAATGAAATAAAAGTGCTTCTTAATAAAATTAAAATCAAAAAGTTGAGAATTTAAAGACTATAGTGCTTGATTCTTTAGCAAAGAACACTTTAATATACAAATTTGGAGATAATTGCATTGGCTGGATAAAGGAATCTATGTATAAGTAAACTAATATTCTTATTTACCATCATAGGCAGTCAATAGATGATGTCAAAATTTATGAATCTTTGTATAAAATCTCATGACAAGTTATAAGAGATATTAATATAAAACTATGAAGATGAATAGCAGGTAAAATAATTAGATTCTGTTTTCATATCAGTGGTGTGTTAGAATGGAAAGTATCTGTGAAAATCCAAACACTTTAAAAAGTTCTTATATGATTTGTTAAATGTAATCATACATTTGACTACAGTTGTACTCTATGGATTGAATTGTGTACTCTCCCCAAATAAATAAATTGATAAAATCAATAAGTAAAATTATATATTGGGTCGCTTATGAGAACTCCATACGATGTATCTGGTGTTAAGGCATTTCAGAAGTAATTAGGTCGTGCCTTATGAATGAAGCAGTAGTCAGCCAATGAGATGTTTCAGGGCAAGAAGAGATGCCTAATTGTGTCTTCTTTCAAAATAAAATGGTTAGAGATCACATTTACATGGTTCAGGTAATTGATACAGGCTCCGTTGGCAAAATAATTTTCTTATTTTTGATACTTCTTTAAAGATAAGATAGTACTAACTGACAGATGAAAAATACTGATTAATGTTCACCATGGCTAGGAAGTAATCCTTTCTTGAAGGGAATCCAGGAAGTAGCATGTACCTTTACACATTTTAACTCTATAATTGTATTCACTTCCCCATTGACACATAGGAAGCAGCTTCTCCCAAAGTCTTACCCTTTGATAGGATGCTTGATAAGAGAAAATTAGCTAGAAGAACCAGTCTCTGACATTTAGGTAGATCGGGGAGGCTCAGCTGAAGCACATTCTATCCTTACATCACAATTACGTTCTAGATCTCTTTTTCATAGCTTAACAGTTGGTAGAACTCAGATGCAGAGCTTGGAGGAGCCTGATCATTTCTTGGCTAATTACATGCTTTTCTGAACAGATGGTCACCTCTGTCCATTGAAAGCACAGTTGAGCAAGAATTTACCAAGAGGAATGCAAGGGGACCATCTATGTTTCATATATCTTTCTCCTTTATCCTTTGTTTCTTAATGATCAAGACTAATTATCACTTGAAAGCACATGATTCCACTTACCGAATTCATTGTGTCCATGAACACAAGGATCCCTAAGTACCAAGGTAACAATTCTCATTTGTGATTCACTGACATGCCTGTATTTTGTAGACCCTTTAATATTACTAAATCCAAAGTAGGCCCCTAAGAGTGATAGTTAATCTAATTGTGCCCTTTTTTCATTGTCTATTCTCAATTCCATTATTTCTTCTTATGGTACACAGTTATGCAATATAACCTGAAGGATTATGCTACTGCCATTAGAGAAATATGCTCCTATCAACACTTGCTTTGTGATCTCAAGAAGCTACCTCCAACTGAAGCCTGTAATCCCAGCACTCAGGAGGTAGACGTGCTCAAGGCCAGCCTGGTCTATTCAGTGAGTTCAGGACCAGCCCAGCCCTCACTACAAAGTGAGTCCCTGTTTCAAAAAAAAAAAAAAATGTTATCCCAAATTTTGCCAAGGTAGAAACTTTTTGTGATGTTAGATGTCATAGGCAAGTGAAGCAAGATGTGATCTTGATGCGGTCTTGGGTCCCAATGTTCCATGGTCTCTAGAGTAGTAGATTCTCTCATCTACTGTGTTACTGTTGCGGAGATCATGCTCTAGTATCAAACTCTCTATCACACAGTAGACACTCACGCTGATTGAGGCTTTTCAAATCAGGAAAGTCAAACTTACATGCAGAATACGTGTCTATTTTTACGATAATAAACCACTTTGTATCCTAGAATGAAAAATTTTGGAGGCAATTTGCCATCACGTGGCTACTGGGTCTCCTCAAGAAAGAGGTCCAGAATGTGGCATCTGCCACTCTGGAGCCCTGATTTATGTAGCAGCACACACATAGTGGTGGTGTCAGAGATACTACAGGGTCAGCTTGAGGGCGTCTCCAGATACTCCTGAAGATCCACCTGGTACTGCAGGAATCATGTTGGGAAGTTAAACCAAGACACGATGAACTCATTATATTTACGTATTTATATTTATCTTAAGATGGATACTTATCTCTTTCATTCTTTGCAAATAATCATATTGTTTTGATGTATTAAACGTTATTGGCTTTCACTTGTACTTTCCCACTACAATTGGGACCAAAATTATGAGATAAACATATTAAACTAAATTAAGAGACAAGCTGTTCCTATGATGCAGGTCAGTATTCCCAGCATGGAAAAAGACGAAGGCAGGAAGAACACAAGTTCAAACTACTGCAATTGAGTGACTGCATTAAAATAACACAAATAGTCAGGGGCTGTAGCTCAGTGTGAAAGCTCTAGGTTCAATTCCTAGTATATATAACATAGTAAAAGACACGAATTAATTTTTGAAGTATTAATGAATAAATAAAAACTACTTAAAAGGGGTAAAAACCCAGTGAGGTGGCACACACTTGAATTCACAGCTGCTTGGGGAGGTATAAGTTCATAGCTAGCCTGGGCAGCTTAATTAAGACCCCGTTTATAAAATAAAATAAGATACAATACAATAAAATAGCTCAATATTAGTGTACTTGCCTAGCATGGTGAGGTTGGGTTCAATTCTCAGTACCATACAATACAATATCAATGCATAGACTTTCTTGTTCAGAAGGAACACAATCTGATGCCTATGGTGGGTATTGGCAGCCACAGATGATACTACACACATAGACAACTGAGATTGCTTCTAACTAAGGAACAGATAATACATCCAGCATGGAGACGCTAGCCAAGAGATGGTCTGTGTATAGGGCAAAATGAAACAGCTCAGAGTGGGATTTCATTGTGCTACTTGGAGGGCAATGCCCTCAGTTGATAAGTCAGTATATTAATCCTCTATGAACATATGCAAAAATGTGCCCACCTAGTCTGCTAGAAATTTTACAATCCATTCAAGCTGACGCATCATGATTAATCACTTGTTAATAAAACTGTACAATTAAAAAGAAATACACACATT
Organism: Ctenodactylus gundi; assembly: GCA_004027205.1. Taxonomy (NCBI): domain Eukaryota; kingdom Metazoa; phylum Chordata; class Mammalia; order Rodentia; family Ctenodactylidae; genus Ctenodactylus; species Ctenodactylus gundi. Next base: position 122,847 of record PVKB01000390.1, read on the forward strand.
TCTTATAAAATATTAGTGAAACTGACTTCCAAAAGAGTGAAATCTGAAAAATCTCGTGACCCTGAAGAGAGATGTTCTCAATTTAAAAGTTTCTATAAAGTAAGTACCAAATAGTTTCTAGAGAACACCATTGTTACTATTTAAGAATATTTCACATTTATTTGGAACATACAAAAACAAGAAATAACTCATAACCTTTTATATGAGGCTTTCATTCAAATTAGCATACTGAGTTATGTTGATATCAACATGTATTTAAAATAGTGTAGGCCATTACTTCCCTGATAGCCAACAAAAACTGAGGTAATATTGAGATGTAAACGAGTACATTTAAAGAAGATAATGAAGAAGAATAGTTTTGTGGTTTAGGCCCGAGCAGAATAATTTACACCCCAAAAAACATTAAACTGGGACAAAAGATAGTTGCATTAATATCAAATAACTGGAATTCTCACACCCTGCTGATGGGTATGTAAATTAAAAAAATTGTGGGCACTTGTAGTAAATATTACAACTGAAAATGTATAGAAGGTCTCATCCTGCAATTCCGCCTCTCAATATTTGTATGACAAACGTAAGTACACCTGAACCTCCAAAGACATGTAAAATTGTCTGGCATTTACCCACACGCTTATCCATTTTAAAATAAACAAACAATCATTACTTGTTTTCAATCATTGCTTGGTCCAAAATGGAACAATATGCAGCAATGAAAACAATTGGATGCTAAGTGAATAAATAAAATCGTGATGCAGCATTGGTTTAATGGACTAAATCGCCATCAGCCTCATTTGATGACCTAAGGCTGACTTTGATTTGGAAACTGGATCCTGGCATTTTCCCCTTGCCCTTCTTTTTTATTTTTTCATGACTTGTATCCACAATTCCCTAAGCTCCTGGTTTTGCTGTTGCAAAATCTTGATATTTGGTTTTAGTTCAAAGTTGAAGAAATGTTGTGGCACTTAGAATTTTGAAATCAAAACACATACTTCACTTATTAACAGAGACCTTCCTGCTAGAGCCTAGAACTCAAGCTTTGTAAACAATCAAGCCATACTTATGTCTTATTGCTCATAGTCCATTAAGTGCATGCTCTATTTGTAGCATCACTGGCCCCAAGAGTGGTGGAACCAAGGGAGTATTTTTATCCTTGATCCACTGATGGATAGTGCCTCCAAGTGAAAGAATGCCAGTCACACCTGTACAGAAAAGGCAAATACAGCAATTATAATGAAGCAATCTTTTCTTTTTGCTTGAAAGTAAAGCAAAAAAGGTGTGTTGAGTACCTATAAGACAACATTTGAAGTATGCAAAATAAATGTTATCTTCACTTGTAAATATTCTTGTAATTTTTAATCTATTTTATTGTTCAAGTGGGGACCTATACACTATGTATACACATCTGAGAAACGCTGTTTCCTAATTCCATGTAGACAGGGCTATGAAAAATAAGTAAATGCTCAAAATATCTCTTGTAATATCCTTCTTTTCACTTGTGTGCCTGTATTATTTAGGAAAACAGAGCTTAAGAACATGGAAGAAGGGGAAAGTCTTTCCTTGGCTCTACAGTTCACCGTAGGGTGAAAACAAAAGATCAACATCATGCCGTGTTTAAGAATGTATCCAAGTCAAAAATTATGCAGCTCTGGAGAGGAGAGCTGCTTTATGTTCCATCAGCACTCCTCTGAATCACTGCGATGTGGTCACGTTGGCGGTTTTCCTGACTCGTTCCAGTGGCCAAATGTTAGATCATCCAGCAGCAAGAAACCACTCAGTAAGAGGCGAAGTTCAGCCTAGCGGAGAGGACATAGGTGGTGGTTGGACTGAGTGAACGTTTGACTGCAGCAGAAGGTTGTCTTGCTATGTTTGCTGTAAAATGTTCATCTTCCTCACCCACAGCTGAATGTTGTTCTATTTGAATGTGATGACGTAAGGTCCAGTACATCTGTTATTGTGTATGGTAATTTGGTCAAGAAGGATCCAAGTTTTTCATATTTTAGAGAGAAAAATCAGCAGACAACTAACAAACTACATCAGAGTATAATATTTTATGAAAAATTCAGTATGACTAAGCACAACACAACATAAGCAGGCACAACACAATCTGACAGGACTGTGCACTACAAAACAAAAATATGCTTCTTCCAGATTTACGGCCTTGCTTTAGAAAACATGTTCAAATGTCTCTGTAAGACAGCGGTGTGTGGTGCTTCACCTGGAACTTTACCCAGAGCACAGTCACCTTTTACACAGTGTACAAGGTCTTAGGGGTGTGAAGCTGGACGTGTAATACAATCAGCTGCTCTGGATCCATTAGCCTTGGGGACCTGTTGGCTCCTTACCTCTATAGATCTCAGTGCTCATCCTGACCCTACCCGGCCCACTGCTCATCACCATAAATTCAACTTATCCTACATTTTACTGCGTAAGCTTATTCAAATAGAGACAGCAGCTGAATATTTGACCTTTTAAATCCAAATATGATTCTGGATCACATCTATATTGTCACACCCTTCATTTCTCCTCATATCTGTTGTTGACCATTTAGGAAGGAGGCTCCTTATAAACATAGACTGTGAGACTTTTTAATATCATTTAAGAGCTAGCTTACAAATATGTAACAACTGTTAAAATTAAACAGATGCAGCTCAGTTTTGCTTTGTGCCAGGCACCCTTCATCAGTACTCAGCGACAGTGCCACTGACACCGTGAATGAGGTCCTTTCCCTGTACATAACCTGCAGGAGGAAGTGGATTAAGATGAAATTATCCAGAGTCCTCAGCTCTCTGGCGTTTAAAAGGAATAGAGCTCCTGATAAGAGAAAATGGAGAAGCCCAGACACCACTTACATTTCTCTAACAACCCTTAAAATTTGAGAGACCTACTGTAACTTTGCACTGAGCGTGGTGCTGCACACTTGTAATTCCAGCTACTTGGGAGGCAGGAGGATTCTGCATTCGAGGTCAGCCTGGGCAACTGACTGAGACCCTTTATCAATCAATCAATAAATACATACATAAATAAATAGGCCTAAAATGTATCTCAAGGGTATAGGACTCCAAGATAGGACCCACAGTAGCAAAATATAAATATAAAGAGAAAATTTGATAATATTGTAATCAATCCTTCGGATATCTCTATTCTATAAAATCACAAGCCATGAGTCAGAGGACAATATCTCTGGACTATTTTTGTCCTCACATTTTTATTGGACGGTAATCTTTTTCACGTGGTTAGTCTTCTCTTTTCCTCTTTCCAGGCTTGGAAGCCCTGTGTAGTAGGATAAGTATCACTGAACGAGGGTGGTGTGGACTCCTTGTTTCTTGTCCTTGTCATGGTTTGCATTCACTACGGCTCGCTTTTAACGTTTGTTCATTTTCACTGAATAGTAGTTGAGCTGTGTAATAAAAAGCACCTGCCTTATGATGAATGGATGAGATGAAATTGTAAGTATACTTAAAATGTAAAATTTGTATGCAAATTGAGATGTAGTGTTATTGATACCACTATCTGAATCATCACTATCTTGGAGCAACAACTTGAATATAACAAAAACATAGAATTTAAGTGAGCACAAATTTTACAAAATAGACATTGAGTACTTTAACATCTTATCAAAATAACAAATGCTTAATGTGAATTAACTTGCAAGTGTACACATCTTTAGTGTGAAAGAATATAAGTTAGTGTTACCTATAGGAATCAACTGTGGTTGACTTAACTCAACTGAAGCATTTTTATTTTATTAATTATGAGAGAAAAGATAAGGAAATTTCAGAGCCAAATACAGCCTGGGGTCTAAGTGAAAGTTGAGAGAACTCCCAAGAACTTACCTAGCAGGAAGCATGTGCAGGAGGACAGGCGGCCAGCTCCCTAGTTGTCTCTACTCACGTCATTGCTTTCTCACCTGCACCTGCCATTAACGGGAACAGATTCATTAAGACGACTATTAATGTCAGTTGATCACACACCAGCAGTGAGCTGTCTCGCTAAAGGTGGTCTGTGTAAGGAGAGACTGGACAACGTCCTTCTTGTAAGACAGATCACTCTGGGTGAAATATGAACAATTCTCTTCAAGAAAATCGGTACTAATGCAATGCATAAAGGGAAAAATATGCCAGAAAGCCCCAGAGTGGTAAAGGTCTTCTTTAAATAGTGTGAAACGAAGTTCCTGGAAAAGAATGTGGGAAAGAGTATTCACTAATTAGATTAATGGGCAGGATAGAATGTTTCTAAGCCAAATTACCTTGCGTCTGTGCTAGCCTGCCTTTAAGGTAACATAGTCTTTTGCAGTCTGCGCTTGATGCAATATTCCTGTTGTTACATAATAACCCCTTTGAAAATTAAACGCAAACTGCTAGCTTTCTACCAACCTGAGAGCTAAAATTATCATCAGCCAGCATCAAAGACCTACAGTCCACTATGCACCCAGGTTCTCACCAGCCTGGTGCATGGTGCTCCCATAGCTGATTCCTGACTCTCCCAGGGTCCATGGTCTGCCCAGAATTCTTACCCTGACACCCTGAGAGGGCTTGCTTCATTTGGATCAAGTGGTCCAGTGGCGCCATGAGAGATCGCTTCTCCCACAGTTCCAGTTTGCACACTAGTGACAAGGGAGGTGGAACAGTACCCTCTCCACTTTCCGGTCAATGCACTAAGAACACTGCCGCACCAACAGACAAGCAGGACACTGAGGCTTATGCAGGAAGTGGCTTGATTAGTGCCAGCACCAGCCCAGGGGGATTAATATTCCAAATCTGAGCCTGAAATACCAGAAGATTTTTCTTATATACCATTTTCCTTCTTTGTCTCTACTACTACACGGTAACAGGTAATCATGATTTTCTAACGTTGCCAGGCAGTGATAGTAGAGTTAGTCTAAATTTACAAGGTGATACTTGACGCTAACAGGTAGTGCTAGAGTTCGCAGCATGTGTGTTTGTATTTTACTCCTGACAAGGAGTTGACCTAGTATCATTGTTCTAGTGGGAGCAAACCCGGGCCTCACCATAGCAGAGGTTTCTCCACTTCAGGGTCACCTGATGGTCCAGCCAATACTTTTTATAAGTATTTTGTCTTATGATTTTCTTCTATTCTGAAATTATAAATACTGCATGTAACTGCTAGAACATTAGGAGGTGATATTTGGGGAATCTTGAGCCCAAATTCCTGAACCATGGTCATTCACATTTGCTCTAGAATAAAGTGACTATGACTCTCTTTGAGGTGGGAGCTGTGATTTATTATCAAAAAGGTCACAATTTTTTTCTGGCTACACGTAGAAATAAAATTTTTATTTAAGAGATTCTGTAAACATGAAAATCACAAGTAAGAATTCTATGGCAGTATTCTAGTTGTGGTTAGAGATTTGAGGTTCATTTACTTTTCATATAGGTTTCTTCCCCCTCTAAGCTACAAAAAAATTCATTATTTAGAATAAAATGTAGAATAAATTTTGGAAACCTCTTTACTTTTTAAAAAACAATATTTTAGTACTATATTCAAGTTACTAGAAATCTACTCATAAATTGTTCCCTGCTTAGTTCCTCTTGCTTTTTAGTCGTGAAAATATTAGCTTATGATAATTTGATTTATTTCAGTTTTATCCATGATAAAGAATTACCTTTCTAAATACAAATGTTGATCCTTTTTGTTTTTCTTTTGGGTGGGATGGAAATAAAGAGTCAATTATGACTGAGGAGTAACAAGAAAATTATGCTTTATTGTATTAACTGATGATTATAAAAAATAGATATTGTGTAAAATGCTGATTAGGGAAAACTCAATGACCATATGTAAACATATGACCCATTAACATTATATATAGTGGGGATTCAAGAGAGTATTGAAAAAATAATGTCAATGTAAATAAATATTCAACTTAATAAAAGATACATGATTTAAAAGAACTAACTTCACAAATTCTTAAATATATCAAAAAATACTTTTTCCATGAAATAACCTGTTTTTTACAAACTGGATATTTTTTGCAAGAGAAAGCAAGAACCAGAAATGTCATTAGCACCATTTTCCAAACTTTTTGAGAATCGGGAATAAAACAAATTTCTACTATCTTGGCTTCTCATTTTCCAATCTCTTCTTAAAGCTGCTTTGTAAATCATTTTTTTGTGGAGCCATTGAACTCAGGGCCTTCACACTGACCTACATCCCCAGCCCATTTCATATTTTATTTTTGAGACAGTGCTTTTCTAAGTCACTAAGTTTTAAGATGGGATGTCTCTAAGTGGCTAGCTGCCCATGCTAGGCTTCAACTTGTGATGCTCCCGCCTTACATTCCCAGACCTGCACTACCATGCTCAGGTTTTCAAATCTTTTGACAATCAGAAGCATGTTTGCTTCTTCATGTGATGTGTTCACCAAGCAAGGTGATCGTGCTTGCTCTTTCTCAGTAATAGTGTAGGACTCCAAGGTGGGTGAAGGTGATTTACTCTGCAAGATATAAATAAGTCAATGAGGGAGGGGCTTCATTTATGCCACGTCTAATTTTTTCTACTGAAAAACTAAGAGCATGCCACCAATTCTTGTCTAATATTAAATACAGTCATTTTATAAAGTTATTTATATTCTTTGTGAGATAAGATCACTTGTTCGTGTTACAGAAAGGCTCATTTGTCATGTTGTTCTGCCATAGAAGTCACAGAGTAAAGATGGTTAATTCCACGGCAGGAGAATAACTTTTGAGGGCTGGGAAATAATGGCATTGTTTGTTTGGAAAAAAAAAACAAAAAATAACATGGTTCTGTGCCATCTTCTTAAAAAAAACAAAATAGCGAACTATTAAATTAAAAACAAAATGCAAACACAAAAAAACAGAAAAAAATCATTGCTTAAAATTATGCCATCATCATTATTGAGCAGAAAATTGGTGTTTGTACTTGGATTAAGAAAAATTTGAAAATAAGAGAACCACAGGTAACTTTGTAGAGAGAGATTTTTAAAGTAATATTTAATTCAGTATAAAATTTATAGTAAAAAATTATAGTTTTGAATATCAGAAATTTCAAATAATTGTTAAGAGAAAAAATGCTTAAAATATTATGGTTTCTTTTTGACAGTTACCTTTTTACTTCCTATTTTAATAAATTATGTTTTATCATAGTATAAAATATCTTTTTATAACGAAGTATTCAAGAAAGAATACCATAATTATTTATTTTTTTAACACTTGGGTATTCTCTACGGCAATCTTCCACATCTTTTACCAAAACATGTTTCAGTTTCTCAAAAAAATTTTTGATTATTTGCTAATGCGTCCACGAGCTTAGAAAGAAGTATCTGTGTCTTCTTCACTCCATCTGTTCTTATTCTTTCTTGTCTTGCAAAATTTTTTGTGTTAATTTTAACTAATAGAAAATTATTCATATTTTATCATATTATTTATATAGGGTAATTTAGTTCCAAAATAAAATGTTTTATTTCGCTTATTAAAAAGATAAGTTTTTCTTCTATAAATTTCATTTAATTTTAGAAAAATATTGTTCACAAAGTATTTATGTTAGTGTTTTTTCTTTTGGATTTTAAGTGTTTATTTATTTTTTAATAAACCAGTCAGCTCTTGGACTGGAAGTCAAGAATGCTCAAGTATTTTTACTATTATGTTATTGGTTCTTTTTCATAACATGAAGTTTTATAATGCTCAATAAAAAGTCTTCATAAAGAAATATATTTATTTTCCCCATCATAATTACAACCTAGCATCATTTTAGAAAGAAAGTGGTAAAAGTGCAACTTGACTTTGGGTAAAGTCATGTGGTTCACTTTCTAGAATATTTCTTAGAATTATCTTCTAAGCAAATTGGCTCTTTCTTACTACAAAAATAGGATGCTCATTATCAAGACTTGAAAAAATACCAGGAAATGAAACAATTGACCATTCAATAAAAATAAATGAGGCCAGATCTGGTAAACAAGACATTAATCTCAGCCACTGGGGAATCAGGCACAATGATCACGAATTGCAAGTCTGGTCAAATTAGAAAGATCCTGTGTTAAGAATAAAAAAGAATTCCAAAGAATTAGAGCTGTGGCCTGGTGGGAGATTGCTTGTGACTTACATTGATTTTAGGCTCTGGGTTCTAGTGCACAAACCAAAAATAAAATAAAATTGTTATTTTGGTTTCACCTACCGTAAGTGTATGTCAGCTTTGATTTCCAAAGTGAAATAGGGAAACATAGTATATTGTTTTGGAAATCCATCAGCGGAAGGCACTCAATTAGTTGAATTAACAAAAAGATCAAGTAGTCTGGTTTCATTTTTAATTATTTTTGAACATAAAGAAATGCCATAAAACAGATTAAGTTCACGTGCATTCATAATTAACCAAGCTGCAACATTAAGCGCAGCCCCACAGGCTGCCACTTCTGCCCCAAACTTCTACCGCCAGAGATAAGCTTGGCGCTTTCCTACAACCATGCTTAGGCTTGGAAAATGAACAAGAAAGACTGGCAGGACATACCTTATTATTCCCACTGCTCTGCATATAGAATGAACATAGACGCAAATTAAACCCAGCCAAAGGAAGAGACAAGTGCGGCCAAGTCTGAGAGAGATTCGAACACGGAGTTTCTCATCACCCCCTCCCTGGGGATTCACCCAGAATGACTGTGATTGTTGATGCTGTTCTTACTTATCTCCTGTCAAATACAACAAGTGACAAGGCACAGAGTTTTGCTAACCAGGGAAGCTTACTTGAGCATCAGGGATTCTGTTGTTGTGCCCGCTGCTGTTTTCCCTAGGTATGCATGTGCAACGGTTTAGATCTAGAATGTCCCACAACGGTTTAATCGTTCCATGTGTTCAGCGGTCGGGCAATCGTTCGGCAGTCTCCCAGAGGTTGGGGGGATGTACACTTCAGTGGGTTGATCCAGTGGCAGGTTTATAGTTAAAAGAGCTGTTGGGAGGTGGGGCCTGGTTAGAAGAGGGGGCACCCCAGGACGCGCCCCTGGAAAGTGTTTCTCCTTCCCCAAGTCCTTCCATTTTCTCTCTGCTTCCCAGATGCCCTCAGTTGAGCAGCTTCCTCCTTCCATGTGCTTTCACTAGGACGCTTCTGCCTTGGAATCCCTGGAATCGTAAGCCAGATTCAAGCACTGCTCCTTCGAATTGTGGGAGTCGGATACTATGCCTCAGCAGGGAGAAAGGCTCAGGACACCACGGTCAGTTACCCACTGGCTCGGCTCCACGTCCAGCCCATCCAGCCACCACTGTCTGTCTGATCTCAGGGCTCACTTACGTCACTTATTTATTGTTCCACATAAATAATTCCAAGCATCTAAGGTGAATAACGAAATACGTCCCAGTCTCTTGCAAAGATCCAAAGCTTTGAAGTTAACCAAAGACGGAGGCTTTGTTTCTTTCTGGGCTAGGTGAAATTTCTTACTACATAAAGGGGCAATAAATAAGTGGTGCTCTTCGACTGAATGATGTGCATAAAGAAAAACAGAAATCTTCTATCCAATAAAGGCCTAAATAAGCAGAGATTCCAAGGGAAAATAAACTCAATTTTTAATTTTTTTCAGAACCAAATAATAAGTATACATTTTATTCTGATTTACTGAAAATAAAATTAACTTTGTATATTAAAGCCTTTGATAAGAGTACAATTGAAAAAGTCAGCTGTGAGACTGATCATAAATTATGTCTCTCTTGTTTTTTATAGGCTTAGAATTAAAATTCTTGATTCACCCTTAGAAAGTAATTTTCATTCATGTGACGCTATGCCATTACTGCTGTCTTTATTTGATAGATAGAAAAGAATAAAGATAGTTTCAAAATCCATACACTCACAAATAATAGATAAGTGCAAGGAGGATACATAAATCCCAGCAGCAGACTGGCAATCAGGCTACGTGCATCACTGTAAATATGGATTGTTTACAAGATCATATTTTCAATATGGACACCTTAATTTATTTGATAGTTTTCCAAATGCTTAAACTTGCTATGCGCTTACCCGAAGAGTTCAGATATGTATAATCAGGTACAACAATTTTAAAATCCAGACTTTTCGCATAAATCTACTATCTCTCACTATCAGTATTTCATTTGCACTATGTAAATATCTCTCTGCCTCTTAGGAAAAGCAGCACACTGATTTTGTCATACACAGTCAACTATAGTTTACTAACAGTGTATGAGCCTTATCTTAAATTCCAGATTGCTCACGAAATGACCATAGAATTGATATCTAGATAAGTACCTGGTGGATATAGTCAGTGCAGATGTGGCACACATATTAGTTTATATGACATTATACGGTTTTCATCTGACTTCCTGAGATCATATAACACAAGTGACAGGAATGTAGATGATATAAAAAAGAACAAAATGTCGGCAGATACATTTATAAAATGAAAGTAAATGCTAATCATTGTGCATGAACTGAGATTATTAAATATTATATTCACTCATCTTTTTTAAGAAAAAGAGAAAAAAGAATATGCATTTGCTACAAACAGAAGCAAAATAATGATTAGTAAAGTGACAGTATTTTGCCACGTCATAATGAAAGCAACTAAATTACAGAAATTTCTCTATGCATTAACCACCACAAGATAAGTTGGGTTGATTGTCACAATTCAATATTTGAAGATTTTTTACAACTGTGGATAATGGTCATTTCTCATTATGCTGTGCAAAATTAGCCATCTGTTTGCTTGAAGACATTACAAATTTTCCTCTTACCAATTAGGTGTTCATCTTTTGCTGAATTTCTATGTGACTATCTTCCGTGATTCAGTTTGTTTTGTCCTGCCAAACATGCAACCAAATTGCCATTTTATTTCCACTTAAAAAGAGTCAAACTCGTTGTTTGCAACCACACAGAACTTAATGGTGTTTTCATTTTTCAGGTGATTAAGATAGTGTTCCATAGAAATTCAAGAACAATTATCCATGGCAAAAAAGAGAAGAATATGACTCAGTTCAAATAGGTTCGTTTCTGCTGAAACTTAATGTTGAAATTTGGCTGTCATTCTGGCTGTGCAAGAAAGGAGCGTCTTTAACAAATGACTTGTTGGTAAAAGAGATTGAAACTTTTCTTAAGGACATAGATTCATAATCATGGGAGAAGACCATTTTACACTGAGATTGTATCTTGCGTTTTGTTGTATCTATCTGTGTTCATTTGCCTTTCATCATCTGTCCTGTTATAATATTCTCACTAGATACATTTCAGCCTCAAGGACATATGAACAAGGCTAAATATCTATTTTTTTTATAACTGACCATATAATCTTGGGCTTTCCAGACATCAAGATCCTGGCCAAATTAACCCTCTCATCTTTATAAGTGATGTAGTCTCAAGTATTTTATTACAGGAGAAGAAAATGATTTGGGAAAAGATATACATAATATCTTGATTTTAGAAAATAAAGATGTTTATCCCTGATTTGATTAAATGGTAAAGCAAACAAAAAATAAACTAATAAATAAATAATACAGTGAATTACATTATGTAAATAATAACAGGTTATGAGAATATCATCTCCTTTACTAGACATCTGGGTTGTCTTTAACTGACTATTTTGACTAAATTTTGACAGGGCTTGGAACATAGATCATCAGTTAGAGCATTTAACTAGCAGGTGTAAGGCCCTGGATTTGATTCTCCACACCACATGAATTATGTTCAGTGATGCAAGCCTTTATTCTCAACATTTTAGAGACTGAGGCTCGAGGATTGCCGTCTGATGCCCGTCTGGATAACATAGTGAGTTTAGGACCAGCCCAAGCTACAGAGCCTGAACTTGCCACAAAAAAAGATAAATTTTGCTTACTCATAGAACAATTATATCCCTATTTAAGAAAGAAAAAACAGTATTCAATCTTATAGGAATTATTATATAAATTTAGGAATAAAACACAAAAGAGAAGACAGAAAAAGATTTGATAGGTGTTGTTCCAGTTTCACAAAGGGCAAGAATAAATAGAACTCATGAAATAATGGCTTATTTACTGGACACATGAAACACTATAAAGATAGAAATTCGATAGGTTATCTGATTATTGTTGGTCAAACACCACTTTAGCAATTCATTGGGAATCACATCTTCCACTGGTTCAACATGGAGTCCTGTTTCTGAATCTCCCATTCTTTTTTGTCTGCACTGTTTCTTGCAGAGAGAGCATCATGAAGGATCAATAATGTCTGGAACCTACCTAATGTGTTCCAGCGCTGGGTTTGTCTAGTGATTTAAGTCTTATGTCTAATGGCCAATTGAAGTTCTTTGTTCAAGCCCTATCTTTGCAAATAGATTGACTAAACTCTCAGGGTAAACATAAACATTGTAACTCATCCAGCCACAGACCTCCAATATGTGAATGACAATAAAATGGAAAATTGAGTTCAACTTCAGCTCCTAGGACATTATGAATATTATTTCTAGGGTGTGTGATATTTAAACAGCCAGAGGAATGATTTCAATTTTTATGAATAAATTATCAAGGTAATGTTTCATTTCGAATAGTGAAAACAATAAAAATTAAAACATTTTTTCAGCCTCATATGTCATTTACATAAATAAAGTCTTATCATAAAATCCAGAGGAGAAAAGTGACCTCGAAATGTATCTAATGCACTCATTCACCCATTGCAGGAATTGTTTTCTTTATAATCATACCAGATTGTTGTTCAGCCATGTATACTATCCTCAGTGGAACAAAAATAACATAAAAATAATTTACATCACTTATGGGCTCTTTTCAGCTGTACTTAATGATTTTATTCTGTTTAAACATTATAGTATGAACTATTTTAGACGAAACGGCATAGTACCACGTACATCATAAACAAACCATCTCTTCCAACCACGTTTCTCCTTCAAAGCTAACTTTGACCTTAACATTAGCATTTCATTTTTGCTTAAATTTTCCTTCCTAACATTTTTTATATGAATATAAATTTTACTCATTGGTGAAAACCTAATTGAAATTGTAATCTTAATTGGAAATATTAGCGGCCATTCTTATTTTATAACCTTAAGGAGGTCTGTGAAATAGTATGCTGTATATATACAATCATGCACCTAATTATATCATTTCAGTCAATGCTGAACCACTATATGAGAATGATTTTATAAGGTTGTAACAGAGCTCAACAATTCCTGTCACTGACTGACTGTGTAGCCATAGGAAGCAGACGGCACGAGCCTTTGGATTTGTGATGCTGCTGTTGCAAGCAAATCAACTATGCCACCGTCATAAAGTTATAGCACATAAGAGAACGTACAGCACATCATACTTGATAAGAATAATATGTAACTGTGACTGATTTAGGTCTGTACTATACTATATGTTTTATCTCAGTTATGAATTATAATCACTTTCTGATACATGTAGGTATGCAACATATACATACTTAAAATATGTATTTAGATAAATACTTAAAAATCTCCAAACAGTGTGCTAGGTTACACCAACAGTATTCTCTTACATCTGTGTCAGGTGTTGTTATCATAACTTTTACTTGGTTTTGAATCAAACTTTTGAGGTTTTGTTTGTGGCTGTATGTGGGGGTCTTACCACCACACAAGGGCCGGAGGAGAGGAAAGGTGAGTGCTCGGCTGGGCCCCCTCATCCCAAGAGTACCAGACCCAGCCGGGAGTCTGTCGAAGCAGGAACTCACTTTATTCAGGAAGTACAGAAGCTTATATAGGGGAGAGGGAGAACGTGGCAAGAAGGGGAGAGTAGGAGATTGGACGTGGTGTCTACATAAGCAGGCTTTAAGCCAATCAGAGGATGACCATGCAGGCAGGCGCTGGGGGGTCATAGCAACAGTATTGGGATCATGCACGGTACACCAAGGTGGGAAGAGCTTGGCCCAATCATCTTTATTGGTAAACACCCGAGGTGGCCGCCCCCAGGATTTCTGGCAGGCGCCATCTTAGATATTACCTCACAGCAATACATTATTCTATAAATAGACTAATAATGAAGTAGACTACACAATCTAGGGTCATATAAGTACATTTTATGATGTATGTACTACAGCATTGTCTACTAGCACAATTACCTGCCAATAATTGATCTATGTTTATTTATATAATTAAAATTAATAATAATATATGAAAACATTATTAATGTTAATATATAATTTTAATATATACCTAAAGTTTCTAATAATATTTAAATCTTCTTGAACTGTGTTACATGATAAATATACTTTTAGTTGATGTAACTTATAAACTAATTTGTCATTTTTATTTGGTGGTATGTTATTTTCATTTAGTTTATTATTTACAAACAGAAGTTGAAATATTTTTTAAAAATTAAAAATCTGATTACATGCCTTCATCAATTTATTTTTAAAAGAAATGTTGTTGGTGTGTAACTGATATAAAACAAATAAAATAAAACTTGATGAATATTGACACATACATTACATTTAGACGCCCTAAAACATCACTACAATCAAAACTACATACTCGTGATGTGTAATATTATTTTTGTATATTTTTTGTGTCTTGTCTCTTTAAGGGCATTCAACTCGAAATCTAGTCTATTAGTGCTCAAATTGCACAATGCACATCGCTACATTATACTCATTTGTGATTGCATTATGGAGCAATTCAAAAGCCCATGCGTCACTTCTTTTCCAAATATTTGAATAGGCGACTTGGTATTGTATTTATCAGCTTTCCCTTTGAAGGAGTAATGGGCCTGCAAGATGACTTCAAGAAGCAGATTCTGTTTTGGCTCACATCACTGGTCAGCTGGCTCCCAGGCAGAGGCAGCATCGTGGACAGACATGAGGAAGGAAACCGCTTCCTCCAAAGGAAGACGCCACAGAGTGAAGGGCCAGCTCCGGAAGTCCTGAATTGTAACTCGTTATTAAGTTAATGTCCTCGCATCTAATCACCTTGCCACAATCCCTGCAATCCAATCAAGCTAACGGTAAACATTAACTGCCAGCTATGTTTTAAGTTTTTTTTTTTCCTATAAATTTTTGTGTCAGAATATTCCCAATTGTTTCCTACAAAGTAAATCAAAATAAGATTCTTGCATAGTGCATATAAAACTCTGTAAGTCAAGTCGTTGGTTATATTCATGAGAAAACAAAACTTAAGTTCCACTCATTATTAAAATATTTCTCTTTTTTGTTAGCGCGAGGGCTGGATGAAGTTCTTAAGGACTAGCATCAGTCCTTTACGTGCTAGTCCTAACGTTTGCTTCCCTGCCTACACAGCTCTGTGCTTGGTGTTAAGAACTTAGAATATGCCCACTGGTTTCTGTGACTTGTGGTTTGACCTGCCAGTTGAGATTTATGAGACATGCCATGTAAGTTGAAAAAGAAGACGATAAAAGTTTTCCTATGAAACTTTCAAGCGTCGGGGCTCCTTCATTAAAAATAAAAAGAAAGAAAAGAAAAGAGAACGTGTAAGCCAACCAAGCTTGTCTTTATAGCCAAACTAACTGCATTTTCAGCTCATTTTTCCTTAAAGAAATCCCAGAAATGGCCATACTCACCCCAGAGTCACTAACTCGCAGAAGGTATGATTCAGATGAAGTTGATGTGAATGGGTAGTGTTTCCATTGGTTAGGATTTAAATATTGCAAAAATATATATATATATATATATATATATATATGTGTTCAAGTGGATCCATTGTTGAATTTCCTCTTTTAATCTTTCACAGGGTATTTAGAGAAAGTCTGTATCCTTAAAAATTTTAAGTTCAAGATTTATTTTGTGCTTCATAATATTTTATGTTGCATGATAAATCCATTTCCAGTATCTATTTTATGTTCTCAAAGTTTTATTTATTTATTAACATATGAACATAAGTTTGGTTCTATGTCTCTATATTCCTAGGGACATGTCAAACACTCAGAAGCAAGACTTTTGAAATTTATAATTATTTTATAAGAGTGTTTGCAGTTTTTCAATTATGAATTTACTTTTTTGCTGTGCTTTATGTTTAAATTTGTACTTCCAAGTAGCCCAGGCCAACTCATTTTCCTATTTCCTTAAATGTTAGTCTTCGTAGTATTGTATTATGCTCTGTCATTCAAATAAGACAGTGTGCAAATATCTTTGAGTCAGCAAGGACTTGGAGGCTTCATCAAGTTCAGAATAGTAAAGTAAATTTCAGAAATGGACTAGGGAATTGTTAATACTTGACTAAAAAAGGAGAATTAATTTTCTTCATAAATACCCAAAATTTTATTTGGGATATGACAAAGAAAATTTTAAAGGCATTTCTAGTGTCAATTGTCATAATTGTATAAATACAAAAAATGTTTAGCAAATATTTTGCTCACTAGTCTAAAAAGATCTAACATCAAACAGCAGAAAGAACAAACTTTCTGTCTTTTATCATAAGACATAGAACATATTTTCTCCTGAAATTTGATTCTGATTTTCTCTTCAGTGTTTCCTGTAGTAAGTCATAAATAAAGCTAGTTAATCTAGTTGTTAAAATTACAATTTATTTGTCAAAGTAAAGGAAGTAAAATATCAAAAATGAATGTTAAGAGATCCTTTCTTCCTTCTTTGTGTTTTATTCTCTTTGTTAAAGAATTACATTTAGTAATAATGCGTGTGTGTTTGTGTGTGTGTGGTGTGTGGGGGTGTGTGTGTGTGGGTGTGTGTTTGGTATAGCAATAGTAATTACACTGATATAAAACTGGGAATAAGTATTAATAATTCATTCTTAATATAATATAATAATGTCTTTGTTATTTTCTCTATATAATAGAATAGAGAAGAAATGTTCTTCATTAACGAACACTGCTTCTGATGTAATCATTACCTTTGATATAACCAAGTATTTCACAAAAAATAAGACTAATTAGGTGATTTCATTTTTGGAAGCAGCAGTACGGCATTCAGAATTTCAGAGTGGATGAAATATTATCTACTTGCAGGTAAATGTAATTGCAGTGTTAAGGGGTGCCGATCAGTGGTAGCGGGGAGACTTGCTTACATGCGATTCCTATCACTGAAAAGCTCTGTGAAGTTACCCTGTCACTTAATATCTCTTGTATTCAATCTTATTGCTTTTGTTGACTATACAGTGTTTAAAAATAGCAAATCCACTAAAATGCCTTGTATTATTTTTAATTCAGCCTTGTCCATCTATTTTTTGAAAAGGTACTTGTACCGCTGCTGCTCCCAAGGAAGACCCTGTTCATCCTACAACACGTTTGGTGTTTTTCCTTTATATGTGACAGGTAACATTCACATTCTATTGAATTCTGCAATTTTTAGATTTGAAAGACGAGTTCCTTGAAAAGGAAAAAGTACCAATAAATGACTTCGCAGGAGCTAAAAAATGTATTGGCTCACAGAATAATAAATATGAGTCTATTCCTATTGATTCTGTAGCAGGAACAGTAGCTATCTACTTCATTAGGAGTTCATTACGTTCTCTTTTAAAGTAGATTTTGTTATTATTCCCAGAGAACGTGTGCATTGCCAGCTTTGTAACTTGTTAAAAGAGTCCCTTTCAATCAATGGGAAAATTATGTTTTCCAATTAGCAATTTAAACATTCAAAGAATGAAAGAAATCCAGAAGTTCTCACTGAATAGTGTCCAATTTTATGGTTCCTTAAGACAGCTTTTATCTTCACTACAAATTACATATGACATTGATGAAGGCAAAAATACTTCATTTATATTTTTGAAATAATAAACATCTGTTGGCATTTTTCTCTATTACCCTCTTTGTAGTGTAAACTCACTGTACCATTTCATCTTTTACTTAACTCTATTAAACAACATTCTTCGAGTGCTTACTAAACAAAGCAGTGGTCTGGGCACCATTGTATGCAATGGGGAATGGATAATAAAAAGTAACGGTCTTTTCTTGTTATTGCTAGCTCACAATATCCACCATCCACAACTTACGGGACAAAGATTTATGTTTAGCTCACAGTAAAGGGATCTTAGTGCTTCATGGTTCACTGGCAATGGTGAATATAAGTACAGAACAGCTGCTCACACTATGGCAAGAGGAAGGACTCGGAGTAGGGGGGAAACTGGGGCAAGAGTACACATCCTTCAAAGACACACATGCAGGATTTGATTAGTTACAGGGCACGTACAGTAATCCAGCATACCCTATCAGGCCCCGCCTTCCAACCTGCCATTGATAGTCTGTGCCATTAAAATACAGGAGGCTATGAGGAGACATTCCATATCCAACCACAGGAGCAACTCATGTGTCTTATTTATTAAATGGCATGAGTGATTATCCAATTATTCAGAAGACATCAAAAACTGACCGCATTTTGGTGTCTTCCAGGAATGAGTGACAACTTGAATCCAAGTTGGCCTTGACTTGCCAACTCACACATTGTACTACTTCTTGCCCTGTAAACTTAGTGTGGGAATTTAGCTAACGTCATTGCTTGCATTAAAAAAGATTACTCATTTTAGACTTTGCATTTTACAGTGAAAATTTAATTCTGAAACGATAAAGTCATTCTGACCTCCTTGAAGGCAAAACCTGCCTGATTGATTTGGAATCTTCAAGGTAAGAAAAAAAAAGGTTGATATATAATAAAAGTTCAATAAATGATTGTAAAATGCTGGCTTTTTTTCCTAGGTGAAGCTGAAAGCTAAGACAGGTGGAATGATTTGTATAAATTGTTCAACTAGATGTCAATAATCATCTTTTCTGGTCACACTCCATGTACCTTTCATTTTCTTAACCCAATACCAGCTCAATTCTTCTTGCTCCTTGTTTTAGGTTTCTTGTTTTATGCTGACACGCTTAGTGCACTTGCACCCCTCTGCAGGCCTCATATACAGTTTGCTCACCGGCCTCTCACTTTCTTTTCGCAATTCCAATGATCACTTCTCTAACATCAAAACTTATCCTGTTACACTTAACAATATTCCACAATCACTCAAATATAAACAGCTGCTCCACAGCAGGAGCAAAGATTATAATTTTATTAAACCCGTCTCCCAGAGTTAAGAAGGTAGCACTTGCAACTAAGAGTACTCTATGTCTTACATGCCTATCACATGTTGCCTGTTAAAGAAATAACTATTTTCCTGTGGTTCTCTCATTGCTTTGCAGATTGCAATATGATTTCCATATGAATACCGCTTTTTCTCTCTCTCTAGGCCTTTGTAATATACAATAAGATGTTTAATGCATTGTAAATGCTTAACAAATATTTGCTAAATATTCTACTTTGCTAAAATTTTGATTCTTGGGAACGCTCATTTGAAAGAGTTGTGAAAGATCAATTATTATTTATATTGATAGATTTGATATTCCAAAGCTAGAGACTTTCAGCTTTACCTTACAAAATATGGTAGCAAAAATGCCATTGTGTGGTTACTCATAAAATGTGTATCTATAATTTAGATTACTTGTAAGTCTATACCAGTTGAAAATTATTTAAAAATTATTTTTCAGTAAAGCTTGATTGTGATTTACCGCCTTTATGAACAATCTGTATCTATGTATGGGGGAAAAACTATCCAGAGAAGCAATATTTCTATGCCATATCCATCCCTCTGAACAAAGGACAAACAGGAAGCCTGTGAAATTCTGGAGAAATAAGGGTAAATATAGGAAATAACTATTATGAAATTTGTTTTTATCTTGGGATGAGGAAAGACTCAGAGTTGGGGGCGGGGGGGGCGGCTGGAACAAGAATATACATCCTTCCAGGACACACATGCAGGAATTGCCTAATTACTTGGCATATACAGTAATCCAGCATACCCTACCAGGCCCCACCTTACAACCTTCCATTGACAATCTGTAGCAGCCAAATACTTGATGCTTCGGGGAGACATTTCAGATCCAAACCACAACAGCAACTCGTGTAGTCTATTTATTTAATGACAACAGTGATTATTCATTTTTTTCAGAAGACATCAAAAACTGACCACATTTGCGTATGATTTAGATAGGTACTTAATCAATGAAAGGCTTTATTTAAAGACAGAGTTGGCCAAACGAAATTGTTTCTATCACCTATTCAAGCTAAAACACACACTTTAAGAAGAGTATGTATAATAATTTTCTCTGCAGTTCTTTAAATTTCCTAAATTTTGACTGTACTATCCTAACCCACATTCAAAAATCAATGGTTAAAAAAATACTTGACTTTATCCTCTATAAAATAGATGATCTAATAAAGAATCCAGGACATTCAAGGAAACTTGAGAAGAAATATACGGTAATGTATGCATTAAATTTAGAAATACAAAATAATAATTATCACATTTTATCACTTTATAAATCAGAATTCTGTTTTAAGACTTGAGTATTAGGTGTCTATATTTATTTATATCTACTTAAACATCCCTGAGGAAACTGTTACAAATAATTGATCTTCTCTGCTAATTTACCTGTCCAGATCTGCTGATTTGATGCAGCCTCAAATACTTTTAACTAAACACAGAAACTATGTATCACACAAAAGTCATCCTGATTAATCAAGAATTGTTCTCACCCACCAATATGCATTTATAAATTATTTCCTATGATAATTTCTTTAATATAATTATGAACAGGCTTTACATAAGCTTGGAATCATTTTACTTATTTGCCTTGAATTGGACGCCTACTTTAAAATATATCAGGATATTTCTTGATGTTTCTCATTAGTTGCCAAAATTAACGTGATTTCAGTATCTTGCAAGGTTAGGCATTAGTTTTATCATTTCTAAGTAGAGTTGACATAGTTGACATTACTTCCAGAATCTTCTTTAGTATAAGATTTGTATAATTTCTATACATTTTCAATCATAGACTGGTTCCAAGAACTACTCAGCAAAACTAAAAGGAAGGCTAAA
Source organism: Ctenodactylus gundi (assembly GCA_004027205.1). Lineage (NCBI taxonomy): Eukaryota > Metazoa > Chordata > Mammalia > Rodentia > Ctenodactylidae > Ctenodactylus > Ctenodactylus gundi. The sequence goes on from PVKB01000390.1 coordinate 143,631, forward strand.
GCAATGTCATCTACATCCCTTAATAAATGTTAGGGAACTAAAATTACTTTTTTTTCTGTTATCTTAGGAATCTCAGGATATTTGATCTACCCATAGCGTTCTTCAAGAGAATATCTCAGCCGGCCCTTCAATTAATTTTCCCAGTGTGCTCTTTATACATTCTAGACCTTTAAATTTTTACAAAGCTTTTCAGCCTTTGTAGGCAAATTGACACTTTTCCTGAGTATCTATCTATACCTGGTACCATACCTCCATGTGTCATAAAAAATGAAAGAGAAATTGTCCTTTATTGTTATGTGTTCAGAGTTGAGTCAAGGCTGATTTTTGTTGCCTTCTTATCCTGAAATGTCAGAAGAAGAAGAAAAAAATTCTGTAGTAAACCAAAGAATCAGATGACCCCTGAGAGTTTTTATTGTCCCATAATTCAAGGCACTGCTGCCTAGAAATGGGAAACCCTGCCCTATTTTCACCTACACTCTAAAATAGTATGTGTGATTATTTCAGGAAATCAGGTGGTGGGTTTGAGGATGAACAGCAGTCCTTGGTGTCTTTCACATGTCTACCTAGGAAACTGAAGCTGAGAGCGAGGCCGCCAACTAGGTCAAGTAAATTAAACCGAGTCTATAAAAAGAGATTTACGGTTTCAGGTGTCAGAATTTAATTTTTATTTGGATAAATGTCCTAGGAAGAATAGCCAAAACAAAAAGTAAAAGAACAGGAAAAAAGCAAATCTATTTCGATTGAAATTATTATTTTCGTGATAAAATGAGATATATCATATCCCTAGCCTTCAAGAAAGAAAATGTAAGAATGAATGTAAGAACAGCAGGACCCAAACTGTGAGCCCTGTGCTTAGGAGCGTTTGTTATGAAACAACAGAGCACAGCATTGCTCAGATCAGCCGCCCTGGTGAAGGGTTCAGCCAGGGAATCCTAGCATTTACAGAAACACATTTAAAATGTAATTTTAACATTTTTGACAAACACCAAATATATGATTCAGGCTGTTTTACGTATTTTCCAGTGGATTTTGATCCATTGAACCTGGACTTTGGTATAAAATGTATAAAATCAATCAATATCAAATCAAATAAACTGACAATGTAATTATGGCATGTATTCAAAATAAAAATCATGTGAGAAAAAGGTGTGTCAGATTTTATAAAATCAGGATAAGAAAAGAATATGAATGATAAGACATTGGCCTTGATGAAGGACTATGATATTAGCTGTCAGATATTAGTGCAATGATAGATGATGGTAGTAGTTAGAAAATATCAAGGTTTCTTCTCTACATGTGTGGTTAACAGAAAATTAAACAGTTGTGGGAAATATTTTATAATACTTTATGTATTTTCCCCTGGCACACATTTTTACATGTGACTAACTTCAATTCCTCAATAAAATGTCAAAATACCTGACACATATTTCTCTTTTGTAGAATGATACCACTAGGTTCAGTTTTTCTGGTCACTTTGCCATCTCTTTAAATAAGTCTATTCTGAACATCTTTGTCTTTCCAGAGTCAAACACAAGATCCATAATATAGAAATTGTTTGATACATTTTTTATTTAATTGAATTTGTCACTTGGTGAGAGTTTTTATGTTGTAATTTAAGAAATTTAAAGTAGTAACTAAAATGATGTAGTGAACCAAGCAGAGGTGGAAAACATAATTACTACTTAGAATGATTCTGAAATTTTTGCAAATGAACACCAAAATATTCATGTGTGCGTTTAAAAATGTTTGATATTCATTTCACAAACTTACTTTACCACCAAATATAACTAATTTTAGATGGCTATGGACAATAATGAATTAAAGTAATAATTAGTTGCTTTCCTGTAGAATCACTTTGCAACTTAGGATAAAAGATAGTTTATTGAAATTTGATCAAGAAATATAAATATAAGGTTTAATGTTTGTAGCATTTTGGAGTCATCTGTGTAAGAGAATATTTTATAGTGGTTCTGTATGTTAGAGTACATTTCTTTTACATCTGGTATATTTAGAAATTCTTTCTTTCTACACCCATCGCATTTTACATTTTTACTTGAACTACCTAAAATTGCACATTTGATATTTATTTAACTATTCATTTATAAGGCAGGGTCTCACTATGTAGCCCAGGCTGATCCTGACCGCACTGTGGAGCCCAGGCTGGCCTTGGGTCTATGGCAATCTTCCTGTCTCAGTCTCCCAAGTGCTGGGATTATAGGGATATGCCACTATGCTCCATTTACATGGTGCTGGGGAATTGAACTCTGGAACTTAGCACTTGCTAGGGAAGTGCTTTAACAGCTGAGCCATTCCTTCAGCCCTTGATTCTTATTTTACTATTCAGACTGTTAAAATTTTTATCTAGTATGTTCCCCAAAAGCCTGGTGTTAGGAAAATGATTTAATTACTGGGGTTAATTCATTGATTTTCTGTGCTGTGAAAGGTGGGGAGAGGTTGGATGTGGCAGATTCCTTGGACTTAAGCCTAAAATAGGATTACTGGGACATGACCTGGAAAAGTATGTGCTAACTCTGCCCAGCCTCTCTCACTCAGCTTCCTATTGCCATGGGAAAGTAGCTTTGCTCCAGCTGGGCCCTCTGCCCAGCTCTTTTGCCATTGCCAACAGCCCATGAATGGACTAAGACTTTCTGACACTGTGAACTGAAATCAACCTTACATTTTTCAAATTGTAGTTACCGGATATGGTGTTCCAGCAGTACAAAACTAACTAACGGACTGAGATCTGAGCACTTCTTGCCCATGCGACAATCGATGCAAAACCAACATAAATAAAAGGATCTGATGAAAATTCTTTAGAAGAAAATTTCAAAAAAAATTTATTTGTCATATTTATTTGATCTTTTTGGTATGAATCTCCAAATATTTCATTTCAATGTGCTTTTACATTCTTCTTGGAAAATATAACTACACCTTTAAGTATGAGCAATAATTTGAAAATTGAATTAGGCATTTATTTTTTTCTCCATTTTATTGATATATATATAAATGCAGTACAAAGTTTATATTAATCTTGAGTATTTTGTGCATATACACACCATGGCAAAATTACAAATCCTCCTCCTCTTCTTTTTAGACCCTCTCACTCCCTCCATCTCCCCTCCAGTTCCCATTATTCCCCACCATATGTTCTATGACAAAATTGTTATCTGGGTTTCTTTTATCAGGTAAACCATTCAATATTTCACCTTCTGTTTCTGACTTACTTCACTAAGTATGATGGTCTCAAGTCGCCTCCATTTACCTATAAAAGCCTCCAATCTATCTGTCTACAGCTGAGTAGTATTATATTGTTCTTAAGGCCTTTTAACTTACTGAATGCAAAACCAAAAAGTTAAATTTTTCTAGCAGTTAATTCAACTCTGTCATTTTCCCACTAGTGAGTAATTTACCTCAATAACTAATCCAACTACTCAACTACTCAACTTCAACAATATTTTTGTTTTATTGGAGTCATCTCATTCCCACTCTTTTTATGTGTGTGTATGCTTGTGTATGTGGTTTTGTTTTTACTTTTATATTTGTTTTTGTTTTAAGACAAGGCCTTAATATGTAGCTCAGGTAGGCCTTAAACCCATAATTCTGCCATATCAATTTCCTAAATACAGAGACAGTAATGGTGAGAGAGTATACCCAGTTTACCCTAGTTTTAAGAGCTAAGTCTTACTTATTTTTAAAATAATATGTACATATCATTTTGAAATTATATATATATATATATATATATATATATATATATATATATATATCCCATACTTTATCTCTAGCCAATTCCTTTTCCCTGAATTCTAGTGAGATAATTTCCCAAGTATTCTTATCTTTAACACACCTTCAGCTTTGTATGGTAGTTCTTCTTAGAGTGGATTGGTTGAAAAATACAGACAGAATTATGAGACACTTCCATAACTGATGTTTCATCGTCAACTTTTAGTCATTTTTCTTTTTGTGGTTGGCCATCCTATTGTTCATGACCATGGTCTATCCATTTAGTTTAAACAACTAATAGCTTCTGTAAGCCTCAGTGAAATGTGCTTGTTTTAATTAAGCCCCTCTAGACATCTATGTTCCTAAGTACTAAGTCACATCTTACATTTCCTGAATGCTGTAGTGCTTCTAGATAAAGATACAGGACCCAACATTATGCTCAGCAAACCCTCAGGCAAGTGAGAAAGCATCTTTGTGAACCTGCCAAAGGATGGAACTCAAAACCTAGGGCCTTCTTTGCTGGCAGTCATCCACTTACATTATTTTCCCTTGAGGCTCATTTTTCCCATTTTAATTTCACAAGTAAAGATCAGAAATTCTCAGTTTTTGCTTTTTGCAGCTCTCTAATTTTTACATTTCTTTTAGTATGCTGAAAGGGACTAAAATAGTCTATCTTTGTGAATGCAAAATACACCTAAGAGTCTCTTAGTTTTTCTTAATCTTTTGCTAACTGGGTTCAATTGTGTAGGTGTGGAGCAGTGGATTTGCAGTCTATTGCTTTTTAGAGCAATTTGCATGATCATATTCAAAACATGTACTACCCTCTAGTATATGCATAAAAATTTTAATGATACATAGCATAAAATTTACTCAATATTTTCCTCACTGTAAAAATATGTCTAAAGAATATTTGAAGAAAGCACCTCTTTGTAAAAGCTTCCTCAAAAACTGGTGTAATGACAACTCTGAACATTCACAATATTTCTAATTATTTCACTAAAGTAACAACAACTAAAATGATAAGTTCAATATGATTTGCATTTTAAAATAAGAGTGTTCATAAAGTGCATTTGATTTGAGGTAATAAAGGTTGAACAAAACTCAAGCAATTCAGAATAACACTTCAAATGCAATTTATTTCTATCATTGTACAGATGTGCCATTTATGTATCCATTCATGGATACAGAGTGGTTAATAGAGTGAGATCTTCACAATTAGGCTAGTCGGTCACTGTAGGGATCTATACAAGGTCCTTCTGTGGCTTATCATTTCATTGTGAAGCTCTCTATTCCCATTCCTCACTGTCCTTCCTTCCTGTTAACAAAATGACAGAAACAACCAGTCACCACATGGCACCCACTGAAGTAAGTTATCAGCCGTTGGGATGGTGGCTGCCAATGTCTTTGTCAACGGTTTAGGACATCATCCAAAGAACTAACTGCTACCCTGGGTGCTATCTTCTAATGCTGCGGAAGTTGAAAAAAGTAACATTCTGTGCTACAGAAGTTGTTAGAAATTCTAATACTCCTTTACTTTCTGCTTAAAGTCGGCCACAGGAAGTAAAATATTTTCTCCCTGGGCTCTTCTTTTTTCAAGCTCTTGAAAACTACTGGTCTAAGATTTCAGAAAATTTAAATAGGAAACTCTAACTGAGAGGGACTAAGACTTTTACATTTAAACTTAAACTTTTTTTCTTTAAATATACTTATACACATGTAGTCTTTCCTGAAGGGTATGATTCCAAGAGGACAGTTATTCTCTTATGCCGAAATAATGAATTTATAAGTGGAACAAGAAGAGGTGGCACAATGTGCATATGTCCCTAGATGTGTCTGAACCCTGGGAGAAGTGTAATTTTGATTTGCTCAGAAGGCCTGTTACAAGAAGAGTTTCTTTCTTTTAAAGGATCATTTTATTTATATTTTAAACATCAAACATTTAAGTAATTTTAATGTATGTACATGGCAAAATTCTGTTTAGAAAAGTTACCAGGCAGACAAGATAAGGATAGTATGACCACAGGAAAAATTTAAATTAATTTTGAAAGGGTTGAGTCATCCTATTTGCACTATTCTTCACCTCTCAGTTGATTTAGACTTGATTCCAAACACATATCTTTATAAAACTGTGTTATGATTTGAAATAAGTTGGTGATTTTGTGACATGAGTCTCGTGTTAGTCTGGAGACAGAGAAAAGCACTATTTCTATGTAAAATAGTAATTAACATACACTATGCTAGATAACAAATAACAATGTTTTTAGAAATGTGCATGATGAAAAATATAAAGATTTGCTCAACAATATGGTCAAATTTAAACTTCAGAAAACAAATTATATAAATGAAGGATCTGTGTTAATTGAGACAAAGAAAGAACAATGGTGACGATTTTTTTCTCTGATTTTTTTGAAAGTAAAGTTTGTGAAGAAAAATATGGTGGTGTGTCATAGAGCAAACCTCGGACTTCTGGTAAGTTTTTGTGATCTGGAAGCCAGTGTCAGGGGACTACCAAACTATGAATGAAAACGCATTGGATACTAACTGTCTCAGGATGATTTTTGAGAGCTTAGAACAATATATTAGTTTCAGTTCTTTCCAAAGGCAGAGTTTACAGAAATTACTACAAAGGGAGATATTCCAAAGGCTTACAAATCTGAGGGTAGAGGTAGTCCAAGATGGCAAACTGCTCATGCGAGACCCGGAGGGTCTGATGGCTACTCAGCCTTGAATGAGAACTCCTGTCCGGGACTGCAGGACAGCTGGGGAGAGTCTGCCACAGATCTTGGTTTTTTCGAAGAACAATGGAAAAGACCGAAGACTGAGGATCAGTGACTGAAGATAAGCAACTGAGCAGAAAAGCAGAAGTCGAGACTGGAGCGAATCTGTGATGAAGATCTGCGGTGTGGAGCAAGTTGGGATCCACAGACAATTGGGAAGGAGAGGGTTTACTCAGAGGAAGAAGCTGTAGCAATCTTCCTTCCTGTTGGGATCTTCAGGGCCCAAGAGCCTCAGCATCGCTGACCTTGGCAGAGTTCCTTCCTTCCCAGGAAGAAATGTTACTAATTGTAAATTAACCCAGATGTCGTCTTTCTTAAACACAGGAACTGCCCGATTAGTTAATTAAGAGACTGAAAAACAACTGGAGTATTCCATCCATTACTCATTTCCTCCACGTCCTCTACTCCTTCCCTCCCCCTGGGTAACCCCACGTTGGTTGAGGCCTTGCTGATTGGCCCCAGGTTATTTCCTCAGTCTATTTAAACCCTTGTACTTCCCTAAATAAAGGAGATAGCGGTTCACTGAAATGCTTCCCGGAGTGTGTTACTCTGTCTTCCGACCCCACCCCCATACCTTCCTTTTATACCATTTGAGTTCCAGGCTGGGTGGGCATTCTTCCCTCATTCACACCTCACGCATACTGTAATCCAGGCTAGTTCGCAATTCCCAATCTAGGCGTGGTTCCCAAACCCTAATCCAGGTGTGGTTCCTGATTGTCTCAAGTCAATATAATCTCTCCAAAGGTCATCAGCAATGTAAACACAATTAGAATTTAGAAGTGTTTTAAGAAATGTATAAATATTAAAATACTCTCTTGGAAAACTATTATCACCTAAGTGGTTAATATTTATAATGTCATTTGCTATGACTTCACATTAATAGCTAAAATATGAACATAAAGAAAATTTTGGTTTCAGAATGATAGGGAGATATTTCATGTTATATCAGAAAAGCTTTTCCTGAGCTCAACTTTTGCTTTTATTGAATATGTATACATAAATTCTTTGAGACAATTTGACTTCAAGACTAGATGACAAGATCATTTGCCTTTAAAAAAGAGGTATAAATTACAAACACAACACCATTTATAGTTTGAATTTTATTGAAAAATAAAATTTTTGAAAAAAGTACAACTTACACTCCAAAAATAAAATATTCTAGTTTGTATTTTATTTCCACTGTAGAACTGCTAAAAGAATGTTTAAAGGTGTAGTTAAACTATGAAATGTGGATTATTCTGTAAGGTTATTTAAAGTATGCTGTGGACTGGCTGGCATCTCTGTTCTAGGATTCTGAGAGTGACCTCGGAGCTGCCAAGGAGCTCAGAGCAAATTGGGAAGCCACGTACTACATGGCTCTCCCTTCAGTTTGCCACACCTTTCTTTCATGTTGTTTCGCAAGATACTCTCAATGAAGGAAGCGGTGACTTGATGGGCACGGAGTAGTACTTCTTATCGCTTCATGAGTTCTGCTCTTGAAGTAGAACTATACGTGTTCCTTTCCCTTTTTTCCACTCCACTTACTTCAGTAGTGGTGCACTTCCCTTTGACAACTTGCAAGAAAGCTTAACTTCTGCATAGACTTCATTTCTTATTCTTTCTAGCAGGTTTCTCCTTTTCAATATGCTTTGATATATGGTCTATAGAGTAAAGTTTAGAATTCAAAAGGGCTGTTTCTACTTAGGGGCTCATGGCTTCTTTTTCATGTAGTGTGATAATGAGACTTTGATTTTATTCAGTATGCCACTCATACTGGCTTAGCCACTACAGCTCTCATAATTTATTTTTGAAATCTACTATTGAGATAAGAAAGCACTACCGTAGCACCCTAAAATAATCTTGAAAGCTTAAAATAATTTGTCTGTGGTTAAATAAAAATAAGAGGCATATGGGATAAATGAGTCTTCCCTAGTTTTATGCCTATAAAGAGCACAGGAACATTCTCCTGGCTCAGGATTCTGCCAAGACTGAGGACATGAAGGATTTGATTTGTACTATGTTTCTGGACTTACATGTTTATTTATTCTTGTTTTAGATGAAAGAGACAGAGATGTGAGCAAAATTAATTAGAATTTCTGGAGACCGTGTACCTAAAAATATTTTTAAAAATAAGAACATAATTTGAAACCCAAATAATAGTCACAGTATTTCCTCCTTTCTCATACATAAGCATATAAAATGCCCAAATTTATTATCTATATCTCTATCTATCTATGATAAAATCCATTTGTACTTTTTTTTAAGTCAGGGCCTCACTGTACAGTGCAGGCTGGTTTTGAACCAGTTAGGTAGCCAAGGATGGCTTTGAACACATAGCAATCCTCCTGCTTCAGCCTCCTGGGCACTGGGATTATAGGCATAGATCACCATGCCCTGTTTTTCTGCTACTGGGGAAACAAACTCAAGGCCTTGCACTTTTTTAAATTTGGGTTTAAGTTTTTTTTTTAACTACACACCCCACAATTACGCTCCTATATTGAAGTTTTATTTCAATACTTGTGCCAGGTGGTGGAATATTTACTTGACTCTTTTTTGACTGTATTCTATTAGGTTAACCCTTTTTTTAAAGCAAATTTCGGAATTAGGACAAAAACTAAATTATGCTTTTTTATTTCTATATAATGAGGGCTTTCCTTTTACTTAAGTGGAGAACAGGGGAATAAACCATTTCTCTAATTGACTCTAATACCCAACGTTAAAAACTATTATTAAAGAGAATGAATGTCAGTGTACAGTGTAAGAATGCTTGATCATAGTGTCACTGTATAATGTGTACACACACACACACACACACACACACACACACAAACACTATTTCCAGTAACAACTTCCTACTGTTGAGATAATATCTTCCTGTCTAAACAAAAGCAGCTGATTTAGCACAGTTTTTTATTGTTCAGATAGCCGAACACCCATTTATCTACACATATGCACACTTCACACAACAGTGGGCCTTACTGTTTAATATTACTCTTAAGAAAATGAGCACTCTAAGAATTTGAAGATGACAATAAACCTCTCAATTTTAGACAATTTCATGACATGTCTGCTTGTTGCATTTGTAGCTGCAATAAAACATATGCTAACTCACCAATAAAACCCAAGTGATGCAGTATCTGCCACCCATGTCTGCACTGGGAAGTAGTGCACAAGTTATTACTTCAAGAACAGTTGCTCCTGGCTCCTGTGCAGATCCATACCACTCCCAAATTTGCATTCCGATAGAGAAGCAACAAATGTTTCTTAAATCCCACAAAGTGTGTTAATTATACAAAGCTCCATGAAATTTGGGATAAGAACACCCACGGGATTGCTGCGGCTGTACCCTGGGTCTCTAGAGCATAATTTCTCACATTAATATCTTTGTCACTTATATGATAACCTTAAAATCGCTCTTCCCCCAAAGTAGTGTTCCCTAAACCTTAAGTGATGTGGAAAACCTCACAAGAAGCTAACAGATGCACTTTGATGTTATTTCTTTAAAGAATGGTGCTGTCTCTTAAGAAGCAAGTCAAAATTCAGTTCTGAACTGAACTGAATATCTCTGCCTTATCAGTTCACTTAATTGTATGTATTTTGTTTAATTTTCTCATAGGTTCTGAAGGATGAGATTTGGAAAAGAGAATAACGTGACTTCCTCTTTCTGTGAATTTAAAGGAAAGACACCCCTTGTACATTCCTGTCTCTGAACTCTGCCTGAAGTGTTGAGGAAGTTTTCATACATGCACAAGTCTGACATGTAGAAGTGTTTCTTAAGATATATATATATAAAACACAAAAGAAAAAAGAAAAGACAAAGATAGCTGTATGTGAACAGGAAACAAAGGAACTATTTTTTTCTCTTACTTAAGTGGAAAAAGTGGAAAATATATTACGCTATCATTTTAACCTAAAGAATTCCTTCTTTTCTTGTGTTTAAATGTTGTTTGACTCTACGTGGTAGTGTAGGATGGTAATCCTGGCTCAGCTTTTGAATTAGACAGTTTGCTTGGGTTTGAATACCTATCCAGTCACTTGGTGGATGTGAGGATTTGAACAAACTAATTAAAATTTCTATGCCTCCCTCTCTTAGATTTTAATTTGGAAGACAATAATAGTTATTTCATAGAGTTTCTGTAAGAATAAGAAGCACTAATGTATGTAATAAGCTCAGATCCAGATTGGTACACAGCCACCAGAGTGGTGGCAATGTTATCAATTGTTCCTAACAAGGTTCTTGAAACAACAGTTCTGTGTAGAATAAATAGAAATGCTCTCACATATGACGCATGCAGTTAAATTCCGGGACGCTCTTTGGGAGGGAGCTCAAAACAAAATTCCTTGCAAAGGAAGGTATTCCTATGTGAAATATTGAACTTTGGTTCCCAGCGGAGGCAATTCTCCACCCTCAGAAAGCAGCAAGTCCTAGAAAGCCACTCTGTAACGGGAAAAGCCTCAACCCATTGGAAATCTATATCACATGTCAGACCCGTCGAAGAGACAGATCTAATCCTTTTGGCAGAAAAATAGCTCGCAGCAGTCTGCTGTACTTAGTTTACTAATATTTGGAAGAATGGTTGGGTTTGGCGATCAATGTCCTGGAGGCACCCAAGGCCTTGACATTATTGTTTTTCCTTGAAACCAGAAAGAAGATGACTGCCAACACAGATAGTCTGTAATTTTATATAACAACTCGCTGTTGCACTTGTCAGTGAGTTTATCTTGCTTGAAGCACACCGTCTTATGTTTTCTAGGGATGCTTGGTGCAACTTTAATTGCTTGGAGTCAATTTAAAATTTATCATTTTTATATAGTCTTAATAAGCAGGATTTGTTTACAAAAATCATCCATATAAAAATTGAAAAATGCTATTAAGTGGTATACAATGTACTGCTTAATACTTTGCTATTTACCAAGTGCTCCTACATACACCATTTTATTTGATATTACATTAGTTTTTTTTTGTATGCTATTAAGAGCAAAGATTTTCAACCTTGGTTAATAGATATGGATCTTGTTATTTTTGAACTGTCCTCACTTTTTTAAATTCACAAAGCTAGTACATAAAAACAATGTGCTAAACTCAGACCACATCCACCAAATCCAACATCAGTTACATAAACTATTTAAGAGATATAACTTAAAAAGCACAAAAATTATAATTCTAGATGGCAGCTTTGGAAATCTCTGTCCACCAACATATACAAATATTAAAATTATTTCAGTTTGAAAATAAATCCATTTAAGACAAATAATTTAATCTCATTAGCTGTAGAAATTCTAAACATTGAGAATTACAATAACGTCTCCAAGAACAAAATGAAATAAAACAAAGTTCCAGCTAGGTGATAAATTTTCTAATAATAATATTTTCTAAAGAATATTAGTTATTCCTTAGAGAAGGTCACTTCAGAAAAAAAGATGAAATGTGTCTTTTTCCTCCCAATAATTCAGTTCCAATGACATTTTGTTGGATTATGGGCATTATTTACATAATTTAAAAAACTTGAATGAGTTCATTTCACAAGTTACAGGAATATATCAGAGTGATTTTTAAATAACAATGAAAGGGGGTTGCCTCTCTCTCTGTTTTTTTCTCTCTCTTTCTGTGTGTGTGTTTTCTTTGTTTTTATGTGTGTCTGTATTTTGAAATGACAATATAAAGACTTGGAAGAGAGAAACAAAACTATGTATTCTTACTAATTAAACTACTCAAAATATATCTAAAACAAGAACGAATAATACAATTTCTAGGAAGAATGGCTATAACTAGCCTTTCATTCAGAGAAATGGAAGAGTAAACATGACTTAGCATCTAAGAATTATACATCTGCTTACATAAAGAAATATTCTTTCATGAGCTTCTGAGCATGAATATATCAATGAGAAATTAAATAGTTTCCCATACTGCTTACGCTCACAATTCACTCATTCTGGCACACATCCCATGGTTATTCGTTTAGGATGCCTTATATGAAAGTGTTTCACTAGCCTTCAAGAACAACATGTGAATATAAAACAGGATGAATGAAGGTACAGAACACCTAGGATTCAGGACAGGCTGCTTCACAAAAGGATGGATGACTGTAAGGAACGTGTAGAGGTGCAGAGTTGAGAATAAAGAGCTAAGGTGCTTGCCCCCTAGGTGATGAGCTCATAGAAGTTTCCTGGAGACAATGGGACTAAGAATGAATCAAAAACTTGTGAAGCTGGAAGAGAAGCAATGCAAAGAAATGAGGACATGCTAACCTAGGAAGACTGCAAAATAATACAAAGACAAGGGTTTGAAAAATTATCTTCATAATTTTTGCAAACAATAATGATCAACGTTAGTAGAAAAATGAGATGTCAAGTAATGAGAAGATCTAGAACAGATGGAAGTAGGTTAGGAAGGGCTCTATTAGAAACATAATAAATACATAAAGATTACTTTGAAGAGCTATAATAGGGTTTAAGTAGTGTTATATTGACAGTTACAGGCAAGATGAATACAAAAGAAACAAAAGAGAATGCCACGTAGACGTCTACTAGAGTGCACTTCTTGAAAGGAACTGTGTTGATAGAGTTCATATGATAGGAGCAATTTTGTAAATGCTTAGCATTAGGATTAATCACAGATAGTTGATTGTAAAAGCAGAAATAGGAGAAGAAGCAATGACTTTTAAGTTTCTAGTCTAAGGAGAGAAGAGATAGTATGGACATCTATGTAGGTTACCAATAAGACCAATCTTGACCCCTGCATAATTATGGTGTGTGTTTTTGGAAAAATTTTGAAATAAACATAAATAATTCTAGGAAGCATCTACACAGAAGTCCAATATTTGTGAGACACATCAAGTATAGGGCTTGTGACATGGCAGCATTGTCATCTGGTAGACATAAGTGTAATCATAGAGCATCTTGAATCAGTCACCTATGACACTTGGTAAAAGTGCAGAATTAAACACCTGGGAGATTCTAAATCACTAGGTCTGGAATGCCTCGTATTTTAAAACAGTGATCATTAAGAAGCTCCCAGAGGGTATGATAGAGCGAAACAAGATTTAGAACAATTATATTAGTTACCTTCTCTTTCGTAAAACAAAATACCTGAAACTCACAACATAAAAGTAAAGAGTTCATTTGGGTCAATTTCAGAGGTCTCAGTTCACAGTCAGCATGCTCTAAAATAGAAGGCATGGTGATACAGGGCAGAGAAAGACATCCCATGTAATGCTCACTCTATGGTGACAATGAGTTATACTATAGACAATGAGTTATACTATAAAGCAACAGTCATTTAAAAAGAATGGCCATGTCCTCCTATCATTCTGTTTCTGTTTTGGAGCTAGCCTCTACAACCATGAGCCAGAACCACCTTCTCCTCTGTCTTAGTTACTTTTTCATTGCTGTGACTCAATATCTGACATTCAGAAATTTAAGAAAGGAAAGGTTTATTTTTGCTCACAGTTTCAGAAGGTCACAGTCCATTCAAGGGGAACGGTGGAAGTATATGACAAGTCAAGGCAGAGGTGGAGACGGCTCCTTGACAGTCAAAACAGGAAGCCAATTCAAGGCAAGCTGAGTCTGGGGTGTGGCATCCCAGTGATCAGCCCTTCCTAGATCCAGGTGTGGAAGGTGTGGTAAGCCCCAACCACACAGCTGTAGTCCAATTTGCATAATTCACCCCTCCAGACTAGACCCCGATCTCCGAACAGCACATGGTTCCATAGACAATCTATAATATTCAAATACGTGAGACTTTTTTCGGGGCATTTAAGATCCAAACCACAATATTCTCCTTAAAGTTTCAGGTGTAAGATGTTTTGTCCCAGGATGACAAAGTGACTAATATACTTCTCATGTCACTGTACGTGTAGGTGCAACTGTGCAAATGCATAGTTGCCATTTGTTAGAACTCACTGTGCAAGGGACATTGTGTCAGAGCACCCAGTGCTCACCATGCCATATGATTATAGATGTGCTAGCTACTTCTTTCTCCACTGAAGATAATAATAGTAATAGTAATAGTAAGAGTAATACTCAGATTTGAGATTCTTTTGACAAATTATGATTATACAGATTTTTGACATTCTGGATTCGCATGCTATGGGTTTTGCCAGAAGTTACAATTTCCTTGTCTTCATTGGCAACCCAATTGCCCAAAGTATTGCTACACTTCCTAAGAGATTACCACCCGAACACTACTGTCACATGTGCTCTCAGCTCTGGCTTGATTTCCGGTGTTTCTCCTGCCCGCTGACACAGACGTTCAGGCTCACGGCTTTGTTCTCTACCTTGCCCCGACTAAGTCGAAGTAAGACGAAGCAATACTAAGAAGTTTGTTTCCCCAATGTTTACCCTTGTGCCAAGCAAATTCTAAAGCAAACGATTGCTAAAATAAAATCAAAATGCAGAACCACTTACGTTAAGCAATAAAGAGAGGAAAGGAAGGAGGAAAAATAATATTTTTCACTAATTTTTCTCACAATTCCTCACATCACCCCAAATATATATTCAGTATGGTATGCCTAATTCTTTTTCCTTGGACTTTACTTGAAGTACAGGTAAGATGAAGAATAAATGAACATGATATTAAGTGAAATAATATAAGGAAGTGTTTTCTAAATTACAAAAAATTTAGGATAACTTCGATCAATAGTATTATGAATAGCGAATAAAAACAACACTGTACTGCAAAATAAGGTAATGTGCAATATATTTGCTAGTTTCCAGTCAACACTGACAACTACCAAGATCACAGAGCAATATATATTAAAATTCACCTTTTCCCAAAGCGACTCAGTTATCTTGATCTGCACTAATATTATGAGAAAATATTTGTAAAAGATAATGATTTGTTTTCTTGTCTCTCTTATAGAATCACTGTCTAATCTGTTAATAGCTGCAAGCGAAGGTCACATAGCACTCACAGTCTTGTTATAATTTACAGCTACTGCTTTGTTGAAACACCTATTCACCTCATAGTTTTTCCACTTATGCATGGTTTTCTTGTATATTAGGTAAGTAGAATGTTCTCTCAATCTTTAATCAGTCAAAGGGCAGATCGATGTTTTTTTGTTTTGTTTTGTTTTTTGCTAGCTCCATCCAAATGGCTTGGCAAATAGCCTTCCTGTGGCATAGGAACTCTGATTGCTCTAGGGAAGAAACTTAACTGTGTTTCATTGAAGAAAGAATGATATATTTCATATTCACATAATCAGTAAAAGCTCCTGGACACAAACTGTGATAAAAGTATGATGAATGGTTTGCATGGTTAAATTTTTAAAAATCGTATTAATAGAAACATTATCAAAAACAATGAGATGTTTATTTAAAGGTGGGGGGGGGTATTTTGAGTGAATTAGGGCAACATGTCATTTACTGTGGTTTTTTTTTCTTTAAAGATTTACTGTGTGTTTTGATAACTCCTCATTGACTAAAAGTTTACAGTAATTTCTGTCAAATGAAAAGAGTTCAGTGTGATCCTCACCAACCTGATCTATCAGCTATGATACTGTGCAAATTCTGGCTTTTCCTCAAATGAACATGAAAAACTAAATGACTTGAATCTCTTGAGGACATCAAGGCAGCCATGACAGGGCCACTACAGCCACTCATGACAAAGGTTTCCAGAGCTGCTTCAAAAGGTGCCAAGAAAGATAGAATAATTGTGTTGGAAGTGAAGGTCAGGATTTTAAGGACTATTATTGGCAATGTGGCTTTTACTATAATATATTTTTTAATTCAAATATTTGGTGTATTTTCACTCACACTTTGTATACATATTGTTAATTACTGTCAGATGCTGTTCCCAGAACTGTCACTGAAAAATAATTTCAAAGGCCCCGCTAAAGAGACTGGATACTTACTTTTCAAAAACAGCATGCAAAATTGCTTTCTGCCAATTTGCCTCTCAAATCAAGTAAACCGTCACCATTATTCCAAAGTATAGATACACCAGGGATTTCTGGATGCAACGATTCCATTTGCTGCTTTCCTGATTTTAGTGTTGAATGAATCATCTCTTTACAGCCTCCGCCTTGTTATTGTATTCTTTTTTCAATTTTAGCTGCTTGTTGATCCCCGGATTTCAACTTCAACACTTGTGCTCAGTGAATGACTCAGCATTTTATCTTGTTAAAGAAGAAGTATCTTCTTTCCTGAGAATAATTTCAGTTCACATTCTTGCTTGATTGTTTTTTACTCATTCAAATCATCCAAATTCTCTCTTGGAAATTAGTACTGGAGAAAACTCCAATGTTGTGTGAGGAGAGAGGCCTTTATGTGGAAAGGTTGTGTTCTTTGAAAGCAGAAAAACAAAGATTAACAGCTGGGACAACGTTTAAAAGGTGTAGTGGTCCAGTTTAATTTATACTTGCTAAGGTTTACTGTAAAGACTTTGCATGAGCATAGTGAAAGGTGAAGGACTTCTACAAGATTATCTTGCAGTAAGGGACGATTATTGTGTTTAAGTCTCCTTCAGTACACTCTGGGACCAATTCTAACTGCCAAAACGACTTTCTCTGGTGTTTCAAATCTACTTTGTCACCTGTATGCAAGCCAGAAGTGGAAGGGAATTAACATCCCCAAGGAGAAATCTTCTATAAATACTCCCGCTATGTGATCTATAAATAATCCCGCTTCCTTTTCTCCCGATTCAGATAACTCGGGTGTGCATATTTTACACGTGAGAAACTCTTAAAATTTTCCAGCAGGATCAAGCTCCAGTTTCCAACTGGAAAAGTAATTTAAGTATTCTTTTTATCAGATAAGAAATTATTCCTTGGTAATCTTGCACTTCCTGTTTCATTTTGACTCTCCCACCAATGTTTCCTGAAATCTTCTCGTGTCTAAACCACTTGAATTTGAATGTTTCCCTCAACATCTGTTTCTAAAATGACACAAAATGGGATGAGCACTTCATGTTTTTATTTCTATATTTTATTTCTTCACTCCTTAGCTAACTGGATATACTACCATCATCTAAGAAGTTAGCAAGATGGAAAGTCAATGGTCACTCTTTTTCACTCTTTCTAGCTTTTTTCATCTAAATTTTATAAATCATGACTCTTTCTAGAATATTTACTTGTTTTGTGGCTCTAGGGATAGAGGCCAAGATCATCGCATTGAATTATATCCTTAGCTTTCTTATTTTTTTATTTATTTTAACTTGAGAAAGGTTGTTTTTGAGTCACTAAATTTCCCAGACTGGGCTGGAATTTGCGATCCTCCTGCCTCAACCTAGCGCCATGCTGGGGTTATAAATCTGTGCCACAGGGACCTGATTTGCCTACTGTGATGGATACTGCCATTTCCTTAGGTCATGTCAGAGTCACCTTTGGCTCATTGCTAGAATATTCTTTGCTAGTTCTGCCGGCTTCATATAACAACTTAAATAACCTCATTTAAACTACAAATAATAAATATGGCACCACAGTGTCACAGGTTTTCCATCACTCTTACGAAATATGAATTGGTATATACGTCCTTCAATCATGTTAATGCCCTATTTCCTACTTTTAACTCCAGTCTCATTTCTTAGTCACTTGTTACTTAGAATGTTTATTTTTTCAATGTTCCTGAGCTACCATAAGCTAAGGAGTCCTTCAAACGGAGATTGAAGTGTTTGGAGGAGGGATGTGTGCAAGGGCAAAATTGAAAGACAATAGAGTAGATGGTTTATAGTATTAGGACAAGAATTTTACTGGGGAAAAAAATAACCTGCTGGTGGAAGTTCTATCACATCCTGGCAACTTAGGGACTTAGCAGGACATCATTCCAAAATAACAAAAATAAATAAATAAAAAGCAAAAGCAGTCTGGGGACACACTTTATTGTGAAGGCCTACTGAGGAAAAGAAGAAAAGAAAAAGAAAACCCATAATAATGGAAAGAGTGTAGAGGAGAAAATGTCAGGTGTTGTATAAACATTTTGCACAGAAGCCCCTCAGAGGGTTGGCATCTACTACCTCTCTTAATTATCATTAAAATATGCATTCCTTCAATTATGTAATATCAGTCACAGTCTAGAAAATTTAAGATATAAAAGTGAGACTTAAATTTAAATAGAGGAATATAAGTAGACAAATGTAAAGCAGAATTTTTATCTACTTTCACATGTGAGTCGACATGAGAAATTTGTGGCAATTTTTGCATAGAAAAATGGTAGCTTGCTTACTGATACTATAAATGTTATAAAGATAAATATATTTTATTTCTTTAATATCCTATGGATAAAAGATTAACCTTTGCTACTTTTATCTGACTGAAGCCTCATAAAGGTTTACTTTAATGACTCGATTAAATATTTAAAAACCAAAAAATCACAAGAATTAAAGTGTTTTAAAATATAAATTAATATAGTAAATAAGCAAAATTTAAAAATATTTAATTACATTAAACTTAATCAAAGGAACATGATCACATGATGTCAGGGCAAAGACGGAAATCTGATATTATTCATGCCAAAGGAAACAGCTGTCATTATTGGATAGATCTTCCTTATAATGGAGGTTCCAGTTTTCAATCCCATATTGAGTAATTTTTCTACATATCTTCTTTTTATTGCATATTTTCCACTTATGATTATATTTCTTCTCCATTGGATTAAATATCTTAATTTTACATTAGCATGATTTACCTAAATGTAACTACCAAAATTTGAATTGACTCGAAGATTTTGAGGTAAAGAATCCACAACAGGAATATAGAAGACAGCAGAAATAAAATTAAAATTAAAATTTCATTAAACTTAATGAAAATTTTTGTGGGTATATATAACACACGGCAAATTTCTATTTTTTATTCTCTTTTTGTAGAAAAGTGTTATTAACTCTTTTGCTTTTGATTCAGAATCTTAACTGAGACCATCTGTACTGTTTTCGATTACCTGACACACTGCCCTGCACTTTTGATGGGTGGAATGAGGTAACTAACTCTTTTGCAACTCGTACATCTTTCAATGATCACTCCTTAAGACAACCTAAGGTAGAAGTGAAGAAATGTTACATTTGACTCTGACCAGAGCTCAGAGTGAAGAGCTGTGTCTGATCAATACAGAACCTATTAATTTTGATCCCGGGCTGACGATTGTTTGTTCCGTCCCCAGAGTTAAATTGCTTTGAAACAGCACAAAAACTACTCAGAAAGCTTAGTGAGAAATCACAAAAAATTCTCTTGCTAACAATGCAGTTATCCCTGTGTTGCACACAGTGAAAAAATGAGAATTTGGTTTTACAGAGTATATTTCCTGCTATAGGATACTCCTAAAAGTGCTCTGTAATGGAAGTAAATATCAGTTTGGGTAATTCCAAAGCTGTTAGGTGAGTACCCTGGGACAGCTTGCCTTGGAACATTTGCTGATAGGTAGAATGTTGGCTAGGACTCCAAAGATATTTGTTTTTACCATTTCTAGAAAGATACTTGGCCTGATTTTTTTATTTGTACTGAGAAAATTTGAGGCTTAGTCGAATGATTCAAGGAATGACGTGCCAACGCTAACTCTGCAGACATGATTTAAAAGTGGGCCTTACACTCACCATGTCCACCACTCAGTTCTCTCAACTGTTACAAACACGTACAATCATAATTCCCTGTGTAAGTGCTAGATGGTCACAGCCTGAGAAAAAAATTGGTTCAAGTACAAAAATGAGCACGTAGATCTGAGATTGAAGTAGATGTTTATCAAAAATATGAGATTTAAAAAGAGATATCGAAAAGGCAATTTTAGAAAAATTTAAGTTACATAAGTCATAACCTATGTGAAAGCTTGCTATTGGCTTAAGTAGCTATAGTTTGGGATAAAAAGGTATAAAGAAACGAGAATAATGCATGCATTACTCTGAAGAGTTTTTCAATTAATTCAAACAGAATTAAGAAAATGGAAAATACCTGAGGCTGAAAATGATAGCAGTGTTTGGCGATTTTCATGGCAAATCATGGCAACAACATGGTGCATGAATTATAAAGCAACAGGAAAAACAGAGACTTCTAAGGAAGTTATGTGCGGATTATTAGCTAGCAATAAAATAGATGTGTTACAGGTTCCACTGAATTGTGTGAGGGAGTGAGAAAGAAAGGCTTGTGCACAGGTCTTGCAGACATACAGTGTCTGTACCTGAGGATTATGATTTAAGAATCCAACTATTTTAAGTGGCTATTTTTTTTCTCTTTTTGGAAGATATTGGAGAAAAGAAATGAACTAGCCTGGCTATTTTGAACTTTAAATCACTTACCAGTCATCCATGCGTCAATCCAACCTTCTTCAATCCATTGTCCCTTACATTAGTCCTGAGCCCACACACTGGAGCCAACAGCCAGGCCAGCAGAGTAAAGATGGCCTGAACGGTGCAAGAGAAGATGAACAACTCTTCGTGCTATGAAGAACAGGAGGTAAAGAGACCAGGGGCAGAAGTTCTGGGAATAAGAAGTTACTTGTATCTGTTAAAAATATTATATATAATATATGACAAACTGTATATTTGAGAAAAAAGAGAGAACCTTAATTTATGATCTGTGAAAGAACAGAATCAGAAGACTGTGTACCAGATGCCAAGAAGAGTGGAAAATTCTGTAGGATGGCTCTTAGCTCACAAAGAATACTTTAAAGGTGTCAGTCAAGTATCCAAACTTTACTCTTCAGTTATGTCTCCTTGAAATTCCCCAACTCTAAATTTACATAAGTGAGAAAAAATGTGTTATCTCTCATCATGCCTAACTATATAACACAAGTATTTAGAATATTTTCAGGTTTACAGATTGAACACCATACATGACTTCAGATTTTGAAAAGTATTTTGTAAGAGATTTCAAAAGTTAGACAATAATTTCACATATTTTATTTCAGTGACCTGGAATACCAGAAGAGAATAGCAGGTTTCTACACATGTTTCACACTCTGGCCTGGCATTCTTCTCAGCACCACCTGCTCTGTCTGCAGTGCCAATGCTTACGCTTTCTGGAGGAGGGAAATAGGATGTAATGTGTGCACCTGATAACTTCTAAGGCTCATATAGAGTATGCTATGCAACATATTTGTATATATTTACAGTCTGTTTAAAAAGCAATGGAAAATTGAAATAATTCAGACCGACTTTATCAAAACTGACTTGTTTATCTCAACATAACCATTTGAAATATTGAACATCATAAAAATAGACTCCCAAGGTAGGCGCCCACACAAAAAGCGCTGATTTTTTTTTAATATCCCAAGCACATTTGTTCCAAAGGGAATATAGACATTATTTTGCTATTCAATTTCTTTTCTACTTATAGATTAGTTTCTTAAATCACCTATTGCCTAACTTGAGAAGATGGATTAATGTCTTAGATAAAGCATTTTAGACACCAGCTTTCCTGTATTTAGGTTCTTTTGAGAGCTACGTTGATTCATATACACAGTTGCCTATTCAAATCTATGATGCATTCCAACCAAAATGTGTGCATAGCAAGATGAGAGAATTGCAAACATTGATAGGAGCTTTATGAAGTAAAATTTCCCCCATTATATTATGTCTATACTTGAGAAGATGATCCAGCTTTTTTGTAAAACTAAAGAAAAACATATAATTGGCTGGCTGAAGCAATAATACAGCTACTCGCTACATCTCCAGCTATTTTCTCTTGCTTTTTCAAATGGCAGACAATAATAAAATGTGCCTTAGTGACTGTATTATTAGTGATTTTTATACATTAAATTGACTTTTGTAAGTTGGCTCAGAGTTTAGTCATGATTAAGAAAAGTTTGTCCAGCTTAATATCCTTTAAAATGCGATAGAAATTCAAGTAAGTAGACGAAAGAAAACAATTAAAAGGTTGTAAACTATCGGGTAATCATACAGATGGTCCCTCTAACAAGCTTAGTTCTTATGTTTCTCGGGTACTATTAAATTTTAAAAACAATTCTGAGTTAACTAATGAGAGTAGTTACCTACATCCTGATTTTAAGACTGGTGAAATCTTTTATTTTTTCCAGGCAATCTTTATTTTTTTTTCTCCTCTCTGATATGTAATCTATAATGAAACCCTGATCTAGGATGTAGTTTATTGCAGTAAATCTGAAAAATGCCAAATAAAAATGTATACAAAAATGCACACATTCTCATTTTTCTAATATATATACATATATAGAGCATATATGCAGAGTAAATAATGATAAGCATTGTAGATATAGAACTGAAAAAGATACTCTTGATATTGTTTTGTGTAATGTCTATCATTTTTTATAACACATTTAATTTTTTTTCATATATGGCTTATATATTAATACTAAATGATGTGTTAGAAAATGTATTACACATTTATATTAAAATTTAGATATGAGTTCATGTGGCTTTTCCATATTTAAAGTGAAATTATTAATAAATATCCCCCTAAAAACAAATCTCTTAGTGAATTAACATGATTAAACAATGATAATTGAAGAATATGATTTGTAGTACAAATAAAAGCAGAGATACTACATCTATGACTTCCAATTTTTATTATTATAAAGGAGATTTTCTACATACCTAGATGCTCTACTGTTAAATTTTGCTTTTAGTAATGTTCTGAGTAGTAATTTATATCATTTTTGAGAATACTTCCATATACCTATGACAAAAATATGATGAAGTGTTTAAAAAGTTCCATAGTCGTAAAAACTTTGAAAGTTAAATTTGCATGTTTAACTTTTTAAATGGCTCTGAGGAAGTTCATAAGAGCAAGAATGCAAACTCATATTTTTCTTTAGGAAGCAGTTTTAAATCTATTGCAATGCATAAATACATTTCCCTTGATGTCTTTAAAATGATACAATTAAAAAATGACTTAGGCCCTGTGCGTTGTCTGCAGAAGCAAAAGAGAAAGGGTTCCACTTGAGCTCTTAAATGTATGAAAATAGTTGTTTCCTTAAGCCAATGACATAAACTAATGAATAAACATGCTCATCAATAACTACATTGATTTATCAGCTATGTGTATTTATTTTTATAGCTAACCTATGTGAGTATGTTTTTATACTTAGGTGACTAATGTTCTTTATATTCAAAACTAATCTTCACAATATGACCAGAAAATCCTAAATTCAATATCAATATATACTTGTTTGTATATCATATGACAAAATGATACATATTTGTTATAATTACTGAAGCAATATTGTTTTGCTGCCAAAACTTTTTATTAACATTCTCAATGTATCAATGAAAGTGCTGGCTGGTTGCCTTTTTTTCTGGTTATGTAGTTTTGCTCTGTAGTCTAGGCCGGTCCTGAATTCAATATGTAGCTCAGGCTGGCTTAGTACTCAAGGGCAATCTCCTGCCTCAGCCTCCTGTACCATGTACCACCAAACATAGCTATCATATGGCATTTGGGGTGTTGAATCCAGAGCCTTGCGCTTCCTATGCAAGAACTCTAATCTCTGAGTTATACCCCCAACCCCCATAAATTTCATTACAACTGTATCACTTTAGCTTAAAGATTTATGTTATAAAAATACAACATCACCTATTTGTGGTCACATACTAACTATGGTTACAGGAGTTAACAATGAAAACTTGGTTGCTACTGTTTTTATATTCTTCACTCTAAAATTTTTAAGCCATTATTATTATTATTATTATTATTATTATTATTATTATTTTGAGACAGGGCCTCGCTCTGTGGTCCAGGCTGGTCCTGAATTCACTTCAGAGCCCAGGCTGGCCTTGGTCTCAAGGCAATCCTCCTGTATCAGCATCCCGAGTGCTGGGATTACAGGTGTGTGCCACCACGCCCAGCTTATGTAGTGCTAGGGAATCGAACTCAGGTACTTATCCCTTGCTCAAGCTCTTTAACCACTGAGCCAATGCTCCAGCCACTAAGCCATTATTTTTGTGAAGCTAAAAGAAAAGAGATTATTAAAGTCAGTAATCTGAATTTAATCTCTTCTGAAAATAGTTTTGAAAAAATTGTAATGTAGCTTTTATTAGTCAATATAAGAATATTTAAAATGCATTTATAAAAAACAGAATTTGAAAAAAAGTCTGAGGTTTTGCTGAACAAGTATTTATTTCTCCTTCATATTGAAATTGCTCTAAAATTATAATGAGTTTTCTTTTCAAAAAGGAATAATACCATGAAGTGATTGAGAATTAAAGGAAGCAAAAGAGTAAAATAATAATCCACATGATCTATAGCTTGCTTGATTCAATAATTATAATAATTATGTATCACTGTGCCATGCTGATATACTAAGTATATATGAAAAGACACACAAGGGCATAAACTAGACCGGAAATTACAAGTCATTAAAAAAAAACCTACAAAAAACCCCACTTTTGTAATGGGCCATATTTGTTCTGTAAAATGAAATGTAGAAGTAGGAAAAAATAGCTAAATTACATTTTCTTAAGAATCCCCGAGTTACTTTTCCTTGCAACATGTTAATGGACATTTCTCTCTTCAGATTAAGAATACTTATATCTTGGAAAATTTATATTCTTTTAAAAGCAGAAAAGTTGAGGAAACAAAACAGACTAACTACTGAAACAGGGTAAGACTGTAGGAAATTGAACGGAAAGCAGCCAATGCAATCCCATGGCGCCGCGTGGCCTAGGCCGTCTTTCCTCAGTCATCTTTCTTGGGTAGCAGCCTGCCTCCTTCTCCTATCAAGAAATCCCCGTCTGGTAGAGGCTTCTGAGAAGTCTAACAACACGGACAAGGTTTAAAAATATTAACATCTAGGAGATTCTCAAGAAAAGAATCTTAGCAGATCGGCTGTAAGGAGAGCCATGACTGCAGTGTCTCCTACAAGCTAATTTGACCAGCTCTTCAGGGACCACGTTTACACACAGATAGACAACCAAGAGTTGGCAGAAACTTGATGGCAGTGAAGAGGAATTCTTGACAGTGAAAATGGAATCAGTATTTTAAAATATCAATAGTAATGATTTTTAAAAATTGGTGAGAAGTTATCTTGAAAAATAGAAAACTAAAGAAAGAACAGACAATGAGGGTGAAAAGATGATCTGAGAACCAGTCTATGATACTTTCGGTATAATAAGAGTTCTGGAAATGGGAAGGTGATTTGGGTATTGCATGGCTGTACTGGAATGAATAAGGCCCTGGATTTGATCTCTAGAACCATAAAAATAAAAATATATAAAAAAGAAGAGATGAAATCTGCTATTGATATTTTGGAATTAAGTTAAATATTAATACATAGGAAATTAAGTAAGTAAACAAGGAGAATATAGGCATGTATTTTTTGTTTTATTTTAGGCTAATGTGAAAATGCTGTGCATTCAGTAGAAGCTGTACTTTTCACAGAGAGCTGTACAAAGCTTATTTCGTGATGCTGAGCAGTCGTGAGAGCAAGGTTCATGAAGTCCTAAGGGTAAACAAGGACTCTACAGTATGATATTAGAAGGTTTGGTATATTAAATACATTCTGATTTTTGAGACTCTCAATTTATAATGTAGTTATTCCCTCACTCTAAGTCCAGGGAGGAGAGAAGATGGCCCAAGCAAGCATAGTTTTGATATTCTCTATGTAAATTATGTTTGCATTGTCATAAACTTTAAATTTTAAACAAATAAAATTTAACAAGTAGATGTAAGAATAAGAAAATGTGTGTGTGTATCTGGTTGGGCTTTACAGGCAAAGAAGATAAAATTGTTTTACAAAGAGAAAACATGGTAACTTTTACATAGATGTGTGTGTGTGTGTGTGTGTGTGTGTGTGTATAATAAGCATGCTATTTAGTTATATGATTTGCATAATTATTTCTCAAAAACCCATGTAGTAAAATCTTGACCCTCAACTAGTGCTATTGGAAGGTAATGATGTCCTGAGGAGGAAGAACTTAGTCAATGGGTGCAAACTAATGTAGTAGGTTTTTGGAGTATGACTCTACAGTTCTCTACATCTTTCTATCTGTCTGCCATGAGGTGAGCGGTTTCTTCTTCAGCCTTATCCATTATGGTATATTTCCTAGTCATTCACCCAAAAGAAAAGAAGCCAATTGACCTTGGACTGAAACCACCCAAACTTAAAACAAAATAAAACTTTCTTCTAATTTGATTATTTTGAGTATTTTCCAAGAAATAGTTACCCAAATAAGTAATTAAAGGCCAACATGTACCTTAAACAGAAAAATTTCTATAAGTTTATTAAACTCAAAATTCTATGAACAAATTGCAATAATATTTGAAAATAGGTTGTGGCTACTGTCAGTTGTAAATCAATAATATGATCAGATTGACATATATCTAAGGTCAAGGTCAGTTGTAATAATGAGTGTGGTGCAGGTAGATAAGTAAATAGTTAAATAAATGCAATAATTTGACAGTTAAAATTTAAAGCAAAAGTATTCTGCTGGTAACAGTGAACAAAGCTGAGAAATGATGAGATAGAAGTCAGGCTGGAGGGAAAAGAAATGCTACTCCTAACAATAAAACAGGAGACTAGCACCCAAAGGAAAACTTCAAATCTTACTCACCATAACAATAAAACAGTTTTCCAGCATGCTTTTATTAAATGGAATGCATTCTGAAATGTCACTACATATAGTGTGACTGAGGCTGGGGTTGAGAAATGTTCAGATTGGATTCAGACTAAATATACCGTATGCATTTTAGATAATCATCCTAAGGGCCGATTGTCAGTGCATTCAGAATCATAAACTCTTCTTTTCAGTTTTGCTGCATTCTAAACACACTTTACAACCGTCACTGCAGTATGTTGTGAGCAATCCTTCATCCCTACAGCAGCTCAGTTAGTGTTATCAACAAAGACATGGAATGCTCTATAAAGGTAAACCAGATAAAGTGGATCAATATGGACTCTGGCACTGTAAGCCCTCTGGAATATGAGAAATGCCATGAGAGTGCAGGCTCTGAAACTTGTGTCAGGCTGCCAAAAGGCTCTCAATGAAGTCTGCAAAAAAGACAATCCATCTAGTAAAAATCTTTTCAGGTATTTTGGCATTGAATAGAAATATGACTGTCGAGAACCTCCATAACAACCCTTAAACATAATTAATTATATATAGCATGTTTCTTAGTCTGTTCTTCTCAATTTTCTCATGTACTTTCTGAGATTCTACATCCTCATCTCTGCCACAGTGACATAGAGAAGGAGTAGATTTTTTCAAACCTGTGTAGTGGTCCCAGAGCGCACTAGGCATCTAGTGTGTTGACCTATCATGACATCTCACAGAGCTTCTACATCACCATGTCATTTTACATCAAAAATTCCACTTTGAGTTTTTTAAGAATAGACATCAGAACCTTTGGGATTGTTATTAAAAATAAAAACCAGAACAAACTAAAAAAAAAAAAAACCTAAGAAAACAGCAATCCTTAGATATGACAGACAAGTAAAGATACAGAAAAAATCTATTGTCTCAAACTGGAACAACAGCAAGGTAGAAAATTATGACTTACTGGAGCAGACACCCAGAGTCAGGAACTTCCATAGAAACTGAATTTGGAATTGAAAAATCAAAAGTATAATTGAAAAATTTGTCAAAGACTAAATTTGAGCAATTCTGGAAGTTGAAAACTCAAAGAAGACAGAATCATAGGAGACTTCTACTTTTTTTTTTCCCAGTAATTCTTCTCTTGCTGCTGGGAAGAGGAGAGAAATGCAACCATGCTAAATACCTCACAGCACTGTGTTCTCAAGAAGGTGCTCAGGAGAAATTATCTTACTGAAGTCTAAACTACCAGAATTTTAACAGAGCTTCACCAAGGTAAGCGAATATACTTAACCTCATTCTGAAAGACATTGGTAAAATTTACAACCCAAGAGCACAGGATATCAGCAGACTGAGTCAAAAATCTTAGAACTACAGTGTGACTCACTGGCTCTTTCTTACGCTAATACATGGGCCAATTTGATACAGTGTATTTTACATTCTAAATCATGTACACCTTTCAACAAGACAACAAAAAAATTACAAGGCAGACTGAATGACCAATAAATTCAAAATATGTTTGAAGATATTGAACAAGCACCAGAACCAGACTCAAAATGTGATAAAATTGTTGGAATTATCTGACCATAAATTGTGTTAAAGTATGATTAAAATAAATGCAAAAAGGTTATTATAACAGATATTGAAGTTCTAAGAACCAAAAAAAAAAAAACTACTAATGTTCACCAACACTAAATCAGAAATAAATCTTTGGGTTTATTAATTGACTGAATGTGGCAGAGAGAATTTCTTCTCATAAGCATATAACAACAGAAAACTTCACAAATGAAAAGCAAAATGAAAAAAAATGAACAGAATATTTAACATTTGGAAACAACTATGAGTAAAGTCATCATTCGGTTCCAAGAATAACCTCAAGGATTATTTTTCTTTTTATGAACTCACTACATAAGTCTTTGTGCTCTGTATCTCACAGCAATCCTCCTGTCTCAGCTTCTTTAGTGCTGAGATTACAGGCCTTCCCATAGCAGGCTTATTTTTATGTGGTGCTGGGGAATTAAATCCAGCCACATACATGATAGGCTAGCACTTTTGTCACTGAGCTATACCCTCAGCCCCCAACATCCTTTTTGAAAGATAAAATTTGCAGAAGTTTAAATCCTTTATTTAAAATGTCATAGAGTTTTCATATAACTTATGTTTATCTTCCCAAATATTCAGATAACCTTTGAATCACTTATAATATCAAGTGTAATGTAAATTCGGTATGCTCTGTTGTTCAGGAAATAGTGACAAGAAAAAAGTCTGCACATGTCAAGTACAGACACAATTTTATTTTCCTTCTTTAGATATTATTACTCTGTGATTGTTTGGATCATTACATATGGAGCCTGCAGGCATACAGGACAAACTACAACAAAACACAATGCCAGAACTGGACGTTCAGGCTTGGACTTCTGGAAACGTGGGAGGCAGATGCAGGAGGTTCATGAGTTTTGGACCAGCCTGAGGAATTTAGCAACTTGACAAAATTCTATCTCACAATCAAAAATAAAAAATAGGTTGGTAGTATAGCTTGGTGAGAAAGCCTTTATCTCCGTCCTTAGTACCACAAGAAAGACTTTTCAGAATCTGGAAGAGAGAAAAAAGAAAAAAAAGAAAGAAAAAAAGAAAGAGAGAGAGAGAGTGAGAGAGAGACAGAGACAGAGACAGAGAAAGAACAAAATAAAGGATAAAAAAGGGTAAAAAAGGATAAAGAAAGGATAAAAGGATAAAGAAAAAGAAAGAAAAAAGAAAAGAAAAAAGAAAGAAAGAGAGAGAGAGACAGAGACAGAGAAAAAACAAAATAAAGAAAGGAAGAAAAAATTGAAGAACAAAAACCAGAAAGAGAAGACTGAAAGGAATTGAAGAAATATTTAAAGCAACAAAGACTAAGAATTTTCCCCAAAGTAGTGCCTGTCATCAAACCATAGTTTTAGGAAACTCAGAAAACCTCAAAAAAAAAAAAAAAAGTGAGAAGAAGAAACACTTAAAGAAGAGAAATGATCAAAATTAAATCAAACCTTTCTGAAACCAAGCAGAAAAGGAAAGCACAGAGGGTAATTAAAATATTGAAAGAAAAAAAAAGGTAACTTAAATATATTAGCTTGGGTTCTTTCAAAAGCCAGAAATTATAACAAAAAAGGATCTATTCAGAAGGCTTACAAATCTGAGGGTAGTGATAGTCCTAGGTGGCTACCTGCATGTGTGAGAGTTGGAGTGTCCAATGGCTGCTCCTCCTCAAAGTAGAACAACCATCTGGGACTGCAGGACAGCAGGTGAGAGTCTGCTGCGATGCCCGTTTTTTGAAGAACAATGGTGAAGACCAGAGACTGAAGAGCAGCGACGGGCAGACAGATGCAAGCCAAGTGTGCAGCAAGTCATAGACAACTATGAAGGCGATAGCTTTCCCAGAAGGAAGAAGCTGTAATGACCTTTCTTCTTTCTTTTATGCAGCTTGAGTTCCCAGTTGGGCCTCCTATATCCAGGTGGGCGCTTTTCCCTCATTCACTGGCCCACAAGTCGCTCACTCTCTAATCCAGGCTGGTTTCCAATTGACGCAGAATGGAAATAAAAAATATACATAAAATTCATACCTGACTAAGGACCATTATTTAAAATATGCACAGAAATCAGTAAGAAAATATTTAAAATGGCAAAAGATCTACACAGACATCTCACGAAACAATATATATAGAAAACATGTAATTATATTAAATGCAAGATGATATTAGGGAATCTTAAATTAATACAACTCTGAAATTACATGAGACACCTATTAGAATGCCCAAAATCTGGAACACTGAAGATACCAAAAGCTGACAAGGAACACTCATTTATTATTGTCATGATGGCAAACTGATTCTTTGCAAGACAGTTGGAAGTTTCTTACAAAATTATCCATGTTCTTAACATGAGATCCACCAATTTTTCATCGAGCAGTAAGATGTGATCAAACAATAGTGACTGCTTAATTTAAAGCAATTCATTACCATAAAAGATACATTGTCATTAATTCTCCTGAAAGTACTTCCTTTCACTTCTTTATTTGCACTGTGGTGGCATTCTTGATGCTTTAAATCAATGCAAAACAATTACCATTCATCGCCACTTTGACTTTGGATAACAGCCAGGGTCATACAGTGACAAATACAGTAACTGAAGTGTGTGAGGACTCACAGAACGTTTATATAAGCCTGCTTTCTGTTGAATGGCACTAGGTAATAGGATTTGCAGTACTATTTTTAGGTCACATCTAATTCAGATTCTCACAACTTAGGACTTCTAGAACTGCTTCAGGGAGTGGAAAGGGCAGTAGGAAAACTGTGTTTAAAGTGAGGGGGATATTTTGTACAATAATGGCGGGGGGTCTTTTACTGAAATATTCACCCATTATCTTATCACATCTTATATTTATTCAAACGAATTGAAAATAAATGTCCACAAAAATCTGTACATGATGTTTCCATTCACATTTTCTCTAATTGTCAAAACCTGAAAGCAATCAAGATATATTTCAGCAGGTGAATGGATATATTAACTGTGTTACAGCCAGAAAATATTATCTTGTTCAGATCTAAAATGAAATGAACTATGCAGAAAAAAGAAAAGAAAAACAAAGAAACAGATAAAACAATATGCTACAATGTTCATTGAGAAGGATCAATGTAAAAAGGGTACATAGTTTATGATCTATTTGACATTCTCTGAAAGATAAACCAATGGAAACAGTTTTTAAAAAACCAACTGACTTTTAGGAGTTAGGCAGCAAAGTGGGAGTGCTGTGTCGTTGTGACTCAATACCCACCCAGCATGCACACTTTAATGTTGGAAAGATTTATTTTTGCTCACAGCTTCAGAGAGTCTCAAGTCTATTCATGGGTGTCTAGAAATGGTGGCAGCTCAGGGCAGAGGCCTCGCTGGAGAGCTGCTCACGAAACAGCAGACAAGAAGCCAAGTGAGTGAGGAAGGACTATGAAAGCGCATACCCTAACAGGTCCCAATGACCTTCACCTTCCAGGTCAAGCCTCGGTTTTCTACTCCTCTGGATTAAGCCTCCATGAATAGCCCATTACAGATCACATACACACTCAGTAGCACGTGTCTTTAATCTCCTACATAACTTGACCATGTCTTTCAGAAGTCTTTGGAACTGGTTTGCAGAAGGGGTTTGGGCAGGTTTGAGGATGCCAGCTGCTGCAAAAACCTTGGCTTGCTCTGAGCCACTCTTGATGGGAGAGTCTGGTCAGAGCTCAGAAGACAAAAGAAAATGTTGAGCTTTATAATCTTTAAGCTTCCTTAAAATGTGAAGCAGAGAGGCACAGGAGTCAAAGCGCTTGCCTAGCAAGTGCAAGGACCTGGGTTCAATTCCCCAGTACCACATAAATCCAGGCAGAGTGGCCTACACATGTAATCCAAGCACTCAGGAGACTGACGCAGGAGGATTGCGAAGTCCAAGGTTACCTTGGGCTCCCTAGTGAGCTCAGGACCAGTATGGGATGCAGAATGAGATACTGCCTCAAAAAAAAAAAAAAAAAAAAAAATACTGTGAAGTAGAATCACGTAAAATTGTAATCAAAAGTAAAATTAAATGACAAAGCAAATATGACAGTGACAACTTTTACCCAGACTGAAAAAGATGAAGATAAAGGTAGTAAGAGATATTTAGCGAATTTAGCTTGGTAATTTTTGTGATTTTTAAAATGGTCTAACTCACAAATGAATTAATCTTTTCATCTGCAATGATTGAAAGGGCAAGTGTGGTGCTATACAATTGTAATTTCAGCATTCTGGGAGCCTGTGGCTAGAGGATTATAATTTTAAGTTCAGCTTATGCTACTGAGCAATTTGACAATTTAGCAAGAACCTGTCTCAAAAATAAATAAATAAACAAATAAATGAAACAAGGTGGATGTGTAGTTTAGTACAAATGAACTAGATATAATCCTTAGTACTACGAATATATAAAATAATAATATAATAAATAATGAACCATGCTATATATTATATATTCATATAACAGTATGACAGTGTAGGATAACTTCTGGCTTGCAGTCATCATACATAATCTAATATTCAAAACCTCTTTTTTCCTTTTAGACAAGGTCTTGCTCTGTTGTCTAGGCTGGTCCTGAGTTTTGTACGTATGCCTGCTGTCACAGCATTCCTCCTGCCTCAGCCTCCTGAGTTCTGGGATTAGAGGCATACACCACTCTGTGTAGTTTATGTGGGACAGGGGAATGGAACTCAGGGCTTTCTGCTTGCTAGTACCACTCTTCTCTTCCCTCACCCTTCCAAAAATCTCTTTTTCACCTATATCAGATAAAATACCCTAACATTTAATAAGAGTTGGGAAAAATTCGGCAAATTTAGCCTTTCAATTCACCTAATGCATTTTTCTTGAGTTTTTGTATGTTTATTTCTAAGAAATTTTTGAATGTATACATGCATCCTCATAGGCAAACAGGTAATAATTTTGTATGCCCTTTATACAATTTTCACACAAAATCATTATGTATTATTAGAATGTATAAAACCCCAGGAATTCCAGAAAATATCATTTTTGTCTTTGTATCAAAAATGGAGTTTCTTAGAGTTAAAGTTTAATCATAGATTCTCCAGTTCAAATCCTAATACTGGCATTAACATTTGTTAACAAAGTAGACTTGCCTGCTGCCAGTCGAACTATTCTACGGTTGGTTGGTTAATTACACTGTACTTAGCATTTCTCCATTTGCCTATCTTAGTCATAGCAATCACTACACTAATGGTAGACACAAACAGTGTAACCTCTCCGAAAGCTTATATGATAAAATCACATTAAAACTTATTCTGCGCTTTTAGATCAAACTGTGAGGTATAGTCTATGATTCTCTAAGAAATAGCTTAAAGTCTGGTAGTTTCAGAAGTTTTCACTTTATCATGGATAAAAAGAAGTTGTCTTATAGAAGTTTGAGAAGCAATATTTTACTCATTATTCTCAGAATTAAAAATGCTTAAATAATTAAATATGGTAAAACCAAATCATAATTGACCAAAGTATTGACAATTCTGTTTTTCTATAAAAGCTGGAAGCCTTACTAGTAAGTTTATAGTATAATATTCAGTACTGCATTGGTAACAGAGGCTACTCTTAATAGATGAGTCATTAGGTTAAATCTTGCTGATACTTTTTAACTGCTTCTACCCTTCTTATAAAGGCACAGCTTTGCCTTATTACCTCTGAAGAAATCAATTTTGAGTTTTATGTAAAAAACTTTAAATTATTAATAATTCATAAGCATTTTGACCTTATTTCCTACAGAATGACATTTCATAACATTCATTGATATTTTCAGTTTACCAAAAGTATCTAAATCTGTAGCCTATTATATAAACACTTCGGATTTTTTTTCCCTTCAGTTATATTTTTTAAAGCATGTATGTTTTCAAGAAAAAAATCATTGTCTTAATCTTCTTAAGATTGATAACTATGTTTAGCCTTGCTGATTTTATAAGGTCCAATAAATGTATTTGACTAAGAACATGAATTTATAAAAACCTAATGTTTTTAGTATAAAAGTAATATATATATATATATATATTTCGAATATACTTGGTGTGTTTAGTTTTACCTCTGCCATTTATGCAAGGTACAGACAATAGTTTAGTCTTTGTAAATTTGAGACATTAAGCCCATAATCTTAAATTGTTTATTGGCAAAGACCTTCAGTTCAAATTCTTATGAATTCATTTAACTCAGAATAATACGACATGTTTGTGAAAATGCCTTTCTCAAATACATTAATTTTATTAAATTAAAGGAAATCACTACACTATCACAAGGTTCTAATAAAGAAAAGCACTTACTATGCTGTAGCGTCTGGTATAATGATACAGCTTGATTAAACTAAAATGGAATTCCAGGCAGAATTTATATTTGAAGCTATTAGTTCCAAACCGGACTGTTGAAACATTAAACTCCTGAGAAATGTGTAAACATTGAAAATTAACACCATTATGTTTGAATTCAATTATGGAATTTACCATTGTGTAATTGAATACAAATGAAGCTTATCAACTAAAATTGTTTCTATCATGAAAAAGAAAACTAAACTCATAATTACTGTACAAGTAGGAAGTTTGCATAAAATTTACTAACTTTTGATAATTGGATTAGTTATTAACTTTCAAAATGTAATTATCATAGTGTTAAAATGTTTGAATATATTATTCATGACACAAAACTATTTCAAGTATCCCAGAAACTAAAATGGATGATTTTTTATTATTAATCAATATCTTTGCAGCCAAAATATAAAATAAAAATACCTGATCAGAAAAATTAAAAATAATATAAATATTGGGTAGTTTCAAGATAACTACATAATATCAATAATTTAATTTTTAAAATTTAGGAGTGACTAACAAGAAATAAAGGAAATATTATATTTGTACAGTTGAAAAGGCTATGACATTTTTAGAAAACTGTATTAAAGCAGAATACAAAATCTTTGTGTATACAAAGGAAAATCTAAACTTCTGAAAATGGAGACAATGATTTTATTTTTCATGAGAAGCCCCAAATAATAAAATAGCTTGTTTTGGGGTGATGGAGTCTTGCTCTGAAATCCAAGACAGTCTTGATCTGACTATGGAATGGAGGCTGGCCTAGAACTCAGAGCAATCCTCCGGCATGAGTCGTTGGCATGCTAGGATCACAGGCAAAGGCCACCACATCTAGCTGTTATGTGGTCCTGTGCAATCCAACCTGGGGCCTCACTTTATTTAAGCCGGGCCTGAATCACTGGGCTACATCCCCAACCCCAACAATAACATTATTTTTCATTTGTGCAGCAATTGCCTTTTCCTTCTCATCCTTTCCACCCCCTCTTCCCAGCATCCCCTTTTCCTCTCCACAAAAATCTCTCTTCTTACTTTCCTCCACCTCTCTCTCACTTTTATGTTTTTTCTCATATTAGAGAAACCATGTGATATTTATCTCTCTGTGTCTGATTCATGTTGCATCATGATTTCAAGCTGCGTCCATTTTTCTATAAATGACTCAAATTTATTTTTATTTATGTCAGAGTAGTACCCCATTGTCAACTCAAACTGTAATAAAAGGAAGCCCACTTATATTTTTGACAGTATTTTGTTTTTTATAGATTAAATTGAAGAAAATGATAAATTTTAATAACAACTTTAAAAGACACTTAATAAAAATACCAGTACTGAAACTAAATAAGTGTTATCATGAATAAACTCACATACGAGTGTTGATAGGGGAATAGGCAATGAAATCATTAGAACTGAATTGAGAATTCATTAGTAGAGCCCGGTATATGTGAATATTAAATTTTTGTCAAATGAATTAATTTCAACTGCAGGGGAAAAAGATTAGCTAATAATTGTCTATATAGTTACCTTTTTATTTGGATGGAAATAAAAATGGATACCTGCATTACAGATTATATACTGGAAAAGTACAAATGTTTGTACATTTAAACATTAGAAACAAGCTACTGATCAAGAAAATCAACCAAAAATAGCCAAAGCAAAGTACGCCCATGTTCATAGCTGCACAACTAACAATAGCTAAAATATGGAAGGCACCAGAATACCCATCAACAGACCAACGGATACACAATTTATACACAATGGAATACTATGCATCTGTAAAGTCCAAAAGCGTGGAGGCTTTTGCAGGCGAATGGAAGAAACTTGAGAACACCATGCTTAGTGAAGTGAGTCAGAAACAGAAGGTGAAACATTGAATGTTCTCTTTGATATGAGAAACCCAGATCCCAACTCTTATGGAACTTAAAATGAAAAACAAGGTGAATCAGGGGGGTAGGGTGGGTAAGGAGGGAGCGAGGGGTGCGTAGGGGGAGGGACAAAAGGAGAATGGGACAGTACTTGCACCTTGACAAGATACAAATGTGCACAAAATGCTCAACTTCATTGCGAACCTTAAATTTTGCACTTATACATATCAATAAGGGGGGGAATCAACAGCAGTTGTAAAACTAAAGAATATTCAATAAATAATTTGTTTTATAAATTGTTTTGAACATATGTCACAGATTTACAATGTTTTACAGAGTAATATAATAATGCTTATAATAACAATGACAAATGCTATATAGCCTCTTAGAAATGAAGGATGAGACTTTCTGTGACTTGGTGAAAAATGGCTGAATGTTGTGCCTACATCATTCAGAGAAAAGTAAATCCAAATGTCAAGTCACTCAGAAAAAAAAAATGTTCAAATCAATTAGCCACTCAAATAAAGTGACAGAGGAATTTGCAATTTTGGCCTGGTAAGTAGTGACATACCTCTCTGTCGCTTCTTGGATTTCATGAAATAGAGTATACTGATTCCTTTCTTGGGGAAATGGGAATTGTTTCAACATTACAGAAAGAAGAAAATCTAATGTAATTTTAAAAATTATCTTTTGATAACAATAATTTGTTCTACATGAATATAGTCAGTACTACAAATTAGAATAAGTACAAGAATATTAATAGCAGATTATTCCTCATGGACAAAAGATAAAAGCTAAAGGCACTCAAATGTAAACACCCAAAATAAATCTCCAATAACAGAAGTTCATTATATTCACCTGGAGGAATATTATCTTGCTCATGAAGATATCTCAACAAACTGCAACAATAACCATTACCCGAAATAATTTTCCAGAAGATACATTTAGGAAGCTAAATATTTGTTTATCATCCTATTGTTTTGTGAAATAAATATTCTATAAATGTAGGTATTTATGTGTGTGTATGCTTTATATGACCATATCTTCATATTTACATGAAAAAATTATTCACCACACTACATTACAGATATCATAAATAACTTTTTTCTTTCTTCCTGAGATTTTTGTATATTTGACTCGCTTCTTATTTCTCTCAAACTTTAATTTCTGAAATTGACATTCTACTCCTCTTTTTATGAGGTCTATTGTTTTCATTTTATATATGTTGAGACATGAAGCACTTGTCTTTGATGCCTGGTTTCATTGAGCACAAGGCTGTTCACTCCATATTTGCTGTAAATTTCTTGCTTTTAAATCTTTGGTAGTGTTTCACTATATGAACATAACACACGTGTTTATTAATCTATTCATAGATGTTTAAGTTAATTCTATATCTTAGCTATTGTGAAAGCTGTTGCTTCATAAACAAATGAGTAAATATGTCAGTGCAGGTATCTTTCTCACATACCCACTTTCTTTTCTTTGAATATTTCACCAGTAGTGGGGTTGCTGATTATATGATAATAGTAATTTTTAGTTTTTTTGAGAAAACCTGATATAGTTTTCCATAATGGTTGCGTTATTTTGTATTCCCAAAATC
Source organism: Ctenodactylus gundi (assembly GCA_004027205.1). NCBI lineage: Eukaryota > Metazoa > Chordata > Mammalia > Rodentia > Ctenodactylidae > Ctenodactylus > Ctenodactylus gundi. Next base: position 181,875 of record PVKB01000390.1, read on the forward strand.
AGCTCATAAATATTTTTTTTTGCATTTTTCACAACCTTTGTTATCGTTTTCATTTTGATTATCACCACTTTTACAGGTATAATATCTCATTGTTGCTTGCATTTTCATTATCTCAATAATAATTGAAAATGAGGAATTTTTTCCTGTATCTGTCACTCACTTGTATGTCTTTCTTAGGGGGATGTCTACCCAGGTCTCTTGCCCATTGCTTCATTGGACTATTGGATTGTTTTCTTTCTGTAGAGATTTTATTTTTGAGATTCATATATATTTTGCATATTAAACCCTTATCAGAGATGGCTTACAAAAGTTTCTCTAAATCTCCTGGTTACTGATACATGTTTAAAAACATTTCTCTGGCTCTCCAAAGGTATTTGTTTTGAGGCTTTTAATTTTGCTTTGCTCCAAGTTTCTGACTTTTACTTTTGGTGCCTGCAGTTTGGATGCAAATCCAGAAAATGTCATTTCCCAAATCAATGTCATGTAGGGTTACTTCCACATTTTTCTAGCAATTTTAGAGTTCCTAGTACTCTGTTTAGGTCTTTAATCCACATTGAGTTGACATTTGTACATGATGTGAGTTTTCTGTCTTCATGTGAAGAACCAATTTTTTCAATACCATTTAATGAAGGGACAATCAATTTCCCAGTGTGTATTCCTGACATCTTTGTCGAAACATCAATTGTCCATAAATAAGCGCATCTATTTCTTCACCTCAATTCTGTTGCTTTGGCCAATGTTTCCTTTTTTACTGGGGAATGGGAGTATCATGTTATTTTAATAATATAGAGTAAAATAGTATGATGTATAGTTTTGTAAAATACATTTAAAGCAGATTGTGTAATATCTCTAGCTTTGGGATGTATGTGTGAATTTGTGTGTGTGTGTGTGTGTGTGTGTGTGTGTGTGTGTGTGGTGTGAAACATAAAGAGTATGTCTGTGTGAGTTGATCAAGGTTTTAAGATTGTTTTTCCTATTTAAATGACAAACAGCATTAGCAAAAATGTGCATTTCTTTTAGTAGTATAAATAATTTTAAACTGTCAATTTTCCCAATCTGTAAATATGGGTATATATATACTTGTATATTCTTTAGTTTCTTTTATGTGTGTTTCATAGAAACAGTATACACATATTTTACTTCCTTGATTAAATTTATTCTGAAGCAGCTTTTTAAAACATTCTAAATGGAATTGCAGTCTCTGTTTTGTTTTCCTCAAATAGTTTGTTGCTAGTGTTATAAAAATGAATTAGATTTTTGTCTATTAATTTTGTGTCCTGCATCTTCAAACTAGTTTCTTGACTTACAATACAATTAATCTCAACAAACTCATTGCAAGTTGAAATTATCCTAAGCTGGAAAACTCTTTTAATGCTGCCGCCTATCAAACACGATAGCTTAGTGACACAGTACATTACTTACATTGTTTGTACATATTCATCACTACATGGCTGACTGTTTCTGGGAGCAAAGGCTCTCTACCACCACCACCACTTGTAGTCAGACTGAGAAGTTCAAAGAGAAGTTCAAGGCTTGAAATATAGTTACTACTGAATGCCCCTTAGTATTGTATCTTTTTGAACTCAAAAGATTCTAAATTGAACTGCCAGAAGTTCCAATTTTGCCTTCAAAAGAGAATTTTTAAATTCTAATATTTTTGATGGAGTTCATAAGTTTTCTATATGTAAGATCATACTGGTTGCCAATAAAGACTATCTATTCTCTTTTCTATTTAGTTAATTTTTACTTCATTTTTGCCTAATTGCTCTTGCAAAGAATTCAGATTATTGTGTCATAAGTGTTAAGAATGGTCATCTTTGTCTTAAGAAAAAAGCTTAACATTTTTAAATTTAACATTATATTAGTTGAATGTTTCTTACATACAACCATTATTGTGTTGAAGTTCACTGTTCTTACATATAGTTTAATAACATTCTTTTCATGAATGGAAGTTGAATTTGTTTTTATTCTGCCTTTAATAAGAGGACTTTATGGGTTTTTTCCTTTATTCTGTTAACATAATGTATCAAATGTGGTCATCTGCCTGTGTAGAGCCGTCTTTTCATCCAAGGGACAAATTCTGACCGTGGTGAATGATCCTTTAAATGTGATGCTGGCTTTGATTCATTAATATTTAATTATGGATTTTACATCTGTGTTCATCAAGGATATAGGTGTACAGAGTTTTCTCGATTTGTTTGTTTTTCCCCATTTTATTGATATGAATAAGCGCAAAATATAAGGTTTACAATGAAGCTGAGCATTTTGTGCACCTACGTATCTTGTCAAGGTGACAAGGACTTTCCCACTCTCCTTTTGTCTCGCCCCTACCCATCTGTCCCTAAGCTTACACTTCCCTTGTCTAGCTTGGGTATGAGAATAATGCTGGCTTTAAGAAAAGAATTTAGAAGTATTTTATCATTTTTTAAGTTTTGGAAGAGTTTGAGACCACTGGTATCAGTTCTTCATTAAGTGGTTTAATTTAGGAGTGAAGCCAGCATGTCCTGGATGTTTCTCTGTAGCGCTCACTGTGTAGCCCAGGATAGCCTGGGACTCATGGCAATTCTCTCCTGCCTCAGCTTCTGAGTGCTGAGATTACAGGTGTGTGCCACCATGCCCAGCTTTACATGATGCTGGGAAAAAGGGGGTTTTCACTTCCTAGGGAAGCATTTTAACCACTGTATCAGTCCTCCAGCCCCTCTTAAAGTTCAGTCTCTATAGATAATATACTTATAACCATTTTCCATTATTAGATCAGTATATAGTTGTTCATACTGATCTTTTAAAATACTCCGTATTTCTGTAATATTAGTCATAATGGCATCTCTTTCATTTTTGATTTTATTTACTTGATCTTTCTTCTTTTAAAAGTCAATCCAGTTATATGTTTGTTGATTTTATTTATGTTTTCCAAACCACCAGCTCTTAATTTTGTTGACTTTATTTGTCTCTATTGCTTTCACTTCTAGCTTGGTCAATATTTCTTCCTTCCTTCTGTTAAATTTGGGCTCTTTCTGTTCTTTCTCTAATGCTTCAAGTTTTAATTTTATTTATTTTACTTACGATATGTCTCCTTTTTAAAAATTTCTTTTCTGTTTCATATTCCTTCACCTTACTCTCTCCTGATAGTGAAAAGACAGCACTAGTTCAAGATACAGCTTATGAGCAAAACAACATCTAACAATAGACATCTTTTACTTCCTTAGAATATCGAGAGAAAAAAAAAGTTTTCAACATATAACGTTTATTATGTGTATTCTCTGATTGTGTCTAATAAAGGAATCTTAGAAAATCTGGACCTTTCTCAAATTTATATTCCTTTAAATAAGTAACTGTACCAGAAATAAAAGAGTGTCAACAGAAAGGAGAAAGGAAATCTTATTGGAGCATATAAAAGATTCAAATAATCTACCATCTTTATAGATCAATATCCATATACATTTTCTTAAAGATGTAACAGTAAAAATAGCCACTTTTACATGAAATGTATCCATATTCTCTTCAAAAGAAGAACATGCAATGTCCTTGTTATCAGAGTCCACATCTCCAAGAGTTGTCTTCATTTAATTTATTGGGATTGTGTTCATTGGTTTCCACTAACACACTTGAGATGAATGTTGCAAAACTTGAAGAACTCCTGTGATTGAAAGTCTGCTTCTTAATTATAGAAAAAAATCAGCATTTTCTATTTTTGTCAGACATTAGCAACTTAGCTCCCTAAAATCTGTAACTTACTGTGAACAATCAGTTGAGATAACTCACTACCTTCAGACCAGCCTTAAAACTTAACACATATAGATAGTTCCAGATAATTCCTAAGCCGAATTTTTTATTTATGCCTACTTTATCCCAAGACATTGACTGGAATATCCTACATAAATAATTTGAATTCCTACCGTGCCCAGTTGACTCAGTATAATCTTCTATCTAGAAGCAATTTGAAAGAATAAATTGGAAGAGAGAAGTGTTGATAATTAACAGCCAGTGTGAAGTTGTTTTCCAAAGTTCATCTACAAAACTGCAGCTATGTGTGTGTGTGTGTGTGTGTGTGTGAGAGAGAGAGAGAGAGAGAGAGGGGGGGGGAGAGATTATTTCAGGATTCTTCTTTTAAAATCAGTTGATCACTTTCTTGCCTTTACTAGCACTAAGTATGCATTACTCTACACGATACGACTTTCGATCCCTGAAAAGAAAACATCAGCTTTCTTGTGCCGCTGTCCAACAGCTGAAAGAGCAGCTCTCAGAGAGTGTGATGGGACACATTAAACCGCTAAGCTTAAGTGCCTTTTATCCATAGTGTGCAGAATCAAATTCTCACGGGTGACATAGTGAACTCAAGTACTATTGGAAAGAGAGGAAATGAACAAGATGGGAGTATAAGTGACAAATGTTTACTTGAATTAGGGTCTTTTGTTAATTCTTTCTACATTAGCCACAGGAAATGATAAAGTAAGATTTAACACCATGAGTAGGCCCAGCACTAACAGCAAACATCCTATAATTTCTGTGGAATGATATTTTGATCTGGATCTTAGATTCAGCATTAATAAAAAAGAAACTTATTTTTCATCACTCTACATATCCATAAGACATAGTTGCAATTTCTTATCTAAGACTGTGTGGCTGAAACTTGGACATACTCCTGGTTGCTGGAACTGTAACCCAATTATTCTATCACAAGTCACAAGCCAGGCTATGTTCAAGTGATTGGGATTAGCCTCCTGAGAGGGCAGATCCCCAAATATTGGGGATGAATTAATTACTCTGCAAAGAATTTTGAGTGACTTCTTGTAACACTGCGCATGAGCCAACTATTTTTAAATTTTATATATTAATAAAACTAAGTCCAGGAAGATTAAATAATTTATAAGAAGAATTATATAGTGTGCAAGGGTTAACGCTAGAACAGAAAGGGCTGTCTCACTCTAAACCACACACTACTTTATTGTGCAATTTTCCACTTTATTATCTGTTTGAAGATCAGGCTCAAGAAAATCAACTTGATAAAACAATTTTAAAATTATGCTCCTCTAAGGTTTATTTTTCTAAATATTGGGTCATGACATCAGCTAATAAGAGTCAGAATTCAGTGTGCAAATAATATATGCGGAAAGGCTTATCAGAAATATTTTTAAAGCATAAATCTACTTAATTCTGCATCTTCTTTGCTTAAAAACTTAAAATTTTCACAGCAAAGGAAATGAATGCAATACACAACTTAGAGCCCCATTAATAACAAAATAGGTTTGACACAGACTTTAAGTGACTCATTTATCTTAGATTCACTATGTTAAAATGGAGATTTTTGAGCAAACTGGTTTTCAATTTCCCATAAATATTTGGGTAATCATTTTGTCAATTAAGAAAAAAAGAATGAGATTGCACTTTGAGCTCCTAGTTTCAATCTGGTGTTGTTAAAATGAGAAATTTCATATCTGCAATACTCTAGAAAGAGGTTAATACATTTTTCCATTTCTTCTTAGAATCTGTATATTCTTCTCTGACTGAGAGTACTTGACAAAACTCATGAACACAAACAAGGCGGGACAAGAGAAGGCGATTCAGTAGTGTAACTGTCTTATACCTGAACCTTTGAAAGGAACATTGACTTCCCCCAAAAAAGTGAACTCAGAGAGTTTAGCAGAAGGAGCATAATTATGGACTTAAGGTCAAATTTAAGTATACTCCTGCCCTCTGCTTTTAACTTTGAAGGGTAAACCTTCTTTGACCACCAGTTTTCCTTAAATTAAATACTTCTAGGTTTGCTGGGAGGAATAATTGCAAATCCAAGGAATTACATTACATAGCCTAATGCTCTGCACGCTATATATTATGGTTAAATATTATTATATTGCTATACTTATTAATATTGTAAAGAAGCTTATGATGCAAGAGATGAACGGATATGAAATTGAAGTGTGGAAGGCTGGACAAAACTTGAAATGAAGGAACATTATGAGTACAAATCCAAATATTTGTATGGATGAAAACTTTAAAAGAAGGGAGATATTTTGGGGTAAACTGTCAAAATGTTAAGTTTTCTGAGACAGAATAAAAAATCAAGATTCATATGCTCAGGCTAGAAATTTATTTCACCTATAAGAAGTAAAGCTTTTAAGTAAAACTTTCTCCCCATGACAATTGCTTCTTCTATTAGTTTCTACAATTGCCTCGTATAGTTGAAAATATTTCTTTCTTTTAAAGCTTTTTAAACCTGATATATTGAATCTTTTTAAAAACGTTCACACTTGAATTTTTGTTATTTTTTCTCTGAGTGATTCTTTTTATTGACAAGCTTACTGTAAGTGAGCAACAATTGGAGACATTAAACAGATGTTTCAAGCACGTGTTTAGCAAAGTATGTTTTTTTTTCAGTAGCATAAACACATTAGTGAACATATGCCTAAGAAATTTTTCTCTCATTCTTAAGGTAATATAAAACATGAAATGAATAAAATTGCATTGATAATACTGTGATTAGTGAAACATTGTACTTGATAAATTTCCACCAAGAACACAGGCAGTATCCAGTCAAGTGATTGATTATTTTATCTTAAGAAAAATGAACATTTTTAGATATAATCATGATACCTTAAATATTATAACCTCATCTTCTATACTTTTTCATTATTATCATTATAATAACATTCATTGAGTGGTATAGAAATTACCTTGAACAAATCTGTGCTATCTCTAGCCAAAATGTACACTAACAGGGTGTCTTTATTAGTCATTGTCATGAACAAAATTGCAATCGTTTAGTTAAAAAAAAAACTTAACAGCAGAGTTACTTTGGAATACTGACTTTACGAAACATTTACTGCAAACTCAGCTACCTCAAGTCACGACAGCCAAACCAACGCTAATATATTGAAAAAAATGAAATAAGTACTTCAGCCAAAATTAGTAATTACTCTCAGATAAATGGAATTCTGCTTCCAGTAGAAAGATAATAGTCCCATAGAATATGCAGTTGGTTCTTGCTTTCAGGTATAGCAACAGATTATGCTGATTCATCCCTTTCTCTGCTAGTGATTAAAAAAAAAAAAACAGAAAAGCAGACAGATTGATTTTGCTTACCCAGCTTGGGGATGAGCCTTCTATGATTCCCAGAATCGTTTTGCCACTAAAAATAAATAAAAACTAAATAGCTGGACTTTGCAAATTGTATATTATATTCATATGTAATGTATCGTATTAAAACTAGGTAGTCAATAAACTGGTGTAATCAATCTTACTATCATGTACAACTCTGTAAAGGGAGAAGCAGATATTGTCCTGGGAACTGAGATTTAAGCTGTATTTTGTTTTAGCCACTGAAAGGAAGGATTATCAAGATTATCACTTGAATTCATTTTGCGTTTAAAACCCATACATTTTGTTATTGATACTAAATGAAAAAGTAGTTGGAAAGATTTTATTTTAAATGACAATTTATAACATATTTGAATATTTTGTAATTGTTAGCTTACATTCTGTATATGTATCTCTTCCATTAACAGAGCTCTTTGTAGCAAAATTTTAGCAGGAACTCTCCATCACTGTAATAAGGTAAAATAGGTCAAACCTGCATGGGGCCAAACTTAAAGAAACCAATTTTCTAAATAGTTTCCCTAGCTGGAGGACAAACTAGAGGAAAAAAAGAAAAGAAAAAAAAAAAAACTAAACTGAAAAGCTGTGCCTTCCTGGAGAATTGCAATTGAGTAAGGAAAAGGAAGAAATGGAAAAGCTTTCCTGGCAGAATGGGAGAGTGTTTTTCAGAAGGAATAAGTACTTATTTGTCACCTATTATCATTTTATTTAGATGTTGAAACAGGGGGTACTTATGTCAGTATCAGGCCAGCCACTATATCATAGATAGGACCTCAGTAAGTACAGTAAATAAAACACATATAGAATACATACATTAGGTCATATTCAATCGAGAGATGATTCTAGTTACATATTTTAAGCAAGTTTTTTCAAGGTTGTATGTTAAAATAATGGCAGAATAAAGTTATGGTCCTCAGACTCATTTCATAATGCCTTCAGTGTTGCTAAGATTCATATTTAAAAGTCAACTACCAGGTAAATTCATTTTTTAAAAACCACTCTGCTTCTCGCCCTACTTTAGATTACTGACATCAGAGGCAGGGTAATTTGACTTCAGAATAACCTTCCATTTCTAAGTTTTAATCACACATTTGCAAAATTATATGACACCTCTCGGGATAATTAAAACTGCCCCAAGTGTCTCAAAACCAGAATTGGAAATCGTTGGTTTATGTAATTGACGATGAGGTATTAGTAGTCAATGCTGGTAGCTAAGTCAGTTTGTGGAATTTCTCTCTTGTCTGAGTTATAGAATTCGAGTTTTTATTGCCATCTTTGGTTTATTTAGCTTTGCTTTTTCAAGTCCTCATGAGTCCACTTTATGTGTATTTGTGTTCATTTATTTATACAAAAAGCACCTGCTGCTTTCCAAATTCCAGGTGCTCTTGGAAGATGCTGGTCTCTTCCGGCGTGTCGTCTCCGTTCTTTTCTTTCTTTCCTCTTCTCTTTTTCCACCTTCTACGCTTCAGGCTAATTCACACATCTGGGAGCCGCTTCCTTGCATGCTTCTTGTGGCTGACTTGCTGCTTATATTCTGATGGCCTTTATTTACTTTTATGCTCCTGTGTTGCTTACCACACTAGATTGCAAATTCAGTAAAGACAGTTAATGTGTAGTATTGAAACTAGAACTTGGCCCACCAAGAGTCTTGAATATGAGAATTCAGTCGATAAATATTCACTGAAGAAAAGATTTAACTCGTAATAAGTACGTTAATATGTTTAGGGCTCCTTTCATCTTTAAGGCCCAAAAATGTTCCTTCGTATTGTTATTTTTTGATGTTCCGGGAGTCAGACTCAGAGCTTCAACCACCTGAAGCAAGCAGCCTATTAGTAAACTAGATCCCCGAAGCCTCTAGTAATATTTTATGATGTATGGCTTTTGTGTATAATTTGAAACTACTAAAATAATGTGATTTAAAGAATATTTTAGTCATTATTTCTCAATTTTATTAAATATTTTATTTATCTCTGTAAAATTTACCTGTTTTGTGATCTGGTATTGGTTAATAACTAGCTTCGGAAATTCAAATAATGAGTCAAAACACGCTAATGAAACACCTTGCTTAGAGAAACATTGCAAAAATAGGTCCTACAAGAAAATTGGCCACTATGTGAACATAGGAAGGAGTTAGCTAAGCTCTAGCTTAATGTGGTCAGGAGACGTTGATATACTCCTTAAACAGTATAATAATTACACAAGTGTCAACAGTCTACTATTTGAGAAACACAAGCAATTTTTAACTAAGTCATGCACTTAACATATTTGGGGCAACTCCTAATTTCTAAGAAAAAATAGAGATTTAAATCTTTTTTACAGAATGTAAGGGAAACTTCTATGATTTTTTTATTATTCCTTATAAAAGTGACTGATAACTCAGTATTTATTCAGCCATCAGTATTCAGGTATTAGGCTTTCTCAAAGTGCTTCAGTATGTATGGCCTTGTAATCTCAAAGATTATATGAAGAAGAGAAATGACCAATTTCATTTTTTCAGGGTCTTGAAGAACCTGCTCAAGTTTTTTAAGTTATTAAATAGAATGTGCAACAGGTGCATCTTATATTTTTCCTTGAACATTAAGGTGTCTGACCTAAGTATAAATTGACAGGCAAAGACTTTCAAAGCATAGAATCCCAGGCTTAGGTACTTGTATACTTTTATTTTAATGTCTCCTCAAAATATTTTGCTTTATTTATCGGGATGCAACTAACCTGTTAGAATCATATCAGAACATGGAATCACTTCTTATATTTCCCCAAGATTTTTAAACTTTATGCTTAATATAGAATTTAGTTTTTATTCTACCAATTACTTTTGCAGTACTTATTACACTGTGATTTCTCTCTTTATTCTATCACAATACTATTAAAATTGATGAGAATTCTGCATTTCTTCTAGCTTACTTCTCAGGAAAATATCTATATTTAAATTGACACAAAATTTGATTTCTAGTAATATATTTGGCAATACATAAATTAGTACAAAAACCTAGACAGGCTGATAATCAATATGTTAAGCATTACGGTTGTCTTAAATAACACTACAAAATCTTCTCCATGCTTCCACAATATTTTTTTTTTCATTTTCCCCCATTTTATTCATATGTATTAGTGCAAGATTTAAGGTTTACAATGAAGTTGAGGATTTTGTGCACATATGTAGCTTGTCAAGGTGACAAAGACATTCCCACTCTCCTTTTGTCCCTCCCCCACAATAATTTTTTTGTTTCAAATCTGTATATTTGCTACTAGTGAAATAACCTTGTCTCCTCCACAAGTCATCATAGATTGATCTCAGTTTCTCTCTAGCCTTCAAAGCAAATGGCAGCCATGGGTTTGCAATTAAAATTCTGCAATTATCTCATTTTGTTTAGATTCAAGTCTTCTGGTAAATATCTTACAATGGTCTCACTTCCCTAGCTTTTCATTTCTGCACTTTCTATCATAGATTTTCTGCCAGATTTTTTTTCTAAAACAGGCTTTAATCAAACATGTCACTAAAAAAAACTTACAGTGGTACTCATTGTCAGTGGATTAATGCTTAAATTTCACATCCTGTGTTTAAACTTTACTTATCTTTCATACTTCCTCTATAATCATTATTGTACATTATGTACTTTGCAATAACAATACTTGTTCTTCCGCACTTGGTAATTTATTCTCTTGCTTTGATATACTAATGATTGAATCCTTCCTCATAAAATGCTAAATTTCTCTTATCAGTGAAAAGAAATATTATTTGTACTTGTAATTCCAGCTCAAATACTTCCTTCCTGATTTCTTGCTTTATCTTGACTACTGTAGCCATATTTTCTTTAATATTTTTATTCCATTATATTTCAATAGTCCTCAATTTTCATTAAACTCCAAATATGTTTTATTTAATTTTGCATGTAGAGTAAGATATATATATATATATATATATATATATATATATATATATATATATATATATACACACACACACACACATACATACACACACACTTTTTTTTTCTGGATTTGTCAGTGAGTGAAAATGTAAAGAAAAGAACAAAGAAACAAAGCACCCAGGTACACATGAGCATTGGAATAACTCAGTTGTGAAAAACAGCAAAATTACAAAGAATGTAAGAGTGTTACAGTGCCATAACCAAAAAGAAAACTAATTTTGCATAACTTGAGTCTTCTTTATGTGTTTTACTCTTCTTCAAGCCTGATTAAATCAACTACTCCGCCTTATTCTGAGACGCATCTCAGTTACGGTATAACACTGCAAATGATAATTTTTGTGTAGTTTTTAAAACCTTATTCTTAGTTCCAGTCAAGGATCCATTTTACCACATCAATTTGGCTTCTTATTAAAAATCATGTATTGCAGGCCATTTGTATTTTATTAATTATCAAAATAGTTTTAAACTGAGTTTACTTTGTAAAATTCTAATTTAATTTGAAAGTATCACAAATAAAAAAGTATATTTTGGCAGTCACTTGTTATTTGAAAATAATTTATAAATCAAAACCATAAAATCAAGAAATAAAATGAATATATTAAATAGCATGTTGGTGAAATATCAGTTGTATCCTGAGCTCTCAAAACTGATTGAAAATATGTTTTCTTGACCAGAATAATCCTGACCAGTTCGACATCATTTGGCAATATAAAATCATCTTACAAAATACAGTGTAACAATATTATTTCCTCACTGTTACGCAGAGTTTCCATATGAGCAAATTACTCTCCCATGAAGAAAATTAACCCACAAGATGAAGTAAGGGAAGAGGTGGAAGAGGAACTGATAAAGAAGAAAGTCACTGTTAGCAGTTACGTAAGAGAAGATGGAACTAACGGAGAACCTCGAGCCATACCTCATTTATCACGTAGGAGCACTGTTTCTCCACAGAGCAGCCAGCTCTTGCACCTTGCAAGCCACCAAAGCTTCAAAACATTTCAGAGAAAGCTTAGCTTTTGCCTTTCAGTGTCTGTTATAATGTAGAATTGAAAACATTCTGTACAATTTTGAATTACAAGTTGTTTTGTTTTGTTTTGCTATTTTGTTCTCTTCATAGAAACCAGAACCTAAGTGGAGTCCAGCGTCTTCTAAAGGGGTTCTGAAACTGTAACAAAAAGTGAGGACTCAAAGGACAAGCCAGTGTTTAGGCATTACACGATTCCCAACAATGACTTGCTCACCAAGAACATGAGAGACTTCCGAGGACAATTATGTAAATTAATTCATCTAGGGGAAGAAATCTGCTTTTGTCCACAGGCCACTTAAGTAGGTAGTTCAAAGGAGAAAAATATGGCAAGTAAATGGTACACTGTGTCAAGTGACAAGGAAAAATGTTAAGTCTTACATAAAAATAAACTGAACTTCAAAGATTAATGACTGTGTAGGCTAAAATCGGATAAGAATGAAAAGCCTCATATGTAAATGCGACAGAATTTATATTGTCAGCTCTTTTATAAGTCTTAAAATATAGTTTCACCAAGGAGATTTACTCATAAATATTGTACTGTTTTAAAATGTACTTGAAGAGACTACTTTAAAAAATAATTTAGTGTAAAGGAGAAACTATGTAAGCAGAGAGCAGAAAAAATCACCATCATAAAAATAATAGAAAATGTTAATTTTTCTCTATTAACTTTAATTCATCTCTCTCTGTCTCTCTCTCTCTCTCTCTCTCTGTGTCTGTCTCTTTCTCTGTCTCTGTCTCTGTCTCTCTCTCTGTCTCTCTATCTCTCTCTACTGCTCTGAGAGAAAAAAAGGTATATTTTTGTTGTTAGAGCTTGCTTGCCAGATGGCGTTCTTTGATCTGTCACTGCTCTAACTCTGCCAACCACAGCATTCATGGTTACAGGTTTTAATTTGTCTTACAACAGGAGGAAAGTAGAAAGAGAAAGTATGTGAGCATGGAAGCGGCAAGGGTCAATTCTGAGGGCACAGAAGGCTATTAGTAAGGTAGGCACAGAATGCCCATCTCTGTCTCTTTCTTCCTTCTAATTATTATGAAAGATCCCCAGTGACTGAGATTAGATTTTTTATTGTTGTTTCTCTTTAACTATTTACCCTTATTCTTAAATTAACAAAGATCTATTTCCAAGGTTGGGAACTTCAGGCAAAGAGCCACCAGGCAATCATGCTGATATGATTGGTTATGATGTTTATGATTTTGTCTCCAATGATTAAAGAGTTCCAATTTCACCAATCATATTAGAAGAAAATTAATGAAATGTTTTACCAAAATTACAGGATATTTTTAAGTAGCTAATTTTATATGGTTTTTAAATTATATAATAAATATCCACATGGTCCTTGGTAGAGAAAAGGTATCCCACATTTTATTTCTTGTATATTTTTGTAACCTGGAGTGCAACGTTTTGGTTATAATAGCTGATACATACAATTATTTATATTGGTTTAAATTTCAATGTGATCAGTTTAAGTAAGGATGTATTGTTCAAGTAACTACATGTTAGGAAAGGCAGGAAGAAAGCTATTGTACACATTTTAAACATCAAGAAACACATAATAACTTTAATTCTAAATTTACTGCTCACACACTAGCCAAAAACCAATTCACATCACAAACAGGGGATTCTTCCTGAAAATTCTGTACCACCACCCCCACTATGCGTAAGTTGGAACTTATTAATGGCGTTCTCATTTCTCTTTGATCTAGAGCAAGACAAGAAAAATAAGAGGATGAACCGTTAAAGGAAATTAGAGAATGAAAAGAAAACATTGCTTTGGGCTTTCTTCTTAATAGCAGTTAACATTGCATGGGCACAGACAGAGGGTACTCACTGAGGTGACACATAGGCACCACCTAAATCAGAGCAAAGACCAATGACCATGACTCCCTCCCTTTCTCCCACCTCTCTCCTTTTTTTCTTATTTTACTTTCATACTTGGTGCTATTTCCTTATTCTTTTCTCTTCCTTCAGCAAACATTGATTACTGAACCTACTATGTGTGAAGTAATATGACAGGTATTAAGTGTCCTAACAAATGCTGAGAAAGAAGATATTTTAAATTTACAAAACCTAAAAACACAGAATCAGAAGCTGCTATGTTAGGTTCTGTGATAAACTTCAGAGACCGACTGGTAAACAAAACAGACACATCCCTCTTGCACATGCAACTTGTTACTTAAACACAAATAGTAAGACCTTAGAATTCCACCAAGTTATTAAGAGTCAGTAGCAAACACTGGATCAGTAGTCAAGAACTTGAACTTGCTCTATGTACTATTTGCTATCCTAGAAAGCAACATGGGTGTTACTTTAAGACAAAAGAAAATATAACACATCATTTATTCTGTAGCTAAGGTAATTTTCAATGATGTACAAATGTAGTGATCAAAGCATCATGGAAATTAACAAAAACGATTGCGTGTATTGTTGTTATAGAGTTGTTGTAGTTAGCTATATGCTAATATATAATTTCTTTTTCCCTAAAGTTTTATTATAAATCTTATAAACACTTAGAAAATTTGGACACTTTTGAGCAGTACTGTAGCCATATTAGTCTATTATTATTTTATGGAAACTCTGCTGGGATCAATGAAAGCTGTGTCAGAAGTGAATAATGAGGCTTTACACAAACCATGCCATTAAAGTTTTATATCCATGAGAATAAAATTCCTTTAGAAATATGTTACAAGCAAAGTTCTTAAGATATCTTAGCATATGAAACCAGATATAAAATTATTAATGTTTATTCTTATTGTTATTCAAATATCCTTTAGTGCTGTGGTGAGAAATTCTGCAAATCATATTAAACTGAAAAAATTCCTAAAAAATGAGTTTTTTTGTAGATACACTCTAATATCTTCCTTATATCATTTTCTCATCTAAAGAGCAAATCTATTTAAAATTATGTAATTTTTACAAGTGACATTTGTATTATTACTATTATGCCTTACAAATATTAGTTAGGTGTCAACCACAAGAATTGTAACCAAGTACACCACTTTTCTGTAGAAAAAATAACAGATGCAGGGGAATATGCAAGGTTGCATTTGGATTGCAGTATATGAAATCCTGATTTCGCAAACCTTGGAACATGACATTTCTTGTTACATTTCTTGTTGCATTCTATTTGTCTTTTTAAGGAAAGAAAGATTGTGTGTACATGTGAAAGAAAGATAAAGATAGAGAAAGAGACAGAAAATTACGCACAGAGCGATAAACAAGGGTAGAGAATTGAATTGAATGGAAGACTCCTTAATGTCACTAGATAGTAATTGAATCATGTTTTCATATATGTAGTCTTATTAAGGTGATAAGAGATATAAGGGTATTTCCAATGAAGATAAAATAATTGACACGTAGGGCACATTGTTGTCCCCTTGAGACTCATAATTTTACACTCGTGAGCCGGCGAAGGGAGAGGTATTCCTGATTCCTGAAATGTCATCAGGTCACTCTTCCTATTATCCTGCTGCAAAGTGCTTGGTTTCTTATTAATCCTAATCTTTCCAGGGTTCATTTTTCTGCTGTTCTTGACCTGTACAGATGTTTTCCTTTTAAAGAAGTTGCAAACTTTCACATCTTTGGACTCTAATATGTTGCTTCTGATTGTAGCTGTAGATCTTGATAGAAGTAGCCAACAGTTCCCATGCTGCAGCCTGAGTGCCAGATTGCCCTGATATTTCATCTTGCAGATAATATCTTAATATCACGTCAGGCAAAGATTCAGAGCATAAACAAAAGGAAGACATGCTTTTTGCCAGAGTATAATTCACACGGCTTCTAATCCAATTACCAGTGGACTCTTCTGTCCCATCTGAAGTCTTGGGACTGATCTTTTCTCTCTGCAGGTCTACCACCATTCTGTTCTTCTGTGCTTCACCCAGAATCTTCCATCAAGCTTGATGGCTACCACATACCAGGCCTTGACTCAGCAGCATCTCCAAAACTTTCCCACTTTCTCCCCAAATCCAGTTTTAAGGGACTTTAAACCACAGGCTCAGGTATAGTCAGAACAATGACTCACTATTGATAGCAAAAGGTGACCTAGTCAATTTCTCTTGGTCACAATACTCAACACTCAAATCTTAAAGGAAGAGAAACATATTTAGGATCAAAGTTTCAAGTTCTCAGCCGTATGTATTTTGCCAGCCCCAAGGCAGAAATGACAACTGTCAAAGGGGTTGGCAGAGGCAAACTGGGTAACTCATAGAAGCTTGCAAATGGGGAAAATGGGGGAGCCAGAGAGAAGGATACACTGGGTCGTTGCCTTAGTGACATGCAACTTCCAATCACACTTCACCTCTAAATGAGAGACTTTTGAGAGATGTATTTTAGATCTAATCCATGACAATCAGGATTTGAGCTCAGATAATTAATGCTAATCTTTTTCTCTAATGAATACAAAACAAGATGGCCTTTAAAACCAGTCTATTAAAAGTAAAAATCCTATTATAAATTTAAATACAATTTAATTACTTATTTTAATATGTGCTCATCTCTGAAGTAAAATTTATTTTGGTATTCTTAGGTCCACATTTCTTCAGTTATAGAAAATCTGTATTACATTTCTCTTTCTGTTTTCAAACTAATAAATGTTTTTATAAGTATTATAGTATTTCTTAAAGAACAAAAAAAAGTTCAAATGACAGTTGAAAGTTTTATTTTGCACAAACACATTTTTGATATTTTGTTCTGAGGTATATGTTGTTTCTTTTTAAACATATAAAAGAATTGGAAATTTATTTCTACTTAAACATCAGAATCTTTTAAATTTCATTTTATATTATGATTTTTAAGTCTATGCTTAGAATAATAGAAGTTCAACAAAAATTGTTAAATATTAAGTGTAAAATATGCTTCTCTTCCTTTAAGTTTTGAGTGCTGAGTATTGGGTCCACGTATTTCTTATTCTGAAAATGTGCATTACTAATCCTATCGGTTTCTCTTATACTTTAAATTTTATTGTCTTTTGATATTTTACTTATTATTGTTGTAACATTTCATTGAGTTAATCAATTTATTTAGAAATAACCTCATTGTATATTTTTTCTAGATTGTTTTCTCATGAATTTATATAGGATTTATTTTCTGCATCAGGGAAGGGGCACAGGGTTCCTAGTAACTTGTCACTTGTTTGGAGTTTTGGTCACAACTTTCAGCTTCAGCTTCGCTCCTACAAAGAGAAAGGTTCTTATGTACTTAGCATATAACTTTTTGTTTATATGTGCTTTTTAAAAAACATAACGTGTTTAAAACATATGAGTAAATAGCATTGTTTTTTATGTTGTGTGTTGGGCTTTTAACTTTTTTTTTTTTTTCATTTAGTTCCAATGAGTTAAAAGTCCATCTCGATACATGCACTCTTATTTTCATTTCTAGAATTGAACCCATAACCTTCTAACTGAGCTACATCCCCATTCTTCTTCTTGTTGTTGTTTATTCTGAGTCAGGGTCTTGCTGATGCCACTCAATTTCCTAGAGTGGAATTGACGCTATAATTTTCTGAGCGCAGATCCCTTAAGTTCTGGTCTTACAGCCATGTGCCAGTACACCCAATTGATGTAGATATATCTTAACTGTATTTAAGATGAATAAACTATACTCTATGATGTCTTTTTTTTACAACTTTTCCTTTGTCCACCACCTCAAATACAGACATAAATATTGTAATCAGTCTATCATCTCCTTAAAAAAACAACATTTATTAGCTATTCCATACACTATGCTTATCCATTATGTAAATTCTGCATGTGCTGTATTATAATTGAGTCGGCTTCTCAGTAAATTTCTGGTGTTTCCTCCCATATCTTAATTGAGTCTACTACTATTACATTGTGTAAGAGTATCCTTTGAAAAGCCACAGGAATTCAGTGACAAATTTGATATTATATTTTTATGAACTTCAATATTCAGATAAATTTCCCTAACTAAATAATTATGTTTAAAGAAATGGAAACTGTGAGTAGTTCATCATGGAATGTATGAACATACATGTTTTTATTCTATATGCTCTGGAGAGAGGGGGACAGGAAGCGAGAGTGAGAGAGAGAGAGTGAAGTTTTCTTATGTGAAATAAATACTTATAATCTCTCTGTATTGTAATTCTTTCTTTCATAGAATAAAAACAGAAAAAAATAAGAAAATAAAAGAATGAAAAAAGGAAGGAAAACAGAAATAAAACATGGCACATGTGTTTCTAAAACAATATAAAGATAATAAAACCATAAATGAATCACTAGGAAAAAAATAGTTGAATCATAGCTCTAGAAGCTCGCCTGTCCTGATGTATTTACGAGATGGCAATACATGCTTGCAAATGCATACACACGCTCATGCAAGCACCAGCACTTTCTCATGTCCTGTCATCCGTGTGCGGAAGTTAGGGTACTACTATATATTGAGACAAAGATAATTTATCAAATCACTCACATTTATTGGGCTTGCTCTCAAACTAACTTTGAAATCTCATTTTAAAGTAATGAAGTAACCCATCCAGGTTCCGTTCACACCATATCTGTTACATAAAAACAATTGGTTTAGAAATTCACTAAGGAAAGTTTTGGCCAAGAATAAATGTCACTTGAACATGGGAGTTGGAGCGTTAGTAGCTTAACGTGGGAGCGAATTTTAATCTTGTTTTGCTACTATTCGAAAATATTTGTTTCTACCATATCTGAGATAGCTGTGCTGCAATGGCTCCTGTGGCTGATTCCCAGGCAGGTTCACAGGCAACAGCACCCTGACCATCCAGCCGCAGGTCACTTTCCCACACAGTCTTATCTTTAATACCCTTCTATCAACAGCTCCAATGATACCAAAGTTGAAAAACATGTTTGGACCAAATAATACTGTTCATTTAGGTGGAAAATGAACCAAGGGAAGACATGCTACAAAGCAGACTAATCTCAGGGGACAAAAGAAACATTAATTTTGTTTTCTTATAGAATATAAAAGCCTAGTAATAATCCAACTATTCAATAAAAGCATATTTATTTGTAAGTAAAATACAATGGAAATAAATTGTTTCACTTTCCCCTCAAACATCTCTATTTACAGAACAGAGCACAAGTTGCATCACATGTGTAAATTGCAATAGGCAAGGATACTGATTATTAAAAAATAAAACTAATGGTGAAATGATTCAGAGAATCAAGAGCAACAAGTTAAATGTTCTCTGAACTAAAAGTAAATCCTGACTTTCAACAAAGCTAGAACAAAAGCGACTATAGCTGGCACTCACTACAGTGCTATTCACAACAGAGCAATTGTTCATAACAGAACAATTAAAAAGGCCATATGTTTAAATGCTATTTTTGTTTTTACATCTATCCAATTTGCCAAATGCTTAAATTTAAAATGTTATTAAAACATACTGATTAGCCTAGTGATTTTACATTTTTCATACTTCATTTAGGCAAATATCATTTTTTTCACTGTGGAGGTAAAAATAATAGTAGAAAACAACACCAAGAATAACTGGATAAAGAGGAGAGTAACCTAAAAAGTACATAAACCATGTATGAAGGGACAAGAATTCTCTGTTCAAGTCAGAGAAAATTTAAATTCATAATTCACTGTAATCTAGAAAGCAAATCTAGACTTTGAAATTACTCATTTTAGGTTCAATAATAGTATGCATCAAAATATGATTATATTAGAAAGGGTATATAAAATAACCGGGATATTGACCACATTTGGACTAGACCTTTTCAAACAGCACAAGCTAAGTTCTCCAAAGAAGTTGGATAGCTTTTAATCAGTGATTTAAATGAAGTAATAGAAAAGACAGTCAGGCCAGCCTCCATCTTTCTATAAGAACAGTAAACAATCAATTACAGAGAAAAACATCGACTTAGACACATTTTAAAATTGTAAACTAAATTTAACACCCACTTTTTAAATTTTATAATATTTAAAAGAGTTATAAAAGTTGGAAACTTTTATTTTTGCCTTATAAAATTTCCACTAAAAGAGTTCCACTTGCCGCAATTTACTGAGAAGTAAATGGAAGCCGGAGGATAGAGCTTGCAGACAGTCTGCAGCTGTTAAGACAGAAGTAGAATCAGATTCAAGGATTTAGGAAACCTTATAATATGATCCGTGAGTTTACATTGTTACCTAGAACTATCCAGGCAGTGAAGATGCAGGTATCTGTCTCACTGGTAGGGGGAAATTTTACAAAACTGGAAACAAACAGACCTAGAGAGCTACTAAATCTATTTACATGTGCGGAGAGGAGGAGAAGGAATTGCTCCCTCGCTCGCAGAAATCCTCACTTGATTCTCTATTTCCATCACAGCCTATTCTCCCCGTGTCACCTCACCACTGGAATTTTCTCCAAACTCTCAATGTTCATACTTCTTTTTAGTTCTGAACAAGCCATATTTAAGTTAACTAAATTGCTTGAGAATTTTCAGAATTTAGTTTTTATTATATTTTCTACATTTTCTAAGCTCTCACAAATTAAAAATTATATGACTGATTTTTTCTTATTTCATCTTATATAATGTCTGTCAGATATAAAACACAGGGTTTTTATGATTGAAGTCTGTGAGATCTGTTTCTAAATTCTCCTATTATCAAGTGTTTCCAAAGTTTTTCCTTAGAAGGAAAATATATATATATATATATATATATATATATATATATATATATATATATATATATAGTAACCAGATCTCCAACTCAAACTTCTTAAAGTTCTCTTTTTTTCATTCTGTTCTTCTTAGAGTTCTTTAAGATCATTGCTTCCAATCACTTCCGGCTGCTTTTCTCATTAGCTGCATGTCCTCAATGGAAAATGGACACTTTCTTTAACAGATGGTGTAGCAAAACAGATATTTATGTAAAGAAGAATGAAATCCAACCCTTATTCATACTACTTATAAAAATAAATCAAGGACTTAAACATAAAATTTGAACCTGTGAAACTACTAGGAGAAAAAGGATAATGGAGAAATTACACAATATTGGTCTCAGGCAAGGCAAAGATTGTTAGATTTGACTCCAAAGTTCAGGCTACAAAAATAAAAGAACACAAATGGAATTGCATTTTTAAAAGCTTTGTAGCAGCCAAAAAAACTATATACATAGAGAAAATATATCTGAAAAGAAATTAGGAGACAAAATAATAGCATGAAAAAAATCTTTAAAGAATTGGACAGTATATTTAAATAGATATTTCCCAATAGATGATATATTAATGGTAAAAGATATATGAAAATATGCTCAACAATACCAATCATAATGAAAGTCTTCAAGTTAAAACCACAATGAAATTTCACTTAATACATATTTGAATTGTTATTATAAGAAAAATAAATGATAACAAGTGTTGGTGAACATATGGAAAAAAAGAAATTTCAAGGAGAGCTGAGAAGAATGTAAATAACTATCATCATTATAAAAAACAGTAAATGATATGTAAATTTCTTAAAGCAAATAAATGAAATTTCCGTATGCTCCACTAATCCTACTACTGAATATGAATCAAAAGATTTGAAATAAGCATGCTGAATAGATATCAGATATCTCATACATATTGTACCATTGGTAGTAATGTGCAATTTATGTCATCATTCTAAGTCCATCCATAAAAAAAGAGAAAAAAATCACATACACACATGCACAGTGGACTACTATTAAGACTAAAATCAGAAATGTTGTCATGTGTGAACACGTATTAGTCTGATTTTCTATTGCTTAGACATGAAGCCTAACATTCATGCCTCAATAAAACAGTCTCTATTTGGCTCCTAATAGCAGGAGAATCAGTTCTTGGTTAGTGGTCTTAAGACAGAAACTTGAAAGTGGACTGGCATGGCAGAGCAACAATGCTGTGTTCGTGCAGTCAAGAAGCACCGCTGGCCACACTGCTGACGAAGAGGCAGAAGACCAGGCAGAGTACACAAATGACACATCAGTGACTCACCAAGGCACACCCTAAAATTTGCTTTATAATTCTCTCAACAGCTTTCAAGTAAGGTGACACAAACAGCCACTATAGGTAAAATCGTTAGAAATAATGCTCTAAGTAAAATAAACTAGGCACAGAAAAAGATCCACATGGTCTTAATTATATATAAATTCTAAAGAAATTAAGTCATAGAAGGAAAAAGTACAATGATTACTCTTAGAGATACTTAGAAGGAAAAAAATAATGTGCAGATCAAAGGATTTAAAATCTCATTTAACCAGTAAAAATGTTTGTTATTTTTGATTTTTTTCTGAGAGAGAGAGAGAGAGAGAGAGAGAGAGAGAGAGAGAGAGAGAGAGAGTCTTTCTCTACAGCGCAGGCTGGTCCTGAACTCTTTATGTAGTCCAGAGTAGCTGTGGAGTCATGACAATTTTCCTGCCTCGATCTTCAGAATGCTTGGATTACAGGTGTGTACCACCACGCCTGGCTTTATGTGGTGCTGAGACATTGAACTCAGAGTCTGGTGCTTGCTAGGCAAGTACTTTAACAGCTCTGCCATTTCTCAGCCTCAACAGAAATAATTTGTATTTTTTCTTTGATATCTACTGAACAATGTTTCTGCTATGCAAGTGTATTATAAATTCTAAAACTGAAAAGACTATTTGAGATAATAAATATGTTCATTACCTACATTTAATTGGTAAACAATTCATTTAGAGACTACAGCATTACCTTTTTCACCATTAGTATACACCACTGTAATTTGTGAATTTAAAATTGAAAAATAAAAATGAAAAAAAACCTGCCATAAAGATGTTTTATTGGTATGTTTCTATTTGTTTATCTGTATTTATGGTTCTAGAGATAGAGTTCATGGCTCTATCCATGGTAAACAAACACATTTAGACCTCCAAATTCCAAACATAAAGAGGCTAATATATTCATGAAAAACGTGACAGAATGGACAAACAGCTTTGGGTTTCTATGTTGCTAGATTATTCTCTCAGAAAATTTTAATGTCTTTCTTTCTATGAATTGAAAATAATAGTATTCAACTTGTTAGTTTTTATTGAACTCAGATTATGCTTTTTAAAGTAACACTTAAAATTTCCATGTTGTAAATGTGTTTAATTAATTTATTTTATTAACATTTGGAGATGCTATTTTTGAGGTTCCTGAGAGGGATTTTATAATTAAAAGGTATTAATTGAAAGTTAGAAGGCTCCATTGAAAAATTAATTTGCTTAATTAACCTGCTTATTCTCATTTTCATTTAGTTTAATTGTCAGTTGGTCCTCTTTAGTTGTCTCCATACTATTTTACCTCATAATAAATGTGTTCTGTTTATTTAATAATAATAAATTAGCTGAAAAATAATTAAAAATTCTGATAAAGAGAGAGAAAATTTTATACTTAAATTTTAAAGGTATAATTTTAGTCAAAAGTGGTCATAAGCTGATATTTTATGTAATTTAAAATATATTTGAAAAAAAATTTTCAATGAAAAATGTGATAAGATTATTAAATAGGGTGGGGAGGGAGGGAAGAGTGGGGAGGGCAAGGGACAAAAGGAGAGTGGGAAAGTGCTTGTCACCTTGACAAGATACGTAGGTGCACAATATGCTAAACTTCATTGTAAACCACAAATTTTGCACTTATACATATCAATAACATGGTGAAAAAAAGATTGTTAAATAGCTGTTCATCCAAATAAATGTGCTTTTAGTCATCAAGTGGCGTTTAATTAACCTCTAATAACTGGCAAATTATATTCTAATTACTATGCAAGGTTTCATTTATATTTTCATAAATATTGTATTTTTCTACTATTTTAAACTTATCTAGATCAGGAATAGGTCAGTAGAGCAGTAGAAATACCAAAAGAATTCGAAGCTCACTCAAAGAAAAAACTCAATTTAAGCTTTGGAAATCCATCCAAATATTAGGGGGACAGAATATCACATCTTCAAGATAAGGTTTACAAAATGAGCCATATTTTCAGCGATGACCTAAAAACAAGAAGACAATAAAGAGACATAGCTGCGAGAGTTCAAGAAGGAGAATAGCACAAAGTATAAAAAATACACTTAATAAAATTTAAGCAAAAAAGTTCCAAAGTCTGGGAAAAGTGATCAACATTGAGGTACGGCATATATACAGAACATCCAAATAACTTGAACCAGAATAAAAGCCTTTCCACAACAAATAATCCAAGTACCAGGCATGCAGTACAAAGCAAGAATCCTAAAAGCTTCAAGAGTTGAGCAGAAGTAACCTACAAGTTATACTCATCATAATAACCCCATATTTCTCAGCACAAATCTTGAAGGCTAGGAAGTCATGGAGTGAAGTCATTCAAGTTGAAGAAAAAGACTGAAAATAAAAGAATAGAAATTAATGTTTCATGCAACTGGATCCAGAAAACTAGCAGGGGTATGTATCCTATCTCAGATGCATCAAATTTCAAGAAAAAAACATAGATGGACATTATATATTGGCTAATAATACAATCCAACAGGAAGAAGTCATAAATAGGTCAACGATGCATAATTTAACAAAGAGATATTAGAGTTAAAACACACTTTGGGACAATTGGACTTAACTGATATTTACAGAGGGTTCCGTCAACATCAGTTGAAGTCATATTTTCCTGAACAGCACATGGGGCATATTCCAGAATACAACAGGCCAAAAACATGTTTAAGTAAATATAAATGAATTGAATTAATTTCTGTATACTTTTATATCATAGAAGAATAAAACCAGAATTCAGTAGCAAAAACACTATAATAAAACAAAAATATATGAATATTTATAATATGCTATTGAAGAAACAATGGGTCACAGAAAAAAAACATAAAAGAAATTTAAAAATTTACTGCAGTCAAATGATAATGAATGTATATCACACTAGAATCTCTGGGGGGAAAAGAAGGCAACAGAGAAAAATTTATAGCTAAAAATGAACACATTTTTAAAAATCAGAGCAATCCCAAATAAACAATTTAATGACGTACCTCAAGGCACTAGAGAAACAAGAACAATCCCAGTCCAAATAGTAGTAGAAGAAAAGAAGATATAAGAAACAGAGCAGAAATGAAGGAAATTGAAACAAAAAAGACAACATATCAATAAATGAAAAACTATTTCTTTAGACAAACTATCGTACTTATACACAATGGAATATGCATCTATAAAGTCCAAAAGTGTGGAGGCTTTTAAAGGCAAATGGAAGAAACTTGAGAACATCATGCTTAGTGAAGTGAGTCAGAAGCAGAAGGTGAAACATTGAATGGTCTCTCTGATATGAGAAACTGAGATCACAGCTATCTCATGTAACTTAAAATGAAAAACAAAATGAACCAGGGGTTTAGGGTGGGGAGGGAGGGTAGGGTAGGTAGGAGGAGGGACAAAAGGAGAGTGGGAAAGTCCTTGTCACCTTCACCAAGATACATAGGTGCATAAAATGCTCAACTTCATTGTAAACCTTATTTTTTTTTGCTTATACATATCAATAAAATGGGGGGAAGATAAAAAGAGCAAATAAGATACATAAATCTGTAACCAAATTCACCAAAAAAGGGAATGAAAACCCCTCATATCAATGCCATTAGAAATGAAATGGGAGAAATTACAACAGACATTGAGAATTCAAAGGAAAATAAGGGACAATTGAAAACCTATATTTTAATTGGGTAAAGAATTTTGAAGAAATTGATAAATTCCTAAACAAACTTAAGTACCAAAATTGAACCAAGAGATACAAAAATCCTGAATAGACCAATAACACAAATTGAAATTAAAGCAGTAATAAAGTCTCCATCTACAAAGAAAGTCCATGACCATGTGGATTCATTACAAAATTTTATCAGTACTTAGAAGAACTAACACTGACTATTCTCAAACCATTCCATGAAATTGAAAGAGAACTGACATTTGCCAAGCTTATTTCTGGAAGCTAGCGTCACTACAATGCCTGAAGCTGACAAAGACTTAAATACAAAATACAACAATAACCAATTCCCTTTATCAATACAGATGCAAAAGTTCTCAATATACTTGTGAACAGAATTCATTAAAAAGTTCATTCACCACGACGAAGCAGGATTCATCCATGGGAGGCAAGGATGGTTAAATATACACAAATTAAATAATGTCATACGCCTCAGAAACAAAAGCAAGACAAAATATCACATGACCATCTTAGTAGACATAAAAAAGATGTTTGCAATATTAAGCATCTATTCATGAAAACAATCCTGATGAAAATCGTTATAGAATGACCTGGCCTCAAGCTGATAAAAGCCGTTTAGGGTAAACATACTGCCAACATTATACTAAATGTGGAATAATGGAATGTTTTTCCCCTTAAGTCAGGAGCAAGACATGGCTGTCCACTTTCACCACTCTTATTCAGCACAGTACTTGAAACCACAGACAGCGCCATTAGGCAAGAAAATGAAATAAAAGGAGTATGTACTGGAAAGGAAGAAGTTACAAACTATCCTTATTTGCAGATGTCACAATTCTCTACATAACAAAATCCAAAACCCCACCAGAATACTTCTAGAACTAATTAACAAATTAAGGTAAGGTGCAAGATACAAAATTAGCACAAAAATTAGCATTTTTGTACACTACCAATGAACTCACTGAGAAAGAGATGAGAAGAATAATTTCATTCTAAAGAGCAGCCCCTGTCCAATTAAATACTTAGGAATAAAACTTACCAAGGAAGTGAACGATACCTATGAGGAAAACTGTCTTATGCTGGAAAAAACGAAGATGATAATAGAAAATGGAAAGACATTCTTTGTTCTGGGACAGGCAGAACTAATATTATCAAAATAACAATACTACCCGAACTGCTATGATATGCAGATTCAGTACAATTTTTCTTTGGAAAGACCAACAACATTTATCACAGAAAAAAATTCCTAAAATTCATATGGCACCAAAAAAGACTTAGAATATCCAACGAAATCCTCGAGCAACAAGATGAAAGGAAGTGGCATCATGATTTTGGTAATTAGAAAATAAAAAGGTGACTGTCAGTGAATGGCAAAGAGACACTTTTTTAAAAAAATGTGATATTGGAGCAAAAACAGGCAGGCCAATCAATGGAACAAAATGAGAAATTAGAGACAACCTCTAGTACCTTTAGTCATCTGATTTTGATAAAAGGATCAAAACCAAAAACATACATTTTAGAAAAGATAGCCTGTTCAAAAATGATGCTGACAGAACTGCTTATAAACATGCAGAGTAAATCTGGACCCACACACTCATCATGTACTAAAATCACACAACAGTGGATCAAAGACTTCAATATTAAAATAAAAACAATAGACCTCAGGAAGGACAATAAGTAAAACTCTTGAAAGCATAAAGGTGGGCAAAGATTTTCTTGACAGAACACTTGATATAAAAATAATTAAACACTCGGATTATATCAAACTAAAAATCTTCTGCACAGCAAAGGAAACAATCATCAGAATGTAGAGAGAATTGATGAAATGGGGAAAGAATTATCACTTTTTCCTAAGACAGGGATCTAATAACTGCAACATTAGCAAAAGAAGATTTCTAAAAATAAAAGATCCAATTAAAAATGAAAAATTGAAATGACAGTTCTCAGATGAAGTACTACCCTTTAAAAATACACGAAATAGTGTTCAATGTATTTAACCATTAGAGAAATGCATATCAAAACAACATTGAGATTTTTTTTCCCCAATGAGAATGGCTTTTCTCAAGAACTGAAAAAGCCTTAGATGTTGGTGAGGATGCAGGGAGAAAAGGACCCTTCAACATTGCTGGTAAGACTGTAAATTGGTGCAACTATTGGAAGCTGCTGGAGATTCCTCAAAAAATAAAAATAGGTATTCCATTTGACCCAGCGGTACCTCTTCTGTGTATATCTTTAAAAAGAGGTAAAAACAATATATAAGAGAAATACATGTGTACCCATGTTTATAGAAGCACAATTAATAATAGCTAAATCAAATGTAATGCCAAAATATTCATCAATAGAGCAGTGAATAAGGAAAAGGTGATATATATATATATATATTTTTTTTTTCTTTTCCTTTACGTGGAGTACTACTCTGCCATAAAGACAGATAGATTGGAATCATTTGCAAATAAAAAATGAGTTTTCAGACAATTATTGTTAGTGAAGTGAATCGGACTGAGAAAAATAAGTATCACATGGTTTCTCTAATATGAGAAATTCTGCCTATGAATAAATATAAGAGTTAAACAAGTGAGAGAAAGGGAGGGAGGGAGTGGATAAGTAGAAAGTGGGTGGCTTGAGAGAGTGAGTGGGGAAGGAATAAAAGAGGAGGAGAAGGGACTATGAAGTTGATGCAATGTGCGTATGCATAGATTTTTTTCAAGTTTAATGTAATCTTTGAGGGGCACAGCAACAAAAAACGGGAAAAAGCAAAGCACACACACAAAATAAAAAAAAAAATAAAAATTACTAATGAAACAACTCAGGTCACCAATAAAGGAACTAATCTAACAAATGGGACAAACATCTTGACTCACTTTGATTGTAGGTTTGGTGCAAATCTAAGCAGTCTAGCAGGATAAGAAGTCACATGGTACTGCCATGATCTGAGATAAAGGCTCAGTAGAGGGTCAAACCACAGAGACAAGTGAACACCATGTTGAAAGGTACGTTATTAGCAGCTGTCCTTCACCTTTGAAAGTTACCCCTACAGCCAGTGGATGTCAGCCCCAAGCAGCAAGTGCTGAAGCCAGTAACAGGAGTTGACTTGCAGTATGGCCATCTCTGACCATGACTCTAGCAGCACATCGGGTGAGGCTGACCTGAAGCTATACCAGTCATGTCTGGCTGATGTGAGGACAGCCTGATCTGTCACAAAAAGCTAAATTAGACCCTGTCGGCCAATATCAGCAGTGATGTCCCAAAAGGCACAGGATGTGTCACTCTCAGGATTGCCAACAACCTGATTTTCAAGCTAGCTGAGGGGCTTTAGAGTCCTGGTGACTCACAAAAACACTCAACTTTTTTTCAACTCGTTATTTTGACTTCTTGTCTTGCAAGTCTCACCTTAAAGAGGAAATTTCTTTCTCCCAATTCAAGGTGGCTTACCTGAGAGGGACCAGTTCTATAGGTGAAGAGACCAAGATTTATGCCTCAACTCTACCAAAAAGTGGGATTGTACTATAGAAAACAAAGTGATTGGCTAAGGTTTTTTATATAATATCTAAATATATATTAAATCAAATGTTTTATTATATTAACTAACTGATTGTTTATCATCATCCAGTGATTAGTCACTCCCTCCTCCAACAACAGAAGAAAAGACCTAATGAAGTCAAGTAATTTGCCCAAAGTTATAATGAATTTCCTTCTATTACTAATGACAAGCTTCCAAGATTCCAAATGAGGCATTTGGACATGAGACAATTCACACAAACTTTCACATTTGCAGCCTTCGGAGGTTCTCAGCAGTGTCTCTGAAGTTACCAGTTACACTGCCAGCTCCGGAAAAGTAAATAACAAAGACACAAAGAAATCCTACAAAAACAGTATTTAAAAAGAATTTTACAATCTCATATTTCCTAAATGAATCATTTCTGCAGCTAATCCTAACTAATTAAAAACTTAGGAATTCTTGCTTATGTATATCAATGACAAAGATGTTCATGATGAACAGATATTATTAGTTTGTTTGAATTTGGGGGTTTTCCATGCAAGGGAACCAAACATATATATGATATAGAGGAACATGAGTCATTTTATGCTTGCTAAATGCATATTCTTTATATCATGTAGTATGTTTTCAAAGCACTTATTTTAGACAATAGAAAACAAAAAAACTTAAGAGATGTAAAATAGCCACCTCTTAGCTCTTCAGGTGTTGCTCATCTAGCTAGCTAGTTATCGATCGCTGGGGAAGTATTATAAAAACCCCAACTTGAGGATTTGACTCCTCAGCTTTTCATTCTATGGGCTCCCTTTCATGTCCTTTGCAGCTCTGCTGAAAGCGAGCCCACTATCTGTTCCCCCTGGGTTGATCATTTCGTCTTTACATGTTTTCTCTATCCCCGATCCTTTCATTCTCTCCAAAATCTATCATTTATGATAATTTTGTCACACTTACTTTGATTTAATGCTGTTTGTATGATATGTATTTTATGTCATTCACCTATTTTATTTTAAATAGTATTGTCTTTAAATGAGTTTAATGTAGATAAAAAATTAAATGATGCTTTTCAATCTCTCAGTTTCTTTATCTCGAACATTGAGATAGTTATTTTTATATATTTGATTTTTTTGATTTGATTAAGAAAAGGTCTTACTGTGCAGTCCGGGCTGGGTTTGAACTCACAGCAATTCATCTGTCTCAGACTCTGAGACACTGCCATTACAAGCCAGTGCCACTCCACCAAGTTTTGTGGTGCTGAGGAATTGAACACCTATACATGCTCTGTAAGCACTTTAATTCATGTGCTATCTCCCCAGCCCCATTTTGAGATATTTAAACAAAGAAAGAATATCTATGCCCCGAGGACCTCTGTCATCAGTATGCTTCATTCTTTCCAACTTTGAGACTTTCATTTATTAGAAATGTTTTTAAATTTTGCTTAGCACATGGAGGAAAAAAATATGTCTACTGTTTCTAGTAGTGGCCTTTAAAAAAAAAAAACTTTATATGCAGTGATAGAGGGTGAGAATAAAAAGAACTGTTTTTGTCTAACTGTTCTACAATAATTATTTCCAGGGAGCGTACCTGTCTTGTGCAATATGAGGTCAAAGCACAGACAGAAAGACAAGACGGCCATCCAGGACCAAAATGTTAGCTGTTGAATATATGAGAGACGAAGCAGCCCTCTCTCAATAGCCCCAACCTCTCCAGAATGTAAAACGGAAGCCCGCCAGTGTCATCTGTAGGTGGTTTCTACAGAGAAGAAGCCGTTGGCTGGTCAACGAAACTAAATATGGTTTAAATCACATAACAAATGTTTGTCAGTAGTAAGTTAAAGGTAAATTATTTTCATATATCAACAACTTTGTCTAGGGGCCGGGACTCCTCTGACCCTGCACTTGGAATTCTTGTGGTATCCTCTTTCGACTTCCTGACTGCAAATTGGCTGCTTTGGCCACATTGTCAAGCAGTCAGACATCGCATTCAAAGCTGGAAATATGAGTAGGCGTTATAAGAGGAGTCCATTGATCTCATGTGCTTGTTCCTCTTTTGTTAGGTACAGAAAAACTCCTTACTAAACAGTCTTAGTTAACATTGCATAACGCCGAAGTAGGCAGGACTGAATGGGTTCTTGCTGCAGAGAAAGCTCAGGAAAAGAAATGCATCTGACAGGAAAATACCATGAGATAGGTTTGAGAGAAGGTGGCTTAACAAGCCAGTCATCTGCACTTACAATTCATGGAAAATCAAGAGTCCAACACAGCCCTGACTGCGAAATGTCAAAGGTTTAATTTCACTAATATGCAAGCTCCTTTCTTCATTATTATTTCTAGCTGACTGTGAATTAGTCCAATCTCCACTCTCACCCAATAATAACAATAATAATGATAATTTTTATTAGTGTTGATATTTATCAGTAACACTGCAGTCTGTAAGAAAATCTCCAACTGAAAGAAAAAAATTAGCCACACTATTTGT
This sequence comes from Ctenodactylus gundi, assembly GCA_004027205.1. Lineage (NCBI taxonomy): Eukaryota > Metazoa > Chordata > Mammalia > Rodentia > Ctenodactylidae > Ctenodactylus > Ctenodactylus gundi. Next base: position 213,502 of record PVKB01000390.1, read on the forward strand.
TAGCTTTGCTACAGTAGCAAAGTACACTGTTTTTTTCTTTTCCTGTTTTTTCTTTTTTTTCTTTTTAAATCTATACATTCACACACATACACAGATGACTGAGTTTAAAATTGTGTATGTCTCACAGCTTTTTTTCAAAAGCTATTCAATAGAAACCTAATAATATAGTAATTCAAGCTTGAAAAGTTTGGTCAATCTTTGTAATTATTATTCCCTGAGTATTCATGGAAAATAAATTAAAAACATTGAGATATTCTAAAGCAAACACATGTATGTGTACATATTTATGTGTGTATGTGTGTGTGTGGACTCACACGTGTATGTTTTTGTGTGTCACAGTATGTTAAAACACTGAACACTTTCCCCAAAATTGAACCTATGCACCCTGTGTACAAATTATATTCTAGAAAGTATATGGTGAAAAACATGCTCTCTCTCACAATGAGTTAACAGTTCCAAGAAAAGTAAAATTCGCCTGGTTGAAATTAATCTCATTATCATTAATGTTCAAAATAATCTGAATTCCCAGAATACTGTTTTTTTTAATTATTGGCAGTGATTCCATACATTGCAATTTACAAAACTCTACTGTAGTCTTTATTGATCACAGTAATCTTGAGACTTAATTTTTATTAGAATTGCCAACCTTTCAACGCAGAAAATCAGGAAACCCATGTGATCTATTTGCTTATATTCATCTCAGTGAGAGAGCTAAGAATAGCCCCGAGGTAATTCTATCTTCCTGTGTTGAGTGAGTTGATTTAATCTCTGGGTCTCACTCACATTTTAGCTTGAATATTTTATCGTACTTTCCTATTTACTTCTCTATTTCTTTGCAGTAGAAAAAGCTTCTTGAAAGCATAGAACTCGTAGTCCATGTTTCATTCATACACACACACATTTACATATATAATTTAGTGGCAAGAGTGGCGACATACAGGCATACATATCCTTGAGACACAAGATGTGCTATTCGGTCCAACTCAAATTTCATATGTAAAGTGTTTATATGAAATTTCAATGTTTTCTTGAACAGAGAGTTTCAGCACACTTCTATTTTATGGAGACAATAGAAAGTGTTTGCAAATATCTATCACTAAGACACAATAGCTGCTCTTTTTAAACTATGCCAGGTTATTCATAAAATCAGCTAAAGCTCATTTGTACGACTTAAATAAGAGGTGTACTGCAACTATTAATATAAAGCAAAAGATTATGTGTATAAATATTTTGTTTTTGTTTATAGAGGTGTAGGGATTTTTTATTGTTTTCAGTGTCCCATGAAAAATGTCTATTGCCATTTGACCATTCTAAAAATTTATGGGCAGTTTCACTCACAGATCAAGTACAGATTAGTTTTAGAAGATTGAACCAAAGAGATTATTTTCAGTGTTTAGGGGCTGGAGGAATAGCTCAACCATTAAAGTGCTTGCCTAGCAAGGGCTAAATCAAGAACCAAGTATCAGAGTTTGATCCCCCAGCACCACATAAGCCAGGCATAGTGGTATGCACCTGTAATCCCAGTACTTGGGAGGCTGAGCAGGAAGATTAACATGAACCCAAGGCTAACCTGAGCTCCAGGACCAACCTGGACTGGAGAGCAAGACCCTGTCTCAGAGAGAGAGAGAGAGAGAGAGAGAGAGAGAGAGAGAGAGAGAGAGAGAGAGAGAGAGACAGAGAGACAGAGAGACAGAGAGACAGAGAGAAAAATTACTTTCAGTGTTTATGGACAAAATTATGTTTCTTTCTATTTCAGATGCTTATGAAGTGCCATCTCTGTTTATCCTTCATTTGAAAACTGTCTGAGTTCCGAGTTCTCATGAGTACTACCAGGTAGCAGTGTGAAGGTTTTTAAAAATTCCTTCCAAGGGAGTTCCACTTCTCCAAAATATCTTTACAGACCAAAAATGTAGTATCCAAAATGTGAAACACTTCTTGAATACATGTAGCAAGTAATGTTGACTTTGGACTATACTTTCCTTTGAGATGGCCTCAGAAATTAGTAAATTTCTAACCAAATTGGATGGGTAGCTATATTATGTCTTCTGACCTGAAACTTAGAAGCAACTGTTTTTAACATAGGTTATGCATTCAAGTAAGGAATGCATATTGGCGTCAACATTATTGTGGACTTAATATTTTTAACACGGGGGAACTTATTTAATTATTGTCTATAAGATCCAAGATGGTATATTGTCATGAAATTAATTATATAAAGCAAGATACTGAGATATTCTTTTTGTGTTCTTTGTGTGATTTCAATATGACACCGTAATGACCACGTGTGATGTAGATATCTAACTTCTAAATTGTGTTATTGTGGATACCAGAGTTTTTCAGGCCAATGTCTATGACAAGCATCTCTGTGATATTATACTCCAGGGAATATGGTGCATAGGAAGAATTTGAACAGCGATCGATGCTGGTGAGGCTGTGGGGGAAAAGCCTCTCTTCCTTTTGCATTGATGGTGGGATTGTAAACTAATGCAATCCAAATAGAAAGCATTACGGAGATTCATTAATCAGCTGAAAATAAGTATTCTACATGATCAAACAATGCATCACCTGGGTATCTTTCCAAAAGAGTTAAAAGCAACATATGTGTATCCATTTATAGCAGCACAAAAGAGCCAAACTGTGAAAGATGCCCAAAATACCTGTAAAAAGATCACTGGACAAAAAATTGCAGTGTACGTGCACAGTGGAGTACTATTCTGCCGTAAAGACAGATAGACTTGAGGATTTGTATGTAAATAGACACAATTTGAGACCATCACGGTTACTGAAGTGACTCAAACTCAGAAGGTTAAATATCAAATATTCAATTTTCTAATATGAGAATCCTAAAATATAGACAATTTACACCAAATGCCTGCGATAGTGGGAATCAGGGGGAATGAGAGAGAGAGCAGGAAGATCAAAAAGGGAGAGGGGGAGGAGATGAAAGTTGACACAATATATTTGTGCACACGATGCCGAAACTCAATGTAACTTTGTGTATTGCATATATATACTAATGAAAATGGGGAAAATAATTCTAGATTTTGATCCAGGGAAGAACTGAAATTATATATACTAGGTATTTCAGAAAATATTTAATACAGTGCTACTTTTATGCAATTAGGTGTTAGGGACATGTTTCCATTTAAAGGCAATAATGATAGTGGTAGAGGTCTTTTATTTTTAAATGTTCCTTTATCAATGCGTAATGCATTCAATGTATTTATATTATGATAGAAACAGGCTAGAAAAAGTACTTTATCTTCTTTTCTGGAAAAAAAATGCTTTGAAGAGAGGCAAAAACTCATTTCTTCTTGTCTTCTCTCCCCCAGACATAATATCAACTTTTATTTACAGAGTTTAACAACTCCAAAAGGAAATCGTCTGAAAGACACTATGAAAGTTGGAAAAAAGATGTTTAGTGGTTGAGTGATTATCAAGAATCATCTGTTTAACTATTGCTCACATCACTGAATGATTTTGTTTCCTCATTATTTTTACAATAGTATGTTTTATAATATTTTGATACAATTTACTATTACACATGTACTATAAATATTTTCTCACTCTGAAGGTTCTCTTATAGTTTCTAGTAGCATCGTTGATAAACAGAAATTTTGAAGTTTGATTTTTCAGTTATCCTTTTTAGTAGCATGGTACAGTTAGAAGACAATTTGTAGAATCTTATTTATTGTCTCACAAAATTAAATATTGATAGTTTGGCCCCGCATTGTGACTACATCTTGATATATTATCTGTGTGTTTGTTTGTGTGTTTATTCAGTAGATTGCAAGGAACATGATCTCCATATGTTTCATTTGAGTATCTTGTTGTTTCAGTCATTTTTTGAAGAGGTTTGCCTCGTTTTGAAAAAAACAGTGAATTTTAATATTCATTGCAATAGAATACATTTAGCCAGAATATGCTTTATAAAAATTGAAATACACCTTAAAATAGAAATATACAATTTTGAGAGTAAGAAATATTTTAAACCTCTCTCAAAAATTTATAAATATAAATACACTTCTAGTCAAACTAGACTGTAAGAAATTTCACTGCCTTCCAATTATAGACAAACATTCTTTGAAAATGCCACAAATGTCTGTACTCAAGAAATGAATGCTCACAAGGCCTAATATATAAAATCTAAGATTAGAAATGGCAAAAAGTAAAAGGAAGAAAGACTTATAACCAGATATCTATAGTATAAGATGAAGAAATTACACAGATAATAAGAGAAAGTGCCAAACTCAATACTTATTGCATGACAAAAATTGATGCTGAGCACAGAAGTTCTTCAACTTGAAATAAAATTACATGAGAAAACTTGAAGTTCACATTTTATTAAGGATGAACTTTTAAACATGTTCCCCTAAAGATAAAGTACAAGGGGCTGCAGAAATGGATCAGTGGTTAAAGAGTTTACCTAGGTAGTGCTAAAGAAGTCAAGTGCCTAAGTACCGCCTAAGTACCGCCTAAGTACCGCCTAAGTACCGCCTAAGTTCCTGAGTTTGGTTTCCCAGCACCACATAAGCCAGGCATGGTGTCACATGCCTGGAATCCCAGCATAACACTCATGCAGGAGGATTGCCGTGAGTCCAAGGCCAGCCTGGATTACAGAGCAAGACCCTGGCTCAATAAATAAATAAATAAACAAACAAATAGTACAAAGTCATGATTCAAAGCAACATTATTATTCATTTTTACGCAGAAGGACCTGGAGGACATTATAATAGGTGATTGCAAAGGCCTTTTAATAATTTTCTGATGCTTGAGTTGCCTGAGAATACAGGAAATCATAAGAAATATTCAAAAAAGTTACTGAAATTAATAAGCAAATTGTTAAGTCCCAGAATACAGCCTTATTTCTTGAAAATTAATTATTTTTTAATACATAACAATAATAAAATAGTAATGTCTAATGAATAATATAATTTACCAGATTATCAGAAATTTGAAATTCTGAGGTAAATCTAACATATTATGTAGCAACTATTCAATGAAAACAAACAAAATTCTGAAAGGGAATTAAGTAAATACTATTCATGGATTATAAGCATCACTCCTGTTAAGATGTTCATTCACCCCATTAGCTCGCAGATTCAAAACAATCCAAATGAAAATTTCATCAGGCTCCTTTGTATAAATTGATGATCTGCACTTCAAATGTATTTGAAAATCGAAAGCGTCTAAAGCACTTGGAACATTTGAGAAAAAAATCGTATTACTAAGTTCGACCAAGAATTTTTTAAAGGGAATACAATCAAGACAGTGTAACGTCATAAAAAATAGATATGTGGATTAAAAGCAATTCAGTGTACCCAGTTGTAGAATCGTACATAGAATCAACTATTTCTTGATAATATAAATGCTACTAAAGAGAATAATCTAAGATGATGAGAAATGCCAGTGAGACTATGGCAAAAAACCTGACCTCTCTTACATGGCTTCTTAACTTAAAAATTGGCCCAAAGTTGACAATGAAATATGTAATAACAGTGATCTAAAAGTTGCCAATGTTTGATAACTTCTTAAAAACACGTTTATTATATGATCTTATAAGTTTACTCTTTCGTATTTATCTTCCAAAAGAAAAACTGGATACTCACATAAAACTTCTATGTGAATGTTTACATTAAAAATACAGACACACACACACACACACACACACACACACACACACACACACACACACACACACATATATATATATATATATATATATATATATATATATATATATATATATATATTCCAAAACAGTTGGGAAAACAGGCAAAACCATTTCGTCGTGTGTTTTACCTTGACTGAAATTTGCTTCACTTCTCTCTGAATAGCTCCTTTCAATCCTTAATATTAGAAATCTTTTGTCGTTTTCTCTCTCTGCTCCCTTGAGCCAGTTCTCCTCCTTTTCTTTGGGCTAAGGGCTTAAATTGTTCTCTCCAAATTCTGTTTTGTAGAGCTTGATGTTTGAGGCTGAAGCATAATAAATGCCGTAATCTGTTATACTTCTCCCTCTCCCTGGGATTTTTTGAGAACAGATGCATTTGTTTTTTATCTTGAGCTAAAATCTGTTCTTGCCACCCTATTGACTCATAAATGTATTTATTGATCTCTGCTGGATATATTGGAATGATGTAATAGAATCTGGAAATGCTCTCCTGTCTTAGGTTTTTCCTTCTAGTTCCTTCTTTTGTTTTCCTATAAACAATTTTCAGCGCTGTATGTACTCTCTCAAGCAAGAAATGTGTGAAGTTAGAAATAAGATACAGTCTAAAAATATTCCCTAGAGATGTATCAGAATCATTATCTATTTTCTTAAAAAAAATCTTGCTGGGGATGATTAGGAACCAATTGAGTTTCTATCCCATTTTTAAACTCCAAAGAGCGATAAGAAGGCACTTTCTCAGTCCAGACAGAAATAAAAGACACCAATAGGAGGAAAACTATCTCCTTTTTTTTCAACGTGATCAGAGACAGTAAAACTAAGTAGAAATCTGTGAAATACACACAGCAAAAAAAAAAAAAAATCCTTGACACAATGACTATGCAATAACCAATAAGTCATTTTAAACTTTTTAGTTCCCAAGCGAAAAGCACAAGCCTATGTGTATAGAAAACCCTAAAAAAAATTGAGATTAATTCTCCACCTACCTAATGGGATAGAAGCTTAACACACCAATTAGATCATTTTCTAGGTGACAGATATTGAATTTTTTGTATGCACATGTGATGATATCCTTTGTATTGAATTGTGTGCACCCTTTCTTTCCTATGAATCCACTAAACATATTTTCTATTAAAAGAGTATTGAAGAAGTCTTTCAGGTGCTTTGGAGAATTGCATTCTTTTGTCTTATGGAAACAGAACTCAAGACAGTAGGTTGAATCCTTATGTGTTTGATAGTTTAGTGTAGTATAATGTATAATTTTCTATTTTGATTTAAATTTTAAAATAAAACATAAATGGCAATTTAAACAGGCTATAAAATCTTTCCATAAGACATCTCCCACAAAATCCAGTAGCTAGTGATTGTGTCAGATACCATGTTTAAAGAGTTAAGAATTGAGCATGTAGAAAAATTAACACAAAATTATTGTGCCATTGTATATACTTTTATTTATTTTATACCATAATTTTATTATAGTTTGTAGTTGAAACTGTATAACTGTATAAACCTTCTGACAATATGCATGTTAGTTGCACAAAGTAATGCCTAGTCAAGATACAAAATATATCTCAATACCATTTTCTAATCTAAGAACAAATGTAGAAATACTGGCTATTTCTAAACATTGTGATGTCTTCTTAATTTGTTTCTAGGTCTGTTTAGAATTTTTGTTATTGCTTTCAACATTCATAGTGTCATAGAAAATATGAGTTAAGATATGGCATTAAGTCCCTGGCTTAATGGCAAGGTCCTTGAGTAATCGAAGGTATCGGCAACTGTGTTTAACACCAGGATCTTATAGTTAGGATTCAATTGTTAAACACTTTGGGTCAGCTTTTAAGTAGTAAAAATAATAAACAGTAGTATGTTATGCTTTACTTTCTCTTCAAACAATCTCTCACAACGTAGCCTGCCCAGAAACTTAGAATTTATCATTAAATCGCTAAAGGAAAATTCTTATATCAGGATATCATGAAGCAATAGAACACTGTCCAAAGACCTTCAATAAAGACATGTTTGCATATTTATAAGCCCAGATAAAAAGTCACTGATGTGGCTTTCTCAATCTTATTGAAACCTTAACATTAACAAAAGAGATTTCTCTTTTCTACAAGTCCAAAATTTAATGTATGAATACTAGAGATTGATTAACTGACCCTTTAAACAGAATAAATAGAGTTATTTAAAGAACACAAAAGAGTTTTCTGTTATAAATTGTGATTTTTTTATTTGGTTAAGTAAGAAGGTTTAGTATTTATGGAGAATGGTAAACTACAGTGATAACAAAATAGGAGGATGGAGTACTTAGCAATGTGTCTATAATCAAGAAAATTCTTAATTTAATTAAAAATGCACCAAAAATTGGACTACAAATCCTAGGCAAATAACTTTGTAATGTGTTTTGTTCAAAACATCTTTAGGGCTCTAAGTCACATTATGTAGAAAATTACACATCAAGTTTTAAATGAGCCTGGTGTACATATATGTAATAATCACAGCAGTAGCTAAGCTGTAAGAAGACTTGACCTTTGTTTCATTTAGGTAGCATTGTACGGGATCATGCCCATTTTGCTGGACTTTATACAATCTTCACAAGTCCTGCTGCTAGAACAATATGTTCTCTTTTATACGTAGCCAACTCCATTTGGCAAGCAGCATCTCTGGCCATCTGCAATTGATGCATAGCTAGCTTTGTTAATCACTCCCAGCGGCACTTACTACGTTTTTTTTTTTCAATTTTTCAATTAATTGGTCCCAGGTCATTTCATCTTGCTGGGAGCTGCACTTACAGGTAGCTAGCACAACTAAGAGGACTGACATAAGCTGCTGGATACCTAGCCAATGAGCATATTACCAGAACAAGCAGTCTCTTAAAGAGCTTTGTGCTGAGCTAAAATGAAATTCCCAAGCACTGAGTGTGTCTGGTATTATTCGCAAACAGCAGAGAAAAAACAAAAGACAAATGTGCCCCAAGCACACTGAGGAGTACCTCTTCTCAGGCAGAGACAGCTATCTTCTTTGTTAATCGTCTAGCAAAAACCAAATATGAAAATAGACACAGAAATGAGATAGAGAACAAACCAGGGCTGGCTTGAGTCAAACATCGTCACAAAAAATATCTGCGTGTAAGCCTGTGGTGAATTCTTGCTCTTGCTTTCAACATGCGCAATGACAATCTGTGAGGGGCCAGTTCTGCTCCTGTCCTCACACACTTTGAGGACCTTGTAGTGTATCAACAATCAAATGACTGCTGTTCCTCAGAAAGCAGGGCACGCTCATAAAGAAATGAACATGCAAAACACACTGCACAGTGAGAAATTCACGTATTTAATGCTAAAATAAATGTTCAATTATAAAGTTCATGATCATCATGGTTGATGAATCACAAAAATACCTTGTGGGTGTATAGAAATTACATAATGTCAAATTGATTTTGAATGTACCATTTATTTTGCAACAAGGGAAATGGCACGTCCAAGTAGCCATGACCAATCAGGACTAGTTTGAGTCACCAGGCTTCTCCTGACCTGTGTCACTTCCTTCTGCCAAAGGCTTCTTGTCAGATACAATAAATATCTATAAAACATGAACAGTCTTGGAAGAAAAGCTAAATGATATAATTTTCCTTCTGACCATAGTATTCTGACACTAATTTTTTACAGAAATCTTGTTATTTTTAGAATTTCCATTTATTTTATGGGTAATATTACACAAGAAAATAAAGCAGGATTCTATATTTAGTGAAAAGCTAGGCTGAAATTCAAGCAAAATCTGTATTTTTCTCATAATTTATAATATGCATTTCTGCTTGCTTTTTTTTAGTGTCAATGTAAATATTACTTTTTTAGTGAAGTTAATTTGAATGTCATTGTCATGCTTTTAGCAATGAGACGACACTTGTTAGAATTTGACATCTAAAAATGTGTAAGACTTAAGAAGTGTCCTGGTCCAGGCTTGTCTCACCGTTGTTACTGCTCAGTACACAAAGGAAAATGAAAGGTCCTTACATGGCACTATTTACTACTGAAGTAAAATTTTCCTCTGTCACATTTGGATTTTCTCAATGAAGATATGGATTATTTCATGGTAGAATATGGAACATTATATTTAGCATCAATGACTTAGCCAAGCTTCTAGAATTTGGTAAAATTTCAATACTTCAGTCTTACCATCAGCTACAGGATTTAGAAGAAAAAAGACATTTAAGCATATCATTAAAAAAATAATTTTAGTAACTTTTTGGAATAAAAGAAAATGTGGCTAGGAGAAGATGTTTTGAATGACTAGTATTTTCATATGGATTATAATGCATAGCACCCTATTACAAAAAAATCAAGTTTCTTAATCTAAAACAAAGCCAAAATATCCATTAGAGTGAAATGAACTTAACCCTAAGCCAATAGATGTGTTTGTAGCATTCACACTTGTGGCTTAACCTGCATCGGGCACTGTTTAAAATCATAAACCGTCTACTTTCCCTCCTGGATGTGCTTCCATTCTGAAATCTCAAGAGATGCCACTCAGGTAACCAGAAAATTAAATGCATGCTGTCTTCTGGCTAAGACATCTGCCGTTAGTACCTCTGTGAGAAATTCTGCAATAAAGTTAGATGCTGCATCCACAAATCTGTTTGTACATACTGTACATTCTAAATCCTTTCTTCTTTTCTTCCTGTGACCTTTCCAAAGAGCTCTTATTTGTGGAACTGGGATAATTTATGCTTCCTAACCACCATCTCAAAAATATTGTGGTTCTCTTGGGTGAAAAAGAAACCTCACCAGGAGTACCTTGCCTTTTAATCTTCATCAAGGGGGACTCTGAAACAACTTCAGATCTTTTACTGCCATCCGATCTCTATACTAATGTGGCATTTCATAGGATTTCTGCACTAACTATCTTTGGGTCTTCTCATAAGAGTCCTATAATAGCCATAAATATTCCTCCAGAGAGCAAGATAGAATCTGAAAAGCCTATAATAGCTATCATAAATGAATAATAAAATGTAGAAAAGACAAGCCACCATGAAAATGGCAAATGAATATGATGACGTGTGTACTGTACATGAAGTAATTATTTGAGTGTTATATTTACAGAAATTCTCTGCAGCATTTTGTGGTGTCTGCAAAATTTAGCAAAGGCTGAATATATTGTGAAGTCGGAACCATTAAAAGACATGGTTTAGCACTGCGATGCTTAGGCAGGCTTCTGTGCACCTTTTAGAATTAAATCAAGGACACCAGCTGACCACACCAACTTCTAAAATTTGCTTACTTTTACTATACCTAGAAATTTCATTGCTTTGGATTCAGTTTTTCTATATTTTCTTTCTTTCTTTCTTTCTTCCTTCCTTTATTCCTTTCTTTCTTTCTTTCTTTCTTTCTTCCTTCCTTCCTTCCTTCCTTCTTCCTTCCTTTCTTTCTTTTTCCTTTTCTTTCTTCTGGGTGTCTGGCATGGAAACTGAGGAATAGGAATTTTCAGTATGTTGGGTATTGGGGAATTGATTGAGTCAGGTAGTCCCAGCAACCAAGGCCTTCTATTTTATTCCTATGTTATTTTAGTTGAGATTCCAGAATAATCCTTATTCTTTGAATGTCTCATAGTACAAAAGGTCCACTGCCCTATTATTGTGTAATATTTAAATCCAACGTAAGAAGAAATGAGCTTGAGAAGTTGATCTTTGAGGGCCACGCCAGCCTCAACATCGAAGGTCACATGATATCATTGTTAACATAACAGAAACACCCTGGTTCTTGATGTGTCCCAGGATGCCATCAAGGGAACCATCAAATGCGTGCACCAGATTTTGATGATGTTATATTTAGAAGTCTTCTGTAGTTCATCTTCACTTCACAAATAGCACAGCGTGGACAGGCAATGTCAGGGAGCATCCACGTAGCTCAGGAGTGTCCTTGTCTACAGCTATGGCAGTACCAGTGTTATGTGCAGGGATAGAGTTCGATGTAGCCAAGACACCATTAGGGCAGTTTGCAAATAATCCATCGTAGTTTTCTGGGTGGCCGTGAAGGACCTTGGCCAGGAGGGCTAAGCAGTTGGTGGTTTAGATCATATCCTTGCCCATCTTGAGGGTGCTGAAACTTTCACAGTTCATAGGAATCACGAGAATGTAAGCATCCTCTGAAGAGTCAGAGATGACGGTCCTTGGCCCCTTCCTCCAAATGAGCCCCAGCCTTCTTCACAGCAGTGAAAATATCACTGAATTCTGCAACATATTCAGCATCATCATGTACGATGTGTGATGGAATATCGCTCCTGGGAGATAGAGATGAGCTTTGCACTAGCGCTGTGCTTCTCATTCTCGGCCTAGGCTGAGCTGCTGAACTCGCCAAAATGGAATTCTACTGGAGGATGTAGACCGTCGTTGAAGCTAATTAAGGAGTTGTTGATAGGGAAAATAGCTGTTTTGCCAGAGCTAAAAGCAAGCAGTCCAGGCATTTACAATGGCCACGATTGTATATTTCAGCAATGTGCCTCAGGTACAGGCATGTGGTTGCCACTATTTGAGAAGATGAATTCTATGTCAAACAGAGAAGCAGAGTTCTTTATTAAATTGAAAAATATTTAATTGACAAAGATCACACATATTCAAGTTGTACAGTATTGTTTTATACACATACACACAATACATATATATGTGTGTATACACACAAATTTTTAAGGGTTATCACCAACAAATTAATTAATGCAACCGTCTCCATCACACTTTCAATCACATCATAAGAAATTGTTCATCTTGTAAGTTGTATCCTTTAATCAACATCTCATTTATGAATACTGAAAAAAATATGGCAAATAAAGATTATGCAATGTTTTCAAAACTTATCAAGTAGCTGGGAAAGAAACCGAGCACCTAAATTGAAAGAATTATTTTGTAGGAGTAGTTGGTGGGAAATTTTATATATATAAAGGAAATTATAAAAATGAATAATGACTGCATGACCCCCCAATTTATGAAGTCTCAGATAAGAGAAATACTTGCAATGTTGCAATGAATTTTATTAGAAAAACAATGATCAATGATCATGGAAAAGCAGTAAGACATACACTATGTGCAAAAATTCATAATGTTGTCTGACTAACATTCTTTTACCCATTTAATGATAGATTGATAAGCTGATAGAGTTAGACCAAAAATGAATATCTGCAGGACTTGAGAAGAATCACTGAATTGGAAAAAAAATTTCCTTTTGAAATGCTAACATGAAAGTGATCTAATACTTACTGACTTGAGCTATGGTGTGCTGAAGTATTAGGTTTCTTTTTTCTAGTCATAAGTGTTTGAAAAGGAGACATCTCCTTTTCAAATCAGAAATTTATCATGATGAAACCTGTAGGGAAACACTTGATTATTAGTCAATAGTCTTTGCTTTCCTAACTTTTTCCTTTTTTAATTACAGAAAAGAAGTTATGCAAAATAATTTTAGAATCCATGTGTTCAAAAGCAGAGTCCTCAAAAACAATTCTCTTGGTCACAAGGTCATGAGATAGCACAGCCTATGACTTCTTTTTTTTTCCTTTTCCCCCCATTTTATTGATATATATAAGTGCCAAATTTTAAAGTTTACATTGACCTCGAACATTTTGTGCGCACACATCTTGGCGAGGTTCCAAGACCTTCCCAACCTCAATACCAAGCCTTGCTCCTCTGTGTGCTTGTCAGGCTGTCACAGGGCCACTTTTATCTGGATTCTTGCACAAATTCTCTCAATTCTAATTTATTTTACTACACAAACACAATAACAGTCTCAATCTACAAATTTTATCAAAATTCCTTGCTTCAAACTCTGATAATCTCATCACAACCTGTCATTGTAGACTGATAAATACTCCACAATAATAAAAAAAATCTTTCACTTCCTGATCTGTTTATAAATTTTCTTGTGCCTACTGTGTATTTAACATACATGTACTAAAGGCCCAACTCACGTTGTCTGTCATTGTGAACTCTGAGTTGATTAGAGCTGCTCAAAGCTACTCTTAATCATTGGGGTTTTTTTGACTTATTAAATGTCTGACACTGAATATATATGTAATATTTTATCTCCAAAAGTATATGGGCGATTTCTAGAGTTTGTTCTTGTGAGTGGTGTATTGCAAAAACTTAACCAGCTTAAGGGTTTTTTTTCTTCTTTTTTTTAGCTTCTTTTTTGTTTTAGTTTCTAATAGAAAATTGATATAGCTCTGTTTTGTAGTTTATTCATTATTTATTTATTTATTTAGGACAGGGTCTCATTTTTATAGTCTAGGTGGTCCTCAACTAACTACATACACCAACTTGACCTCAAACTCATAGTAATCCTCTTGCTTCAGCCTCTGGAATGCCGGGATTACAAGTGTTCTCCACAATACTGGACTCATGTAGTGCAGGGGAATAGAATTCAGGGTCTTGTGCCATATACCTCCAGCCCCAGTCAACAAACCCTTGATATTTTTTCAGGATAAAATCAATGAAGATATGATACTAGAAACTGGATTCTCTTTCTTGACCTAAGGTTAATTTTTAAGTGTGCTTATAGTGGACACAGATACACATTGACTAACTTTTCAAATTTGAAAACTTCCTAAAATGCCCTCTTCGTGTTTTATTCACATTGGTATCCCTGATGTCGTACAAAGAACATGTATTTCTGAACATATTAACGAGGCAAATCGCTTTGCTTGTTAATTGCTGTTTTCTCATTATGCAAAAGGTATACGATTTTCTGCCCATGCTACTACTAAGGACTTGAGACAAACGAAGATGAATGCTGGCATCCACTTTGCGTGCAAATGTGAGCTATTTTCACAGGCTCGTGCCTGTGTTTAGATTCCTTGGAGAGCCTTACTGCTGGCCGACTGATGTGTCGATCAGTATCTCTGTTGCATGGTAATCTTAAGAACTTTTGGCTGATTATTGTTGTCTGTCTACTAGCTATTTGAGATGGATTAGATGCATCCAGAAATGTCAATCTATGTTTACATTAAAGGAGAAGTATTTTAATTATATTTTAAAACTAGAAGTAATAAAAAAATAAATTGATACAGAGACTGGTTTTGACAATATTAACTTTGTTTATTGAATTAGTGTATTTACCTATCTTCAGTATGTTGCAGAGAACAGATCCCAGCTACTATGCTATTTCTTTCAAGAATTCCTCTTTTTCCTATTTTATAATAATGGCCATATGGCTTCAAAATACAAATAAAATTATTTACCATGTTTTGGGTTAAAATATAAATAAATCTCTGGTTCTTAATTTGTGTAACATAATACTTAGTTCATTTGAAAATAAATGTACTTTTTCTGCAGCATGTTTCCAAAATATACTGATAACTATATAATTCTAGACTTATAAATGGGCCTATGGTAAGAGTATTAGTTTATATTACATTACTTCTGCCTAATTTGCTGTACCCAATGCTTCAGCATAATGGAAACGATTGTATTTACGTTTTTTATTTTCATCAGCACTCACTAATATTGTGCAATGCTGACACCAGAATTAGTAACATTCTTGATGATACCATATATAAGCTGTTGTTTCAAATGGAAAATAATGCTTATTATTAAATTTTCAGTTATAAAATTTCAGTTCCTCTTTGTGAATGGCTAACTCATAAGTAGAGTTAATAATTTCTCTTACTTTATCTTTAAAACTTGTGTTAGACAATAGCATAGGCATTGCATTATAATTACCAGAACAGTAAACATAACCTGTGATGATGCATAGTAAATTTTTTGAGGTCAGGAACATTGTCTGATTTACCTTTGCATCTTCAGAAAGTTGCACATATTCTGCTCAGCTAGTTACATATAATAAATATTTCCTGAAAGAAAAAAATAAGTCTTAGCTAGTGTAGGTAAATGCGAGTGGTATTTACTTCATTAAAATGGAAATCTCTTAGAAAATAAAATATTAAAATTGAAGAAGGCTTTAAAGCCATATCAAATTCAACCTTTCTCCCCTTCCAGACTGCCTCCCAGTTAATCAAACCAAATAAGAATATCTGTTTTGATGCTTGCTTGCTTTCAAATATTAGTTGCCATGACAATATGAATCACGATGCCATGGCAGAGGCTAAGTGTAGATGACAATTCTGTTTAATTTACTGAGACCATTTCCTGTGTCTCTTCGTTCCCTTTTGCATAGGCAGAATTGACTATGGTACATTTAAGCAAAGATTAGTTGATGCCTGGGGGTGAGTATGCTGAGATATTAGGCTTGCAGTAATAATACACTTGACAGTACTTGGCAGTTTATGGATTTCAAAGTGTCACCGTTTTACCCATTGTTCTGACAAGAATTGATTTTGGAGAAAACTAGTTTGTAGATAAAGTCTGCTGCCCATTACCATTCGTGCCACATCCCCACACAGTGAACGCGATTGTTTTTGTCCTTCAGCGAGAATCCTCCTCCACCCCCTAGATGACTTGTTTCCTCATTATTGCTATCAAGAACAAGGAAATCTACAATAAAACATTTTAACACTGTATTAAAATAGCTTGAAACATTAGTTTGCCCTGCAAATTTGAACTTTAAAGGACCTTAATTCAAATGAATGAATTCTTGATGTCAGAAATCGAAGCAGTAGAAACAATAGAGCAATAGAAGTTGACTGAAGAGTCCAAGAGCCTTACAGACGGTCTTGAAATTACGTGACACAATCAAGCACTACTTCTACTTATAAATCTAAGAATCATATGACTGAACTGGATTCTATTTTATTTTTTTTTACTATTGTAATTTGCACTGTGTAGCTAAAACAAACGAAACCTGGAAAGGATAGAGTATGTTATGCACATAAATTTGAGCAAGACGGTTCAAAATCAGACAGCTGTAGCTGCATTTCGGGAGGGCCACACATTGCATTATAACATACATTCTCGTGGGAAAAGAGCATATGCAGAAGGGCCCAAACTCATATGCTTCACATTGTAAGGACTCGCTCTCATGACAGAGATTTAAGTCCTACAAGACCCACTCCCTTCCATAAAACAGGCATGATTCCCTTGCAAGGATAATATACTCACGACCTACTAATCCTCACCAGGCCCCACATCTGAGAGATGGCGCCACCTCTCAGCACTGTTACACTAGGGACAAGCTTCCAATGTGTGTTCTTTAGGGGACAATCCAGATCCAAACAAAAACAAACATGTGCACACCAATTATCTATTATCTATCCAACTTTATCCTCCTCCTCACATCTGTGTCACGTAAATTAAATTTGAACCCATGGCTTTTATGCAAATAAACAAACCAGTTATGTTGTGAAGTGTATTTAACAATCAAAATTATTTAATTTCCTGAGGCATCTGGTAATGAGATTATTTAATATAGCTATAAATACATATTTAAATTATAACAGAATAAAGACAACAGGTATTACAAATTTTCCTCTGATTTGAGAAAATAATAAATATGCTTTATTCCCTTATCCTAATATATATATATATATATATATATATATATATATATATATATATATATATAAAGTATCTGTTAATGTTTTGCTGTGTTTATCACATTTTGAAAGTGAGACTATAAACAGCTAATGTTTACAATTCTGACTTAACTTTTATTTCCTGATTGAGTTTAGGCTGCAAGGTTCTTATAGATCAATTCATAGTTTGTTTAGGATTATAAATCTGGTCTTAAAAATGAAATGACCTTAAAAATATTTGCTGCCTGAAGATTAAGAAAATAAGTCTTTGGGTTTCATGAGTTTTGCTTAAGTGTCAAGGTCAATGTTTTCTTAGTATACACATAGTCGAAGAAAATATGATCATTACTGCAGTTAGGATTATCAAATTTGTACTCTGATTAAAAATAACTCCAATGTCTTTCATTAGTTTTGTAATTGCACAGTAATGAATATTATTAGTGATTTTTCTCTAAAATATATACATTTGTCTGAATTTGTTTAGAAATTTAGTAAATTTTTGCACAATTTTGACGTACACACTGTGACAACTTTTTCTAACTTATTTCTTAGCGACTCAAGCAAACTGATTCTATGGAGAAAGACTGACTGTACCAAAGCAAAACAGGTAGCCAGTACATAATCATCAGGGTCAACGCACTCTAGGTATTCAATAATTTATCATATACATCAGTGTGACTTACTTGGTTTTTAGTCATTGTGACAATGCAGGAAATATTAAAACCTATCAAAGGTATATCTAAAATTTTTAGTTGCATATTATATTCTTGCCCATTGAAAATAAAAACAGATCTACCTAAAATATTAATTCATAATTTAAAAAAAACCTAAGAGCCAAGGTATATTAGTGACACCAGGATTACCTTATGCAGTTAACTCCACATTCCTGAACTCTGAATCACTTCTATGTAAAAAGAAAATAATATTCACCTTGAAACATTTACCCGGGGGCGGGGGGTGGGTGGGGGAGGGGAGGACAGGGCAATGTTAAAGAAACAGCTGCGCACAGTGTTTGGAAAATGGTGCTTTAAAATTAAAGTTAAATTGGTGTTTGATAACTTTTCTGTGAGGCTTCTTAATAAGTATATAAAGAAAACAGAAATACATGCAAAATAATTACACAAACAGGAGTGTAATCAGTGGAAATAAATTATGACAAAACTCTAAAATAAGAGTGGATGACGTGTTGGTAAATGAAATGGGACAGAGGAAAGTACAGCTTAAAGATAGAGCCCTCTGCAGCAAGAAAGTTAATAATATCCTCCACTGGAGATTTGGAAAGGACTGATTCCAAGAAAGCAGGTCAGGTCCAGGGCAGTAGTGGCAACAGAGATGTAAACAGCAATTCATGTAAGTCCACCTTTGTAGTAGCTAAACATTCTCGGCTCTCGTTACGTTGGCAATAAGAATTTCCTGTAGGGAGTGGAGGAATTGCAGTGATTAAAGCCCTTGCCTTTGCAAGCAGAAGGCCTTGAGTTCGATTTCCCAACACCACACACCGCTGGGTGTGGTGGTGCACACGCCTGTAATCCCAGCACTCTGGTGGCTGAGACAGGACAATTACCCTGAGAACAAGGCCAGACAAGCTGAACAGTGAGTTCAAAACCAGCCTGAGCTAGAGAGCAAGACCAAAAAAGAAAGAAAAAAAAAAAATTCCTAGAGCCTGTTTTCCCCGGGTGGTTGGGAGGATGGGAGGAGACAATTTTTCTTTAGGGGTTTTGAATAAATTTAACTTTGTCAATTAGTGTGGTATTGGCAATTTAATTAAATCCTTCTCACGTTGGCATTGAGGGTTTTCTCCAGAGAAGAACTTGTTCTGTGTGCTCTTCTTAAAATGTAGTGTTGAAAAAAAAAAAAAAAACAAATTAGTTATCATTCTGTCACAGAATTTGACCTTATACTTGGATGAATCAAATATTTAAATTTTATGACACTTGTTAACAAAAATGAAGACCTTCCGCTCCAAAATTATCTATAATCAATTTCAAAGAGCTTTTTAAGAGGAAAGGATTTAACTCATTTATATCATTGTAATGAATACATCTATTGAAAAAATTTTTAAGACATATACAAATTAAAATTCTGTTGTATACACTGTATTGTCTGAAAAGGCCAGCAATCTACTTTGGTACAACATAGTTCTTACAATTCTATTGAAATTGTAAATATAGTAAACAAATACTACTCTGATATTTTAAAATACTAAGTATTGTTACATTATCTCAAAGTCACAAAGACAGATCCATTATCCAAATTATTACTATTAAAAATGTAGTTATAATGCAGCCTCTCTAATTCTCTCTTAGTTTTCTGCTGTGTAAATATCAAGCATACAGAAATCCCTTCCAAAAATGAAATGTGAGTCTTATGCCTTCTAGGCTTTCTTATAGTTAACTCTTCAGAATTTTAGAGGCTAACTGATATAAGGTTTATTTTGTGTTTAATGAAAATATTCTAGAACTTGATAGGTACACAGATTTGTGAACATTGGTACTACTACTTGATTTTGTAATTTAAAATGTTTAATTTTGTGGTAGGGGAATGGAATCTCAAAATGAAAAACTTTAAGTTACATAAACTTTAAGTAATCTTTTTTGCTCCCCTCTTAAGAATATAAACTCATTGCAAAATATTATTATGTTATTTTTAGCTATGTGTTGCTTTGTTAGTTCTAGGTTACATTGGGGATTGGAACTCAAGATTACAACTACAAACTGAAAGCAAGATTAGGAAAAGATAGATAAAGAGATTGGTTATAAATTGGGTTTATTCATAAAATTCATAACAATAAGTTGGTTTTATTCATAAAATTGTTAGCTTCTATTGTGGTTTGTATCTGGAATGTCCTCCAAAGTCTCATGTATTTGAATGCTACAGATTTTCTATTGAACCATGTGCTGTTGGGAGATTGGGGCCTAGTCTGCAGGGGTGGATTACAGGCGTGTAAATTGGATTATAGGCATGTAGTGGGGATTTATTCCACCTTCCACACCTGGATCCAGGAGGGGCTGATCACTGGGAGGAGACCTGGGAAGGATATATAAGCTGCTTCCTGCCTTCCTTGTGGGACTACTCAACTTGCCTTGACTTGGCTTCCTGTTTGTGATGTCGTGAGAAGCTGCCTCCACCTCTGCCTCTGCATATACTTCCACTGCTGTCGGGCCCCTGAATGGACTGTGACCTTCTGAAATTGTGAGAAAAACTAAACTTTTCCTCCTCGAAATTTGCAGATGTTGGGTACTGAGTCTCAGCATTGAAAAAGTAACAATGACAGCTTCATAAAACTTATTTACTTAGTATTCTATCTTTGTGGCTAGAAATATAAAAATACATTTAATAGGAATATTCCAATACAATTATGTCTTACATTTTTGCCAATAAACATTCTTATATTTCTATCAAGCAATTTTCAATTCCTTTTTGGAACTCTAGTGACTAGCAAAGCTGTCACACAAGACCCCCGGGCACTTGAATTGCAGCACATGCAGAAAACATACACTTGCTTTGGAAGACACTATGGAATAAAATGAAATATAAAATATCTGCTTGATGGTTTTTCATTGAATAGGAAATATTTTATGTGTCATGTTTTATAAAGTTGAATTAAGTTTAATTTTTTTTTAACTGTGGCTACCAGAAATTAAAAATCACCTACATAACTGCATTTTTATAGATCAATGCTGGTCAGAAGAGCTTTTCCCACAGTCAAGCATTTTTGCTACCTGAAATGTCTCGACAACACCTGTAGTGAAGTAAATTTTCAACATAAACATTTGATTTACTCTTCATTGCAATCATCTTGTAGAGTGAGCAGTTATAAGATGGCATTTACTGTTCAAATGAAGTTACTGACAGGTATAATTTAAAATTATAATTTACCTACCATCTTCCAATTCAATTATTTCATTACAAACTCTAAATAAATAAGATCACTATGGTGGTGATACATGTTATTTAGGATTAAATAAAGAATTTTACTTCATTGTTGATAAATTGCTACTCTACTCAAATCTTGTTATGGTTATATTTAGGAAGTACATTGGATTGTATTCACTATAGTTTGAATTTGATGTGTCCCCCCAAAGTCTCATGCATTTGGATTTAGCGGAGTAACTGTGGAGCTGTGTGTTATTGGGAGGTAGGGACTAGCTGGAAGGGCCAGATACTTGGGCTTGAACTGGGAGGATTGTGTCAATTTGTTGAGATTGTGGGCACCCAGGATAGAACGTTCAGGTATGTGTTCTTGATTTGTGGGTCAGAAAGTGGGAGAGGGGAGCCCAGTCTGGGTGTGTGTGTTGAGGCCTCAACCGGCAGCTTGATGAAGTTGAAGGAAGGAAGAAGAAACCTTGTTATGGCTTCTTCCTGCGAGAGCCGCGGACATCCGCTTGTTTCTGCTTCTCCTGGCTTCTTTCTGCAACGAGGCCCGCAGCTCTAGATCCAGCCTCTGCCACGCATTTCCACTCTTCCCTGCTACCCTGTGAACGGTCGGTGACAAGCCTTCTGAATCTGTGAGCCAAATCGTCTGCCCTTAAACTGTGGAGGTCCCAACTTAGACTGTTTTCCCCTCTTCTGTATTCAACTACTCTGCCACCAGCTAGGGAATCTGATTTCTCCCAGATTCTGTCACCCCCATCTCTTGTCCTTTGGCTCTCAGCTTTGTTTGAAACAATAAGGAACGTTGGTAGAAGAACAAGGAATGAAGTAACTGACCGGACTCTGGTCATTCATTTCCCTGCCTCCCTCAATCTTAACTTTGGTTTGACCTTAGCTGTATTTACTCTGCCTAAGACCACAGCTGCTGAAAAGCAATTCCCGGTTTTTGTTTCGCTTTATTGTTATTTCTAGAGTCTGATATAGTCTGGCTGGAAAAAGCTTCTTTTCCATATTTGTACTTCATCATCCCTTGGTCCCTTAACCTTGGCTGTACCTTAGTAAACTGCCCTGAGTTAAATTCTCTTTAGTCCCCACATGATCATATGTGACCCTTCATATCCAAATACCATAGAAATACTGTTGTCATCATCCAATTTAAAAATCTGATAAACATGCTAACAAGTTAATGATAAATCAGAATTTTTCATTATTTTTCTCTATTTTTTTACTAAAATTCTTTTAACTTTCTGAGAAGAATCAATCTTAATCCAAAATATTTTTATTTTAGAACATATTTTATTGATCTCCCTTTCATGGAATTTTTTTTCTGACTACTACCTGTATATATTAAGTATTTTTCTTTTAGCTTAGGCTTCCACTTGATTGTAAATAAATAAAAACTATTTAAAATTTTAATAGTTATTAAATATAAAAAGTGATGTTTTAAATTATGCATTCATTCCTTAATGAAATAAATATAATCTTGTTCTCTAAGTTATTGTTTTTTTTCCCTTTACTTTCTTTTTTGTTTGCACGTTTATTTTGTTTGTAGTATTGGGGATGTAGTAATCCTCCTGCCTCACCCTCAAGAAGTGATAAGATTATAGACCTGCAACATCAGACCAGGTTTTATTTTCAGTTTTCTTTTATCTGTATGTGACTATTGCCTTTTGCAAGAAATAAAAATAGCTTAGCCTCAATTCATGTCAGTTATGATATGATATGTTTTGCTTTCATGAGTTTAAATATTGAACAACAAATTATTAATGAGAAAATGAGATCATGTGTATCAGTGCACTGAGATCATGTGTATCAGTGCACTCAGTGTTTTTTTTTTAAGTTCTGGGTATCAAGGTCTCTGTTCAAAGCTTGGAGAGATCTGAGGTGACTAACGTTAGGGTAGCCATTGGAGCAACAAGCTAAAAGAAAATGTCAGCATTTACTCACTGTGACGATCACAAGAATCTGAAATGGAAGTATTTGCTTTGTTTTCTCTTGAAGCATGGCAAAGTAGCAGCAAACCAGATAGATCAGTGCACACGTGAGAAGAGCTTTAAGGTTGTGGCAGCCAAGAACAAACTGAGATTGCTGGGAAACCAAAAGCTATAGGAAGGGGCGGGAGAAATGGCTCAGGGCTTGAAGCGTTTGCCTAGAAAGCACTAAATACCTGAGTTAGGTTCCCCAGCACCACATAAACCTGGCATGTCGTAATCCCAGAAGGTGGGAAGCTGAGACAGGAGGAGTGTTGTGAGTCCAGGGCCAGCTTGGGCTACATCATAGTGACTTTAGGACCAGCCTGGGCTACAAAAACCAAACCTAATTTCAAAAGAAAAAAATAAAAAGGAAGAAACAAACAAAGAAAAAAGGCTACAGGAGCAGAAAACTAGAAACTTGATCCTGAGTCATAATGGAAAAGTGTATCTTTAAGATTTCTCCCTTTACCTCCAAAAAGGAGCCACCACCAAAGTGCCTAGCGAAGACCTCCACACAGGCCTCTGATAAAGAGACCTGGGAATGGAAGCATGAGGACAAGGAGAGCAATTACTGAGTAGCGTGACCAGCCTTGGTTGGGGGGGGGCGGGGTGGCAGTGTCTCTGACTGCAACAGCGAAGCCTATGCTATAGCTTGGATCTGGAATATCCCCCAGAAGTCTTATGCATTTGGATGTAGTGGGAAACCTACAAAACCACAAACTATCGGAAGGTGGTCTGGCTGAAAGGGGAGAACTCTTGAGGCTTGATCTTATATCATCATTATTGGAAGGCCTGAGCTACACAAACTCCATGACTGCTACAGGTGCTTAGGGAAGATAGTAGGACTAAGTTTCAGTTTCCCCGGGGAGATGAGGCAGTTCAGGAAACTGCAGCTGCAACTGCCCCTAAATCAATCAATGGAGGAAGGCCGAGGAAATATCTAAAATTATAAGGTATATAGATAGTTTGCGTCATGTCAGCTAGCCAATCACTTTGTAACATGTCTGCTGTGGCTGAATGCCACCCAATCATGTAACCACTAAGCTGGAAACCGCCACCCCTTCAAACCCCAATAAAAACCCTGCCTAGTTACTGTCCGGAGCTCTGGGCACAGATACACTGCTATGGTGATGTCTGAGAGCCCAAGCTTAAGTCTGACATAAAGACTCTCCTGGAGGTCTTTGGGGATTACACAATTTGGGCATAACAGTTATATCAACAACTTGATGTTAGGAAATGCTGAGAGTGGAAATTCAGGCATGTGTGCCATTTACTTGGGTCAGGAAATGAGAAAAAAGCACCCATGGGCAGCTCAACTGAAGTTAGAACTAAATAAAGGAAAAAAGAAGAAACAGTGTTGTATCTTCTTCCTACTGAAGTCTCCAGACATTGATTACTCCTCCTTCACCTGGCTTTCTGTGGTCTGTACATGTGTTTGTTGCTGTCCTAGTTACATATTTCTTGCTGTGACAGAAGATCTGATGTCCACAATTAAAGGGAAGAAGATTTATTCTATCTCACAGTTTCAGAAGGTCACAGTCCATGTAGGGACTCCTGGAAATGGTTGAAGCATAGGGTGGAGGAGCAGTTAGAGAGAGAGCAGGAGATTGGCAGTTCATGGAATGGAAATACGAAACCCAATGAGAGATGAAGGGTGGAACCTGCACACTTTTTTCCAGGTCATGCCTGAAGCATCTGCCCCTTCCTGTCAGGCTCCACCTCCCAACACACTGTATCCATACGTAACACATAATATCTAAATACACACGGCTTTTGAGGAACACTATTGTACTGGTTTGGATCTGGAATGTCCCCCCAAAAACTCATGTTTATATGGATTTTGGGTAGGTTTCGGAGGTGAGTTCTGGCTGGAAGGATGCAGATTCTTGGGGCTTGACATGGAGGGGCCAGTGCTGGTTCTCTCCCTCCTTCCAGACAGACTCTGTCTCTTCTACCATGCTTTGAGGATCTCTGTCACCCAAGCAGCTCTAGCTCTAGCTTTGGCCTCACCATGTGATTTCACCATTTTCCAGCTGCCCATCCAGGAATGGACTGAGGCCTTGTGAAAGTATAAGCCACGGTAAATCATTCCTCCCTAAGTGTGGATGTCAGGTATTGAGCCACACCAACACAAAAGTAACTAAGACAATTATAGATCTAAACCATAATATCCCACCCTTGGCCCCTAAAAGACTCATGTATACCTCCTTATGAAAAAATCATTTGTTCTTTTTTGAAGAGTTGCCAAAGTCTCAACAGTTTCAGCATTACTAAAAATCCATGTCCAAAGTCTTCTTTGACCAAACTTAGTTGTAAGACCCTGTGAAAATCAAAGAAATGTTGAACATTTCCAACATACAATGGCACCGGGTATTTTGGTATTCCCATACCAAAATGGAGGAATAGGAGGATAAAAAGCAAAGGGACCAAAGCAAGTTTTAAACTCAGCAGAGCATGGGTTGAATCCTGTAGTTCTGGGTTCAGCACCCAGGGTAATCAATGGTGAGATGTGAGCTTCAAAGGGCTTGAGCAGCCCCTGCAACCTTTTCTTCTGCTGCAATCTTTATGGATTCTCCTTTAGACTGGCTCTGCTCACAGACTGCAGCCCTCCTCAGTGGATGAGCCATGTTTCCAGCACCTCCAAATTTTTAGTATCTCCATTGTACCTAAGCCTTCTCTTTCATGACTTCACAGATTGCCCTCTGAGGAGCAAACTGCCTAGCTTTCAAAGCCTTCCTCTGAGTTCTAGCACTATATGTGCCTGTAAAGTCAGAATGGCATGGGCATCTCCAGGTTCTGCCACTGGCTTGAGCAGTAGCCTGAATCCCTGAGCAATCACTGCAGAGGCCTCTGAGTACTTAAGTGGATGAACTCCAGCAAACATGTTTTTTCTTTGGCCTTAGGATGCCTGCAGTATTATTCTCAGGGCGAAGTT
The DNA here is from genome assembly GCA_004027205.1 of Ctenodactylus gundi. Taxonomy (NCBI): domain Eukaryota; kingdom Metazoa; phylum Chordata; class Mammalia; order Rodentia; family Ctenodactylidae; genus Ctenodactylus; species Ctenodactylus gundi. Next base: position 239,396 of record PVKB01000390.1, read on the forward strand.
CGTTGCCTTTCTACCCTTTAATTGATAAAGCAGGGGGTCTTGTTAATTTTTGAGATGCCTTCAAGCTATCTTTCTTGGTTCCTGATTGAATGTACCTGGCTTCTTTTGGATGCTAATCTCTTTAATAATACTGCCTTTTATTGCAGTCCATTTTAGTCTGGACAAACTGAAAATTTTAAATTTTTTTCTTTGGCATTTATTTTTTTCTACCATTCACCATAGAGTTGGCAAAAGGTGTAAACTGTACCCATATGACAGCCTGAACATTGGCCTGTTTTGAAATGTCTTCTTCCAGATTGAGTAGTCTCTTTCCTTAAACTCAGTTTCAGGCAAAGTCTGTGGACAAGGGGAAAATGCTGACACATCTTTTCCAGAGAGTAGCACGCATGGTACTTATACGAGATGTCCACGGAGTTCTTCTTACCACCTGAAACCGCTTGAGTTTGATCTTTGGGATCCATACCTCTATAACCATTCTGTCTTCTGAGCACTGACCAGAATCTCTCATCAAGCTCAGCCTACAGCACTCTAAAATTTCACCAGTCATCACCCTCAAACCCTTCCAAACTCCTTCAGCAAAGCACTTCTAAATGTATCTATGCCACATGGTCAAGTAAAGTCAAGTCACAGCATTGACGCATCTTCTCATACCAATTTCTATCTTAGTGACTTTCTGTTGCCGTGACAGAATATGCGACATCCTCAATTTAAGAGAGGAAGATTTATTTTAGCTCACAGTTTCAAAAGGTCAGTCTATTTATAAGCTTCCAGTGATGGTGGAAACACATGACAGAGGTGGCAGCCAGAGAAAGAGCAGGAGATGGGTTGTTTAAGGCAGGGGGACAAAAAAACCAAGTGAGAGATGAGGGGTCGAAAGGGCAAACATCCCTCTAGGCCAACTTCCTAATTAGACGTGGCTTGGCATGGTGCCCGTAGATAAGCCACAGCCTCTAAATACGTGAGGCTTTTGCAGGACAATACAGATGCACTCAAAATATCACAGAAATATAAAACAAATTGACAAATGATATAATATAACAGATATTTACTACATAGAAATAAACCATGTGTTATTTATCAATATGTGCATCTGTAAATACCTGAATATATATGAATACATATTCATACATACGATTGTACAAACAAAATATATAATTTATCACTCTATTAGTATGACACATTTATTTATTTATTGGTTGTTTTTGGTACTGGGGATCGAGCCCAGAGCCTTCGCATTGAGACATATCTCCATCCCTTTTTTTGATTTTTAATTTTTGAGATGGAATCTAATTTAGTTAATAAAGTGCCCAGGTGAGTGGAACCACCCTCCCGCTTCTGCTTTTCAGAACGCTGAAATTATAGGCCCACACCAATGCACTTGGCTGTATGTTTTACTTCTTAGACTGAATGGTAGAAATCTTCTCTGTGTTATTGTTCCTATGATTAATACAAATTCCAGGAAGTCATCTTTTGCAAAAGTAGACAGAAGCAGCTATCCAGTATTATTGAGAATGCAGAAAAAAACTCAAAAACATGATTTTAAAATAGAGTGAGAATTTAACACTAGAAAGGCATTATTCATAGAATACATCCATCGCAAAAACAAGGACAAATTTGAACAATAAGTAAATGATTCCAGGAAAATGGGTGTTGTCTTCTTGTGATCGCTGAATTTTGTGTTCTCAATTATGATCTGGGAAAAAGTAATAAAATGTATTTTTTAAAACTAGAAATGATGGCAGAGGCCTGTAATTTGAACACTCTAAGAGCCTGAAGTAGGAAGACTACAAGTGGGAGCCTGGTTTGGGCAAACCTGTCCCAAAGAATCAAAAGAAAAAATGGGCTGAATATCTCGGTCAATGTGAGATTCTCTGGGTTAGATCCCTGGTATCACATAAAATGGATGAATAAATAAATAATACAAATGTGAAGCTTTGTAGTAACTTACCAGACTGTTTGTAAATGTGAGCTAAAGAACATGCAACAGAAGATTAGTCAGACAACCCCCCTGTTTTTTTCAACCAAAAGGATTGGGGGAATAAAGCAGTTGTATATTATTTCCCAATCATTCTTATGATATGGAATGTATGGTATGTAAAAATGTATAAATAATGTTCTTACTGGTAATGTAAGATTATATTATAGAATTTAATGCAGATACTATCAATCTTAATGAAGAATTACATATGACAAGAGAGAAGACTAGGTATACAGAGATTAGGGTTAATAATACCTATTCATACCTGGCCTGGTGGCCTGGTCAAACAGCACTCTGGGGAGAGGCCGAGGCAGGAGGATTACAAGTTTGAGCCCAGCCTGGTGAACTTAGTCAGATCATAACAAAGTAAAAAATGGATAAGGATGAAGGCCCTAGGCTTGATTAATAATATCCTCCCTCCTTCTCAAAAAAGCCTAATCATAAAGACATTATATTGCAGATGGCAAACATGATGGCTTCAGGACAACCATTTGGCATGGGACAGTGGGCTGGCCAAGGAACTTATCCTGGAGAAATATCCAGGGACAATAAATTCTAACATGCTTGCATGGGCAACTGTTTTGTTCCTCTTCTCTTGAATTGTTCATAATTTATTTCTCCTTCTCATTCTATAATATTCACTCTGTGTTTTCTCTCCTGTAACTGTCTTTAAATATTTTACCCATTTCTCCCTTTTTCATTCATCACCTCTTCAAGACCATTATTCTAACTCTCTAACAGACTATTCAAATCAAAACTCAGATTGACTTTGCTATCTTCTATCCTACAAAAAAATCTTCCTTACCCATCAGTCATTTCAGCTACTCCTCCATTTTTTGTGTTCGCCCAAATAGAATAACTTTAAAAAAGATCCTGTGACACAGAATCCACTTTCTCACCTCGTGGTCCCTTCTCAGTGCTCTCAACTCATTACTACACCAAAATGGTTTTTGTCGCGATCTCTAGAAGTCTTCTTTTGCCAAGTTCAGTGATCATCTGTGTCCTCATTTACTCCTCTGCGGCCCTTATCACAGTTGAATGTTCCCTTCTTCTAAAATTCATCCTCTCTGAGTTTCAGGAGCATCGATTTTATCTCAGCTTTTTGTAATAACCTTTCCAATAACCTTCCTGACAGCTTCATATTGGAGTCTCTGAGGCTATTCCTCTGCTCGTCACACTTTTCTCTTTACAGTCTATTCTTCAGCTGCTAATGACTCCAGAATTTCTTGTTGGATTTCTCTACTGTCTGCTTTTATGGTCAATTTTCTGGTTTTATATATAAACCTTAAAAGTCAAATGTCCATAGTGGGTATAATAATTTATTTTCCCATACATACATACATACACACACACACACACACGCACATATGTTATGTATATATAATATATATTACATAATATACATTAAGCTTGAGTATTTTGTACACACACACGCACATATGTTATGTATATATAATATATATTACATAATATACATTAAGCTTGAGTATTTTGTACACATATACATCACATCGACATTACAGTCCTGTTCCCCCTTTTCGGCTCTCCCACTCCCATATTTCTCATGACTCTCACTGTTACACCTATTTGGTTCTACAAAATGCCTGTATTCTGAGCTTGTCATCTTAGAGAAAACACACACTATTTAACTTTCTGATATGACCCACTTCAAGTTGGTGAAATATCCTTCAATAGACCAATACATACAAAAAATTGTGGTATATGTACATAGTGGAGTACTACTCCATAAAGATAGTTAAATATGAAGCTTTTGTAGTAGATGACAGCATATTTACAGTAACTTAAGTGTTTCTTATCTCAGCAAATGATACAATCATTCATTCATACAGGTTCTCAAGCAAAGTACCTCCGGAGGCTTGCTTTATTCATCATGTTCCTCATCCACCTCTACCCAAAATGCCAGCAAGTGCTGTTAGTGTCACCATCAAAATAAATCTCCTGCTCCTCTCCGTGGCCCTTTCTTTAATAATTACAATTCAAGCCACATATTGGCTGAACTATTGCGGCAATCTCTTATCAATGTCTTTATATCTGCTATTGTCTTGAATACTTGGAACTGGCAAAAATCTAAAAAAAAAAATACAATGAAGCTGGGTCAGCTTCTTGTTTTAAGCCATAAATCAGACTTATAATAACTTATAGGTAGCTTCTTTTGACTTCTCGTGGAATGTTGAATAGAGATTCCATTGCTCATATGACCTAACTTTCTGGCCCTCCATATGAGTGATACAGTGTAACTGTGAAATGTTCCTTAAATATTTCTATATTGAAAGGTTGTTCCAAGAATGGGGATATTGGGGAACACAGAAAATACGACAAGATGAGCCTTGTGAGAGGTCCTTGACTTATTTAGGACATACTGTTCGAGAAGATCGTGAGACTTCAGGTTTTTCTCTTTTCTGTGTTTTGCTTCTTGATCATGAAGTAAACAATTGTCACTCTCATGTGTCTTCTGTCATTGCCACATGGCGTCCTCATGAAAAGCACAAAGTAAAGGATCAGAGTAATGTTAGATTTGAACCTCCAAAATCATGAAAGAAAAATAAATCTTTCCCCTTCATAAGTTTTCTATTATTTCTTCTGTGAATGAATTTTAAACAACTCTTCTGGTTCTCTAATTTCCAGTGACACTGGACTCTGAATTGTTTTAACACATCATGTCTTCCCCAAATAAAAACCATTTGCCCTGCCTAGAACTCAATTTTTGACTTCTTCATAGGGTTGTCTCTTCTTAGATTTGATACCTCATCTTAAATGGCATGTATTTTCCTCCCTATCTAATTATCTACCTCATTTATTCACCAGAACAACAGCTTTTTCAATTTCTTTAGGCAATGCATTTGTAACTGTGAGGTTATTTGTCTGTGAGATTATGTAACATCATCCTCATTATGTAGAAATGGTCTTTTTTCTCAGAACCAAGTATATATTATAAGTTAATGTATAGATGTATGATTGATAAGCTATTATATGTTTGAAATACCTCTATAAACAACCAACTTTATGATATCTAGAGTCTGACAAAACATTGAAAGCTTCTCATTATTTATTCGATAAATGTGTCTGGCTGTGTTATCCACATTATAGCCATATACCTATTGACTGTTATAAACTCATACTCACACACAAAGTTAAACAACTTCTATTATTTTATGCTACTTTATCTAATTTACTTGTCTTTAGTAAGTATTTTTAGCCATATAGTCAAACTCACATTCATTGGTTTAGTTAAATGAGCAATACAGAACTAATAAATATCTCAAGCTGATTAACTTAATTTTCCTTTTGTCACTTCCAATTAAGAGCAAAATGTAAATTTTAATTCTATTGATTTTTAACAGGAAAAATAAATTAGTAGCATTCCTTCCAAGCAAACTAAAAAAGGCACATCATTTCTATTTTGCATTATCTTTCATCCTAATTCTAAAGTACCCACAACAGCTCTATCAGGCGATCTATGTGCTTTTACCTCTGGGGAACAAGATAAATTCACAACTGAGATAACCAATGTTCACCTCTGTTAAGCTTTACATAAATATTATTTCAAAAGAAAATTCCTTGGAAAAACTCCCTTATAGAATGTAACTTCATTAGAAAGTAATAGATTGCCCTATTGTACACTTTCTCACATCAAGGTAATTTGAAAACTGTTAATTGTCTTACATTTCTTTTATATGGCAAAGTAAATGATACCCCTGTGTGAGAATTGACCTGATTTTAATTATGTTTTCCATGAGTTAATAGTATAAAGTTAATTCGACTTTTATGTTCACTTGAATCTATTTATTACAGAATATTTACTGAATGGACATGGAATAGAATTCATTCTCACCTTCACTTTGTTTCTGAGGTTTCAGAGGCCTAATAACAAGGGAAAAAAATTCCCATTATTAAGGGAAAAGACACAGTAACTCTTCAACTTTCCTCAGTTAGACTTTTCAATATTTCTATTGTTGTCTACTATTGAGTTTAACTAGAACACGGGTCATCGTATTTTTTATTGCTTAAAGAAAATTACAATATCTAGCCTTTGATGCTCATAGGAAAGAATTTTGATGTTTGAATATTTAACATTTAAATTCCTGGATATTAGAATACCTAATACTATGCTTACATATTTTACTCATAAAAATAAGGCCCTGGTTTTCTTCTCAAAAATATACCCCCTTCAATTTCACAAAAGCATTAAAGTACTATAGAATGTATGATATAAAACAGCCTTTTTATAAATATAATCTGCAATAAGAAATAAACCATGTAAGTAGTGAATCTGAGACATGGAAAACTTAATTAATATAGCTTCAAGTCCATCACTAAGACCACAGAATCATAACCCTTATCTCTTATCTGAAAAATACCCTTATCTGAAAAATACTGGACACAGAAGGTAATGTGGTTATGCGGGTATGATATCTTTCTTCATTCAAGGCAAATTATTCTGCCCCATTAATTGTTCTTCATTAGCTTTTTCAATAGCTCTCACAAAGTTCAAGATTGTGGACATTCCAGTTCCCTGTTCACTACCATTCGTTATGTAGCTTCATGTTCCTTGTGGATATTTTGAAGGTTGCTGTTTCACATGGCTCTACACAGCATTGGTATATGAGCAACTGAAATCATTTGCAATATTTTTAAACTTTGCTTTTATTGAAAGTTCCATGCAGGGTATCTTACATTTGTATGTCCAATTATTATTGCCTGTGTTAGTAGCAGAGAACTTGATATATTGTCTATAGCAACAATGTGATGCCTTAATTGAAGTTGTTGTTCTTGTTCTTGCTGTTTTTACCCCCATTTTGATGTGCCCAATCTAGAGACTGCTGGATTTTTGACCTTAGTCATTGCTTCTTTTTTCTTCCTTTCTTTATTTTTTTCTTTTCTTTCTTCCTTCTTTGCTTTTTTTCTTTCTTTCTTTTTTTCAGTGAAGTTGAATTCTTTTGGGCTGCTTATGCAGTAATATTGTTATTTAATGCACATGTATGAGAAAATATGAGAAAACTCTGTTAATGAGATGTTTTTTATATTATTAAAAATGAGCCAAAATGAGACCTTAAGATGAATAAACTGCAAGTCTTCCAAGAACCTGCAAAAAATTACTTATAACTAGATTATACCAATTTCACAGAATAAAGCTTCAGAGAATGTCCAAGCAAAATTCTGTGGAAAAAAGTTGCGCTGATTATCAATCTCAACACAAGAGTATTTCTCTGAGTTTAAACATACTGGGGCAAAAGGTTTTTTTTTTCCTTTTTTTTTTTCCATTTGGTCTAGTAAAGAAATATCACAGGAAAAAGGGAACCTCAGAGAAACAAATTCTAAGTCTAGTCTATTCATTGTCTCATTAGCTCTTCATAGTCTCAAAATATTAATAATGTATCCTGGTGTTTATGCCCTCATCAGAGAGAAGTACAACCAATCTTTTACCATACCATTATGAGAAGAAAATCAGCACTAAATCTTTATTTGTGTAATAGACCAGGACAATCCCAATTTTCAAAGAGTATTAAAGAATTAAAGAGTATCATCTTTCCTTTTTTTTTTTTTTTTAGATAAGGTCTTACTCCGTGGTCTGATGGACTGCTCTTGAACTCACCTTTTGGCCCACGCTGGTTTCAAACACAGGGCAATCCTCCTACCTCAGCTTCCTAAATGCTGGGATTAGCAGCATGCATAACCACACCCAGTTTATGGAGTCCTGGAGAATCAAGGTCAGAGTCCTGCACTTGCTGAACAAATGCTTTCATTGCTGTGCTACACCCCCAGCCCAGTGTTACCTCATTCATAAATAGAAACTATATGATGAAAATAGGGTCATCCTGAAATAATGGTCATATTTAACGTAATTATGAGAACTTCTAGCTACCTAAGACTTCCAAATTACCTGTTTATTATCTCATAATTTTTTTTTTATTTCCTCTTCAGTAATTCCTTAAGTTGTCACAATTGAAGATGAAAAGTCCCCTGGGAAGTTTTGTTAAGTATAAAAATGTTTAAATGAAGAAAAGTTTTATTTTTTTCTTAAGAAGAATCAAAAAATGGAAGTGCAGTTACTGAGTCCCTTCACTGATCAAATCAAAGCAGGTGCTTGGGTCTTGCCAACTTAGGGAATCTCTGGAAGAAAGAAACAAAATCCTCCCACTTTGAATTTTTTTAAAAATAAAATACGATAGATCCCGTGTTCCTTTAAAATCAAAATTAAAGTGGCCTGGTGATAATTTAAAAGTCTTCTTTATCCTACTTTTATGCGGAGGATTTGACAGTTAGGCATTATGAGTTTCAGAACGTGTAACAAGTTCTACAAACAAGAATGCCTCTCTCCCACAGGTGACAGAGTCTGTCAAAAGACGGCGGGATGCTCTACACTTCACATATGACACATCATGGATGAAAAGCCTGTCTTTGCTAATTCCTATAAGCTTTCTATAAGTTTTTGGTCTTTTATTCATTTTAGAAGAACAGTCAAGGCAGACAGGTTTTATAAATTGATGTATGATAGCTTGCCAGTTGAATACAATTTTATATTTAGTAACTAATTTTTTTATCATTTTGCATTACAGTGTGAAGTAGCAAAATGCTTTTACTTTTCACCTTTTCCATCGATAATGAAATAACTTTTTTTTTTTTGACAGCCTTGCTCTGTAGCACAGGATGATTCTGAACTCGTTGCGTAGTCCCAGCTGGCCTGAAACTCAAGGCAATCCTCTTACGTCAGCCTTCTGAGTTCTGGGACAACAGGCATGTATCATTTAACTCTTTGTGGTATTGGGAAATCGAAGCTAGAGCCAGGCAAATGCTCCAATCACTAAAATATGCCCTAGCCCATGAGGTAGCTTCTTTAGCTTATTGTGTTATGAATATAACATTATAAGTCTATTCATTAGAATATGCATTAGAAGTCTATTCATTTGAGTAAAACGAATTTGATCATCAAACACCCTTTGCAATTGAGAGAGCATTATATCTGGAGCCTTCTGAAAAGGAAATAACTTAGAAAATAGAAATAAATAAATATTAATGTTTTTTTCTAAATTATCAAAATTTAAGGTTTAAAGTGATGACATAAAATAATTTTGAAAACAGCTATTTTATTTATACTTCTCATTTTTGGAAGCTGAAAGCCTTAGCCTTTGTCCAGTACTATCAGCGTGTGCAATATGTATTCTAAGCTCCTCAGCTCTGGAGTAAGCACCTTGACTAATGGCTCAATTTGAGCACAGTGTGATCCTGAATGTGATGAGATAGGAGTTGAGCGCTTACTTGAGTCAAGAAGAAGAAACAAGACTCTACTGTGGTCTTAAGAATCAGATTTCAATTTCAAAAAGTTTGCCGTGGAAGCACGGCAGAAAGAGATAAAAAGGGAGTATAATAGGATTTGGGAGACCAGTGAAAAGACGAGCATCAGAGAGATGTAGCATGGGAGAAACCAGAAGCCTGGAACGAGGCCACAGAGAAGGAAGTAGAAGCAGTCAGCAGGCCCGGACACGTAGAAAGAGAACGTGCAGTGCAACACAGGATTAATTATAGGAAATTAAGGTAAAACATACAAGCAGCGATGAGAGCTTGCCGGGAGCGAGGAGCCCTCTGTCAAGGCTCGCTATGAATCAATATCACATGATTTGGAGCACATCTATTTAGAATTTTAATATTTTAAAAAGTAAAGCTTAACACTTTAATACAGATGCCTAATCAAGTACATCATTTCAATAAGTTTATTAGGAAGACATAATTATAATTAAGAAGCCTATATGTATTTAAAATGTAGAGTGACTATTTAGGCAGAAATAAATGAAAAAAAATTATTTCCACTCCCGTTTTTTTATGACAAGGGATTGATCCTTAATGGTATTTTATGTATGTCCTTTCACTCTTGTAATCTCTAAGAAGATAATTTATGATTTAAAAAACTTGACAAGAGTAGTATTTCAGTGCAAATCAGTCCCAAGACATGACCTCAACTACTGTTGTGCCAGCATCTCAGCTTAGCAGAGAGGTCTGCTCCCATCCAACTTCTGAAAACTGGGCAATTTGGGCATTTAGGAAGCATCCTCATATGGTTGGCCCATTCTACTATAGACTTAACCGATCTATCGCAAGAAATAACAATGATACTTTTTTTTTTGAGGTTTGGAATTGACCACCAGAGCTCATGCTTGCTAGACAAGCATCATACCACTAAGTCATACCACAGCCTGACAATGATAGGTTGTTGACTTTCTTTATTGTTTTAGATTCTTTCCCAAACATTTTTCAATCAGTAAAGACAATATACTATTTCCTTGGCCCTGAGTGGGATACACAAATACAGAGAGATAAGCTGTTCATTGCTGGTATGTTAGTGCTCATTGAAGTAAGCGCTAGAAAATATTCCAATATTTGGTTAGTTGTTAGTTTACACTGTTTCTGTATGTAAGTAATAATGCAAACTATTTTTTTCTACTCTTTTGGATCCATAGTACTGTAGTTCTTAGAAATGAAGGCATCTGAGAAGAGTTTGACAGCTCAATCGTTTTTATGTATTTCTGTGATCCACGAAATTATGAAAATGCTACTGGTATGGGACTCCATCTTTCTGAACTGTAGGCACTGGTTTAGAATATATGGCTAAAGTGAATGTCTGAATAAAGGTTGAATTTCAAAGTGAATAATGGATCAAAAGCAGGTTTGAAACCAAATAACAGATTAAAGACAGGGCTTGTTCTCAAAAAAGTGAAATGAATGGCTACAGAGTGTGCTGTCAGATTTGTTTTTAAGGTTTCAAAGGAACAATCATTGGTAGTTGTTCTTTTCTTTTTCCTCAGACCTGTGATTAGCTGATTCAATTCTATTTTTTTTCCAGCAACTACAAAGATAATGTGTGTAGCTGCAATTGCAAAGGTCCAAAATAAACCTTAAATGCAGTGCATAGGACATTAGTTAGGAAGGACAATGGGGGTAGATGGTAAAATCTTTAGAACTGTGCATTTCAAGCATATCTGTATGAACTGCGTGTATGGATGTGTGTGTGTGTGTGTGTGTGTGTGTGTATGTATGTGCACGTATGGTTGTGTGTGTTTATATGTGCATCAATCATCAATGATAACAAAGAAAAAATTTAAATTTGTCACGTGGCTTTGAATAATTTGCACTTTATATGTTTAATAAATCTATTGAGTACCCTGTATATACACAGACAAAAGAGTATCAGGTTTGTATCCTTTTGGCACTGTAATCTATAATCTTATATAATGCAAATAACCAGCATTATAAAGAGTCAATGAAAAGGCAGTAGAAGAATTAACGAATGTATAATACCATAGTCTAATGAGGAACATGAAAAAAAATCCTGTTTGATAATATTCAGTGTTTCCTGCACTCTTAGTAAAACATACTTGTGTGGAAAAAATGGGAAATAAAATCTATAAATTCAATGCAGAGTCTCCATTCGCATCGTGCCATGTTACCAGATGCAGAATCAGGAAGATATGGCCAATTTTTTTCTTGTAATCACTCCAATTGTCATGGGGAGGGGTGGGGGCGGGGGCGGCACAGTACCAGAATTAACATGCTGTATGACTTTGTGAATGCCCCCTTCAAGCTGTCAGTCGTCTTGCCAGTACTACAGCAGTGGCATTATCCAACAGGGTATGGACCTGTTTCAAGGCCAGGTGTGGAGCAATTCGAAATGCATGAGTTCCTTATTGTGAAACAATCCTTCCCTCTGAGGCTCACATTGTCCCCATCGCTCCACGCACTAGGCACATGGTGAATATGCATTTACTTGCTTTCCTATATGCAAATTTCCAAGAAAACTAGAATGCGGCTGCAGAGTCCACAAGCTCAGGATGAGAAAGGCCAGCTGCAAGACGAGAGCGAGACACTGCATCTGAAGAGTGAACCTAAACATTTTCCAGTTACTTTACCAGTAAGAAAAAAAAAATGGCCTCTGACATAAAACAAATAGGTACACAATTGAGCATTCTTTTAGAAATGTTTAAATAGAAATAAACTAAATATTCTCAAGCTGTAGCCACAATGAGAACTCTGAAGTTGTTATTCTACATTTTTTTTGTTTTCACCTTTTTGAGCGAATTGACTTTTTATTTTGTGTTTTTGTTGTTGTTTTTGTTTCTTTTTAGCACAGAATAGCCAAAAATAATTATGAGAAAATTCTTTAATGCATTTCATTTGGATGTATCTGGAAAAAAAGATTGTAAAATAACTTTTGCTCATAGATATTAGTAGAAAAACAGTCTCTCCATGACATAACCTAAAATCATAGCTATGCAGATACCAGTAACTCAAGTGATGAATACATAATTACTTCCTTATATCGCTGCAGTATGAAAAAGAGCATGTGAAGACTTTCATTTGATCTTTTATTTAAATTACTTTTAGCATTCTTACAATCTAGTGATAAATATATTTAGACAATATAACTTGCCTATTCAGTTTATTGACAGATCACATAGAGAAAATACTAAGATTAAAAAAAGGTCCTACTTTTGTTCCCCAATATATGGTTAGGGGAAAAAAAATCAATCTATTATGTCATCCAGAATCAGTAATGTGATTCTTTTTGTTTTTTTTTTTTATAGAAATGTAAGTTTTGGATTCACACAGTCTATAATCCAATACTTTTTCTACCACTCATCTGCTAAATAGCTTTGATCAAGTTAAAAAAAAAAAAATATATATATATATATATATATATATATATATATATATAATTCATTTTGTGTTTAAAATGGGAAGTATACACTTTAATATTTAAATATGGTTTTATAGTATTATTAGATAATTAGACTTTTTCATATTATTAAAACATCCTGATCAATGTCTAGAATATTGCACTTGATCCACAGAATTTAAACATCATAATTTGTAGTATTTTGTTCAAATCAATGACATATCAATGACATATTTTGGCCAATGTAAATAAACATATCTGAGTGTGCCTAAGATGTTCTCCTCAAAATTCTGACATATCATAATTTATGATTTTATTGCAAAAATTCATTTACCAAAAAAGTAAAGGTATTTTAAAAAATATAACTACAAAATATTTTTAAAATATATATCAGCAAAGTATGTGTCAAGGTCCCTGATACTGCTCATTTAAATATCTGTTTGACAAATGGTTTGAAAAAAGGAGTTTTGATTCCAAAAAGATGGTATCTCAACAAAAAGTTGAACATATTTTTGTATGCTTGAATATATAAATAAAATATGCCAAAGCTTTTCTGGATAATTGCAAGCTAAAAATTTGTTAGTGAGAAGAGACTCTTGAGTGAATATTTTTATGGTTGAGGTGTAAGCACTGTACTTTAATTATAGCAGCAGGAAGAGTGCTAGTCTCATGAATTTAGTGATTTCCCTAGAAAAACATCCACCAATTGAAAAAAAAAAAGATAGATCCATGCTACAAGACACATAGCCCCCAGAAAAGCAAGATACTAAATTTTCTTTCAGTGCAAATAAAGGTTGCTTCTAGAACAAGGAACAATAATCAACATATTTACAAGCACGAAAGGAATTTCAAATAATACCTGCAGCTTTGTTTGCCACTAAAATACAAGAGTCATTCAACCCATTACGAAGGTGCTTATGATGCCTGTGAGCTCCTTATTGGTACTATGAGAAAAACCAAAAAAAAAATGTATTGTATATTAAGCCTCTTCCAAATTATGTGAATTCCCCTCCAACACAAGCTTTGCATTAAATGTTTCGAGTATTACAGGAAATTGGTCTTCGCTCTAAGAATATCCTGAGTATTTCCACGAGTCAGTTCTGAGACTACATGGAACTACAACAACAACAACAAAAGTAAACTTTCACTATAAATGATTTTTTCAACTTTTTTGTAAGAAAACTCTCTTCTTTATTTTATTTTTTATTTTTTATTTATTTAGTTATTTAGACAGGGTTTTGCTCTCTGTAGCCTGGGCTAATTCTGAACTCACTATATAGCCCATGCTGGCCTTGGACTCACGACAGTCTTCCTGTCTCAGCTTCTGCAGTGCTGGGATTTCTGGCTTGTGCCACCATGCCTTTTTTATGTGGTGCTAGCAAATAGAACTTGCTAGGCAAGTGCTTTAAGCTCTGTGCCATTTTTTCCAGGCCTGAAAAACATCTTCTAAAGCATGAAAAACAGTACCTTATGAGTTTACCTTGAAAGGCATTAGTGCTGAGTTATGGTAGACTATTCGTGAATCAGGAAGTGTTTTTTTCTAATTAATACTTCAGTAGAATTCGTTCTCTTCTAACACAAGCTCTGTAGATATAATAACTTTTATTGATTTTCATTTGATGAGAGAACGAATTGCAAATAATCACCACAATTGATAATTGACCCATTTTATTAATTTATATTCTTCAAACATATTCTCTACTAGGGATGTGTGGGCCTTGCTTTCTGTCAAACAAACCTTAATTCATATATGTGCAGCTAGGCTTTAATAAAAAGTTACTGTTTCTTACCTGTGAACCTGTGATTTGTTTTTCTTTTTTTCTTTTTTGGTCTGGCTCTGTACCCCAGAAAGGTCCTGAATTCATGATGTACATATCCCAGGCTGCCCAGATTCACTGCAATTCTCATGCTTCAGCCTCTGGCGTGCTGGCCTGTGATCATTCTTATTGACAGATGATAAAATCCAAAGAATTAGGCTCTGGTGTGCAGGAAATGTTTAGTTCCCAACAACTTTGTCAAGTTTGCTTCTCTCCGTTTCTTTCTTTCTTTTTTTTATTTTCACTTCCTAAATCTCAAGGGAAGTTCGCAAAAACACTCATCTATATTGTATTATGTAAAAATAACCATGGAAGAAATACCAGTAACCTAATGTCATCCTTGACCAGTTAATCAACAAGAATATCAAAGAGTAAAACTAGTTTGATATGACAAACTAAAAAATAAACTTTCTGAAACTTTATCTCAAGAGTGGCCCTGTGTGGTACCTACAAGGTAACCATTGCTTTCTTTTCAGTTCATAAAAAGAAGAAATAGGTAAAAACAAAATATTAAATGTGAAACGTTGTTAAAACCATCGGCTTAAACTGAGAACACAGGATAGAACTTTTTCTATTCAGAAATACTCCAATTTTCATCAAAAAGTAAAAACCGGGTGCGTCTTCATCCAGCTAGTAATTATTTGGCACATACAATCTACCCACCAAGCGATATTGAAATCACTCTTGGTTAATGATATGTGAACAATGTTTGGCATTGTTGTGATCAGTTTGTTTGTTTGCTATTTCACCCCATTGTCAATTGCATTTTTTAATAACTTCAGTTAATTGAAAACTAAGCAAAGAAAACAATTATGTAAAAATTGTGAAAACCCTAGAAGCTTATCATCAATGCTTTGTAGCTCCTCTTAAGAGGACTAGTAAACAGCAAGTGTTTCATGTTGTAGGGAAAATTTACTACTATAAGCATAAGAAATTATATATTTTCAAAACTAATACCTCACATAAAATTTCAAATCCTTTAAAATAGCTAGTGGAATTCTAAGAGCATAAAATTCAATCACATCAGTGTTTAGGAAATAAGATATTGTTAGGTATTTAGGACATAATGTTTAAAACTGTGACTCTTTTTCCTATCAATAAGGGACAAACATGAACTGCTTCAGTGCTTACTGCCTACCCTCCCCAGGCTGGCTGTGCCCACTGCCTGCAGCTTTCACTGATGAGTGTTACACATTGCGAGAGTATTTACCTCTTGGGGTCTCAATTGAAGCTTCAGTTTCACTCCCACAGTTCCACCCATCACCCTGTCTTCAGTTCTGCGACAATTTGCAGGCTTCACTTTGAAGTCTCAGTGGAAGTCCCCATGACACCGTAACTCATGCATTTTTTCATGCCTGCGAACGTAGCATGACATAGATGATGCCAAGGTGTGCTGCCAGCATGAGCTGTACCTGGGCCCACTTGAACCACAGGTGCAGCAGCAATCTCCGTGATTTGCCAGCAGAATACCAGGAAGCAAATTCCAGGAGATGATCATTGAGGTGCTCCTGGGTTTGCAGGAAACGCAAGGGCTCTTTTTCCAAAAGACTCTATCTGGTAAAATGTTTGAAAACCAATGAAATAAAAGGCTTGTCTTCATCTTTGAATCTGTGGTGGCTGAGACAGCATTGCAAATTTCTGAGATGTCCTCTAGGCATCTGTCCTGTTGTCCCAGTACAAATGATTTGGCTTCTTTTTATTATTTAGCATCTACATCCTCCTTGGCTACATTGTTACACATAATCTTTTTTTTTGGCCAGGCTGCAATTTTTCCAAATGTTTCTGCTCAGCGTGATATCTATGTAATGAAATGCAGGAGGAAATCAACTTATAAAAAGTTTCCTTTGGCTTAGTGCTTTGGAAGTTCCAATGTCTGGTCAGTTGGCCTCACGGCTTAGGACCTTTTGCAAGGCAATGCATCATGGTAGGTGTATGTGGCAGAAAAAAAGAAACTCTTACATCATAAGCTATGAGGCACATAGGAAATGGACTAAGTTCCTAGTATCCTCTTCAAGAGCCTGTGCCCAATCACCTGAAGAACATTTATACAACCTCACTTTGAAAGGTGTTATCATTCCCAATAGCAACACCTGATCAACAAACTTTGAATCCATGGGTTCCTGGGGGATATTCAACATCCAAACAATAGCAGGAATGAACAGACTTAAAATAATGCTTACATTTTTATTGTCATATAGGCTAATGCTAAAATGTAACTAAAATATAAAAGAGAAATTGATACTTTATATATATATATATATATATATATATATATATATATATACCTGCAAACTGCATGTATTAAATTAATATTTTGCAATTGCAAATATTTCTGATGATTTAAGAATTTATAGTTAATATAACTTGAATTTTAACCTTATGAGCAAAAGAGCAATTTAATAATCTTGACAAAAAAATCCTTTTGGATGAATATAAACACATACCCAGGAAACCAAAATGTATACATAATAATAAATCATTAACTAAAGCTTAATATTGCCTTATGTTTTAACAAATTTCTCAGTAATCATGGAACTAGATTTTATCATGATTTCCAAACACATTAGATACATAAAATGTGAAAATTTCTA
Source organism: Ctenodactylus gundi (assembly GCA_004027205.1). Lineage (NCBI taxonomy): Eukaryota > Metazoa > Chordata > Mammalia > Rodentia > Ctenodactylidae > Ctenodactylus > Ctenodactylus gundi. The sequence goes on from PVKB01000390.1 coordinate 256,469, forward strand.
GTTGGCCTGAATTTTATTCCTCACAGGAAATATTTGTGCGACTGACAAACAGGCTCTTTTGAACCTGGCTTCCAAAACACTTCAATTCTAGGCTCTAATTTTTGATTGAAGTCTGATTACAAAACTACATTCATTGACTTCTGTTTGTCTCCTGAGTGAAGGCTCTTTTAGTTTCAAGTTACAGAAAATCTGTTTAAACAGGATTAAGCAAATTTATATTCATATGTTTATGATCAAAATACAACCGAATTCTATTCTGATGTCTCTCAAAATTTGGTTTTCTTTTATTTTCTTATCAAACAGAAAGAGCAATAAATGGATTCAAATACAAGCAAGGAAATAAATTGATTAATTGAAACCCATTTGTTGCTAAACTAATACAATTTGCAGTTAACACGTTTTATCCAAGCTAATATTTCAAGAACATTGAAAGGGGTTGCTAAATAATTAGATGAATTATTTTTATAACTATTTTGTAAAAAATTTAAACTGAGCTACATTTTATTGACTAAGATATACAAAAAGTACAACTGAAATGAGGAAAAATTATTTGGCTGGACTCTGCATGGAATTAAAATCTTGTTGAACATTTTACCCTGTTCATCTGAAGAGGTAAAACAAATTCAGTTCAGATGGTGATTCCAATTTTATCAGTGTAATATAATTGTAGGACGTATTTTGTCATAGGTAAATTGTTTACATTTAGTTAAAATAATTAAATGAGATGTACTCTCTTAAAATTTGAAATGTAGGACAGTTTTTAAATTTTCTTTTGTTTTATTTTTTAACTAAGATCCCAGGTTTTTCAACAGGTTTCTCTAAGCTAAGTGTCTTACATATCTAGAGCTTTATACCTGCTAAAAAGCGACTGCCTGCTTTCCCTTCTCCAGATGCTGGGGGACAACATCGAACTCTCTAAAAGTTTGACTGCTTCATTTTTGTTACATTAATAGAATCGGACACTATTTCTTCTTCCATTACTGGTTTATGTCTCATTGTATAGAGCCTTCGGTGTGCATGTGTGTCTCATATATAACAAGACTTTCATATTTTTAAAGACTAAGTAAAATTCCATTGCATGTCTATATAGCATTTTCTATTCCTTCCTTCATTTGTTGATGGACATTTCTGTGAATAGTCATTCTGTGGGAACTAAGAATAGTGTTAAATGAATACGGGAGTGCAAAAATTGACAAATCCTTAGTCTTGATATAAATATGGCTATCTCCTTTATCTTTGGTTATTGCTGTCATGAAGTACTTTTTTTTTTGTTCTTTCAGATTCCATCAATGTGTATTCTCAAATCTAAAGTGAATCTCTCAAAAATAGCATGAACTTGGATCTATTTTATTTCTTTTCAGATGTCCATGTCTGTTAGTCGTGAAATTTATCTAGTGCTAGAAAATTTTCCATTTATGTTCCATTGGGGGGGTGGGGGGACAATGCTACTAGGACCTTTGTGTAACTATATGCAAGTTTTGAATATTTGACATTCAAAAGTATTTAATGTTTAAGATAATTACAATAATAGATAGGTGGTTCCATGCTGATCAATTGAGTCACTGATTTATGTCTGTTTGGACACTTTATTTAAAATATTAAGAATTATTTTATATGATAAAAATAAAACAATGGTTGAGTTCATATTTGGAGATTTATTTTATTCAATTGTTAAAGATTTCCAAGTCTGTAATGATTTGTTAGATAATCACAATGTTTTAGAAGAAAATCAGATATTTTTACTGCGTTAATATTACAGCAATATTTTTAAAAATGTAAATGTCCTATGAGATAAAATTTAGAATGTGAACTTTAGAATAATAAACAAAAAGGCAGGTAATTATAATCTTTATGGAATAATAAGTAATGCAAATTGTCACTTTTAACAAATTGGTATACTAACAGTGGCACTTTATAATCTTCTCTCTCAGGGACTCCAGAAACCTCACTGCAACAATGTTCACAGTTAGGGCAGACTTGGGGTTGGGGATAGAACTCTGGAATTCAAGGAATTTCAGAAGAAGCCCAAGTTAGAGGAACTGGGACAGAAAATTCCTACCTTCTCTCTATTTATCCCTTTTCTCTCCTTGTTTCAGTTATTCATAACATACAATTGCCACATCTTTCTGACAAAAATTGTCATATCACATAAAACATGCTACATACCTCATGCTACATCTCAAAATTGGACTTAGATAAAAAAGAAATTTCACTTTGACTTCCAATTAATAAAAGCCAGATGAAAGGGACACCTGGTCCTGTCCCAAGGGTAAAGTTGTCAAAGTGACCCGGTTCTCTGTTGGGTGTAGTCGTAATCATGAGCCTGAAGTGGAGTGAGCGCCGATACTAGACATCAGCACTGAACAAGGCAACATGTGGAGAGGCATCCCTTCAGCTACGGCTTCTATGTGCATGTAAATCTCCCACTTCAAGCTCTCCTATAATATCTCTTTTAATTCTCTCCACCTGCAAGTGGAAGTGTCTTATTTTGAGTTCACGAATTAGAAGAGTAAAACTGCCAATTTCACAAACACACATTCTCTTAACAGACTTTAGCACTTCTTTTTTCTTGTGAGATTTATATACCAGGATAATAGTTGACTCCCTGTAATAAAAATAGTAATGCTAATAATGAAGGTTGATAATGATTTAGTGGTTATGAAAGTTACAGATTTTTTCATATTTGTTGCAATGTTGACATTCTTTCATTTTTGAAAAATCACAGAAAGTTTCTTACCTTAGGCCATTCAGAAACGGCAGGGAATTCTACTCAACTTAAATTTAGAGGTCACACTTCATTTTTTTTTTTTTTTTTATCTTGGAAAGCAAATAAACTAGGTGGCAATAGTTGATCTACAAAATGAAACTGGTCTTCAAACCGTCTTCATTGTCACTGCTGCTGAACTTCAGATCATCTATCTGGTTTTTTGTCTTGTTCTGCCCACATCGCTACTGGAATGAGTATTGTTGGGTGGAACACTGAGTACGGGAGATTTACTGGCCAGTACTAGGAAGACTGCGTTGTATTAAAAGAAAAAAAACATAGGCTGATGAAATCATTAATAATCAAGGAGTGCATCGTCTTCCTAATACCAAAATTTTGAATCAGATTTGCCGTAGTCTTATATCCTTCCAGATATGACCACTGTGTTATGGATATAGCTTTAGATTTCAGGGGAAATTTGCTAAAAACTTTTATTTTGGTATAATTATATTCTAAAACATCCAAATTTAGGTTCAATATTGAATTAGACAATCTTTAATGTTAAATACCAGTCATATTTCCTATCCAAGCAAAGACAAAAAGTGAAAAGTAGAATTTTATGTATTTAAGTCGGTGTGAATCTACGTAAATATATTTAAATATACTTATGTATTTAAATATATGAATTAATACACTTTTTTAAAATGTAAACTCTATAAACTCTGAAAGATTAAAATCATTTTATATAGCTCCTATATTGTCCCTCAGTTTCTCCTTGAGTAAACTTATTATCTTCCAGATTATGAGTATCAAATATTGATCCTAAAACACATACTATGTGGGAAATAATTCAAAAATCTTAAGCATAAACAAATATTTAACCAACTTTGAGATTCTATTTAAATTACCAGCTTTAGGAGATATATTTGAATGATCAGACTTAAGTAATGTGACAGCCAAATATTAGATGAAGAAAAATTTTGGACTGTGGTACAAATTAACTTGTTTATAAAATAGTTATCCATAGGAAAGACCAGAGAAGTTACATCCTCCATTTTAGGTAATATTGAAGACTTACTAAGTTTGCAAATTATAATAAAGATGATAGTGTATATGTGTGTGCATATGTACTTGTCACTTGGAGTACAAGCCCAGTCCTTCACGCTGAGCTATGGCCACCACTCATTTATTTATTTATGTAGTTTAATTTTTGATTTTGAGACAAAGTCTCAGTAGTTGCCCAGCCTGGGCATGACCTGAACTTGCGATCCTTTTGCCTCACCCTTCCCTTGGTGATCTCTTTGGCAACACCAGTCTTATTTCCGTGGCTTGATCCTTTTGCTCAACTGTCATCTCCAGAGTTTATATGTGAGTTTAATTTCCAAATTCTCTCAATATACTTAGTGCAATTAAGGAATTTTGAAACCTTCAGAAGAAGCAAATTTGTACTTCAATTATAAAAAAAAATGGGTTGTCATCTTCCACCTTTTGTGAGTAAACTCAAAGTGCTTATTCCTATATCAAAAAGGGGGTGCCTTATTATACTATAAGAGGGTATAAATTGTCACTAGCATTATAACAAAAAAGGGAAGGATGTTTTGTTTTCTTCAATTTTTCATGTCTACACTATATACCTCTTTCACCCTGAATTCCTCTTCTATGAATATTGTACTTCTATTTCTACAATACCAGGGACTTAGTGACATATGCCCAAATCTACATAAATATCACTGCTCTTCTGCCTTCAGAGAGGGATGTTTCTAAATGGAAAATTCTTTATGAATGTGCTTTTTCTTGTTTCTCATAGTAGGAGCTAATAGCATGCCCTTTTATATGGTTTGAAAAATCTTTCGGGATCTTCTGCCCCAGGGTAAGTTCTATAAGCCAGGAGCAACTCTGGACTGAGCAGCTGGCAAGCACGACTTTTGGCCACTGGAGCAGCAGGCTATACCAACCCACATATTTCTGTGTGCAGTGTCATCCATCCAAAGCATTTTTGAGTTGCCAATTTGCTTAGGCACAGTAACACCGAGAAGTAGGCCAGCTCTATCTTTGGCATATCTTATCTTGTTCATCAAAAACTCAATCACGTCCTTTGGCCAGACCACCTCATAATTATTTCAAAAGACAAACTTCATATTAACAAGCTGAAAACTATTCTTGCTCTAATTTAATAAGTACTCGAGAAATTTAAAACAAATATTGACATTAATGTGTATAAACTATTTGTCATGTAAAATGTTTTTCTCAGTAATAATCATCATCATTAGGCTCATTTCCTTTTTTGAAAGTATTATAAAATAAAAGCTAAAAATTGAATGAGACAAGGCAACAATGACCAAGAGAAAATTCTTAGAAATATTAGCAGAAGAAAAAGAATCAAAAAGATTAACCAACGTTTAAAGGAAGAAAAGAAGATGAGAAGAGATTCCTCTAGGAATATTACCCTGGCATCACCCAAAGTGAATTATCGTTAAGTCTTTGAAGATTGTGTATTGATATTGGAATTTTCTATTGTGGTTTGAAAACTTCACTTTTTAGCCAGGCACAGTGGCATACACTTGTAATCTATGACTCATTCATTTGCTCTGACATAGTTTCAGTCTTTCACTGAGCCTACCTTGTAGGCATTTTTAGATAATGTCAAAATAGAATTTTGGTCTCTGCTAAACAATTGACTTCACGAATCACATTTTTTGTTGTTCTTATAAAGCAGTAATATTTTATCACTTTTTCATTGTTACCTAAAGACGTGGTTTCTGCTCCATGTGAATTTACTTGAAGAGCAAATATAATGTTATGCTGGGTAATCTATACAGTCAAACGTATACTTTACTATTTCCTCTTACAATTTTCCAAATGTATGTTGTACGCAGAAAGACTCACAGTGTTTTGTAATGTGTAATGAGTTTTTTTTTTAGCATAGATAAATCTGGATCTCCCATTTAAAATATACTGTTAATAACATATTGCAGCTCAGTGTAAACAGACATTCGTTGATTTAAAAGTCTTCACAAATTAAAAATGTTTTAGCCAAATAGAACTTTTCTTAGGCTACACATATTTGATTACCAAGATGTTGTGCAATGTTGCCAAAACTTATTTGAGGATGTTAACACTCTATTCCTGGGATATTTTTTAATAAGAAAAGTTAATCATTATTTATTTTGGCCAGTACAAAAAGAAATCAATAATCCTGAAAATATATTAAAAATAGGTGATTCATCCATTGTGTAGAATTTTTCAGATGAAGAATTCAACAGAAAAATGAATTTTATGTATATACCTAGTTTGGATAGCAGATCTCAGCTATCTGAATTCCAAATTTCAGTGTTTTTCTTTTTAATATAATTCTCAGTCATGCTCAGTGATCACGTATCACTCCATCTTGTTTGTATAATTGTACATTATGAATACACAAAATCAAATAAATAGACCACGTGTAGGCCTATTCCTCAAGGCAAATATTTACAAAATCTTCAGTTTTAGCAAATCAGCTTTCTCTAACTGAACATATTTTAAACGATAATTTAATGCAAATTGTAAAATAAAAATCAGAGTAGAAGGATAATACAAAATTTAAAAAGAGAGAGAGACAGACTCCTTTAAAAAAGCAATAAACTCCAGGAATTTGTTGTTACAATTTCGAATTAAGAAATACTTTGGGATTATAAGAAAAACTAAAGAAAGCTGGAAGTGAGAATAAAAAAAAATATAACCCCACATTCATGACACATTGACAGCGTGAATAATTGCACATAAATTACTGAAATGTTTCTCAGCGAGTCTCCGGGTTTCATGGTCTGTTTCAGTCATTTTGTATTGAGAGTAACCATCCAATGACTCCTTGACTGTGGAACTTGGAGAATCACTCTTATTTCCTGAAGTCAGTTAAACGTGGCCATTGACAGTATCAACATCTCAATTATGGAGCTCTGAATGTGGTTCTTGGTGGTGGTATTTTTTTCTAACCAACCAGAAAGATGCCTTACTTCAGGTGTTATACTTTGAAAATATACAGAAGGAGTTCCTGCCACAACTCCTTTCTTCCCAGATTTCTATTCTCTGTCTAGAAATATTATCACCATATGTTGATTTTAACTTCAAAGTTACTTGGAATCTTATAGACAGAACCTTACAAAGCTTTCTCCCTTATTGATACCTTAACTGGGCTGTTGGTAGCTATTCCAAAATTTTGTTGGGCCAGCTATGTTTGTGATATGAAGTATGATTCCAGAGATTTCTATGAATGTGAGCCTCCTGTTGTACTCCTACCATAAATTTTTGGTAAGAGTCAAAGTTAAATTTTACGTGACTGCTAAAGTCTCTTTAGACAATACTCTGAAATATAATAATGAAGGGATACATTTCCTAGAAGATGAAGATGAACCCCTTTTAATTGCTTTTACTGGTTGAAATTTAATTTTTTCTCTTACTATGTAAGAAGTGAAAAGCTTTCTTTCAGTAAAAGATCAAACCAAGCCAAAACTTTAAGAAAAGTCTCCTAAAACCATAGCCTGAGGCAAATATTCAAGAATATGTAGATGAATAAACAATATTGTTGGGAGAAAGGGAACAAGAAAAAAACATAAATGCAGGAATTATTGGTGTTATTTTTGATCTGTAATAAATATCAGATTCTAAGTTAATATAACCACATAGAATAAACTTATCAAACAAAAGGTATAATGGATTTCTCCCATAACTTAGTATAGCGTTTGATCTGTTGACTCTTGCCATGCAAGTTATCAATGGCTTGCGATTTCTTCATTATGTGCACTACCTCTGCCCAGGCCAACTTTGCAACTCTCTCTGAAAAGTGCAGCCCTTCGACTCTCATTAAGGTCTTACAAATAACCACCTGTAGTGGTTATAGATCTAGGAAGAATAATGTTCACAAGAATAACTTCTGTCAAGGAAAGATTATTTCTCTTAACAGAATTGGGAATAAAGAAGGCAGTACTTTTCACCAAAGATTATGGAATGTATCTGGCTAATGGTCCCAGTCCCTAACAGAATTCCTTTAATTCCCTCTCAGTTTATTCAACTTGTTCATGAGTTGTATGCAGCTCGCTGTATTCAGTGCCAAAATTTTAATTTTATATAAAATGTGATTATTTCATGTCGAAATTCATTAAAATTTCCAATGTTCTACCAACACCTACCAACAAGGAGGCCATTTTTGTGGTCATATGTATGTGAGGAACTCAAGGTTACAAACTGGTAGTACTAATCTGTTCCTTTGTACCAGTCTTGGTACCCCAGAGTGTATAATTGTGCCAACAGTGTTTTAATGAAAAGGGTTTTGTTTTGCTTTGTTTTTTTGGTACTAATAGCAAATCTGGGGCCTTCCATATACTAGGACTGTGCTTTACCAGTACGCTGTATCTTTAGGACTAGTTGAAGAAGCTTGAATCATGGGATCATTTTAAGGTGGGTATATTGGGAAAGTGCAGGGTCGAGAAGCCCAAAGACAAGTAGCAACAGGAAGCCATACTGTCACCTACAGCCCTGTCGTTGTTCTAATAAAGCCAAAGAGCTGAAACTTTGCAACCTTTTCCTCCAAATAATGCAAGCATTGTCAGATTGCTCACCTGAAGCAGGTAGGGAACAGAAGAGGAACAGGCGGACTAACTTCTCTCCCACATTTTTCTTGCTTACATCTCCCATTGACTATACAGCCAACGGCAGTGGAAATAAAGTGATAAAACTTAGTCTTCATGCAGCCAGAAAACACAAGACGCAGAAAAGCAGAACAGAGAAAATGGATCTATTTGAACAGATGGAGAACAACGCTATGTATGTACTAGCCATTACTGCTACTTTTATTATTAATCTCTCTGCTGCAGTCTTACTTCTACCATTCTTGGGTGACTGGTGAATTTGATAACAGTCAACCTTTCATATAAAAATAAAAATAATTCTGTGACGTGAGTAATAATAAAGAACCTCTCTTGGTCTCTCTGTCTCTCTGTCTCTCTGTCTCTCTGTCTCTCTGTCTCTCTGTCTCTCTGTCTCTCTGTCTCTCTCTCTCTCTCTCTCTTTCTCCCTCTCTGTACTGGAGGTAAAGACCAGGGCCCCCATACTGAAGTACAACCTTAGCCCTTTGTATTTTTTATTATGAGAGAGGGTCTCACTGAGTCACCCAATTGTCCAGCATGGGTTAGGATTTGCAGACTTCCTACCTCAGCCTCCAAAGAGTGCTAGAATTACTGTCCTGTGTCACTAGGCTTCACATTTCCCCACCCTCTACCATGGGTGTTTAAGAAGCTAGGTTTTAAAAGTTTGTATTTTTATGATTTACCATAATTATTGAAGCATTAATTACAAGTGAGACAAATGGTAAAGGTAAACTGAGGTTGAGAGCAAAATAATTTTTAAAATAGACTATATCCCTGGAAAAGAAATGTAAAGAAAAAATAGATTAAAAATTATGCGTTGGAAGAAAGGGGCAATTTCTGAATTTACTAAAGAATGTTGTCAAAGTTCATCATGGATAAAAGAAAAATATAAAGACATAAACTTATAATCTTTTTTGGACACCTAGCCTTACAGGAACCTTGCAAGTTGGATTCCTTAATTGATAAATAATTTTAGTTGATTATAAAATGCTTAGGAGGGACAAAAGGAGAGGGGGAAAGTCCTTGTCACCTTGACAAGATACGTAGGTGCACAAAATGTTCAACTTCATTGCAAACCTTAGATTTTATGCTTATACATCTCAATAAAATGGGGGAAAATGGTCTATTTACAAAAAAGTTCTCATTTTTACTTTCCTTTTAACAATAAAAAATGAATAAATAAAATGCTTAAAGAGGGCTACAGGTTTTATTTAAGCAAGTAAATTTAACAATCAATGTAAATGGCCATCTGTACAATCCAGCAGTTTTTTTCACAATGAAAAATAAGATTCAGATGGTCACGGATGAATAACTAATTCTATAAAATGAATGCATCATGCTCTTAAAGTTTGCAGTTTTAGTATTTCCTGTATATGCATCCAACTTTTTCTTCTTCATCCAAACTTTAGGAAAATTTATCCAATATTTAGGAAAACACTTCTTTTTTGTGATCCTGAATTCACAATAATAAATCACAAGCAGATTACAGGCATTTTATAGAATCAAATGAGTGTGATGACAGGAGCCAAGGGGATGAGGAAGGGAGTGGGAGGGCCAAAAACAGGGGTGGAGTGGGATTGCAATGTTGACAAGAAATGTATGTGCACAAAATACTCCAGCTCAATGTGACTATTATGTATCACATATGTATGCTAATAAAATTGGGGGGGGGGAGGAAAATATCACAAGCAGATACATATTGCTCAGGTCTGAGGAGAAAGTGTGTTTTGCAGCTTTCACTAGAGGCGAGCAGTAATTCTGGGATGGTGAAGTTGAAACCTGTGCCAGTTAACTCCAGAAGGTGTTCAGTGTGCTTGTCCTTGACACAGACAGTAGCTGTTTGAAGTTAAGGTGCCTTACACCTTGAGAAGCTGACACCTGCTGCATACTTTTAAGTAAAACCTGAACCTTGCAGTAGCCTGATGCACACTAATCACTGTATCATTGTGAGCCTTATTAAAAATCAATGAAAATCAAGTGACTAGCTTTTCTTCAAAATATTCATAAGAACATCCCTCTTCCAGCCAGTGGAGAAGTGCTCCGCAGGCTCGGATCAATGCTCCAAACGCTCCCTTGGTGTGGATTGACACAGTGGACCGTAGCAGCTCTGAAAGAGCCATTATAGTCTATCATGGCAACGGTCTTTGTACAAGGACTCCCTTAGCGTGCATTGACATGATACACCATGATGACTTCATAACATATGATTATGATTTCTGCAGAAGAATCATAATGGCCACATTAAGATTTCAGTGAAATTTCAATGGAAGTCTCATATACTTCTCATGAGATCATAATGACTCTCTTAACTTGTTATTATGTCTGCAGAAATTTTAGAGAGAGAGAGAGAAAGGAGAATTGGGTCCTTTCAACACAGCTTTTTATCCTTCCTCTGTTAAAACATTTTTAATTTTCCATAAAAAATGATCAAGGATATTTTCTTCTGGCTGACTTAAATGAGGAATGACAATAATAATAATAATGATAATAAAAAAAATAATAATAATAATAATAGTAACAGTGCAGTCACCAAGCTACTCTCTTTACAGTGAGGTTAGTAGTATAATTATTTTCCCCATATGGGAAAAATCATGGGTTAGAAAAGGAAGTAACTTGCTCAAGGTCCTCCACGGCCAATGATCTAAGGATGAGAACAAGTTAACCTTACCTTGTCAACTTGGTAAGTTCAAATTGCTTCATATCAGAATTTTCCCAAATGATTGCCATACAATCTGGGTTTATTGGGAGCAATACATCATCTGCATACTATTTTTAAGAATTTTGAAATAGTTTTCCAACATTTTCTCCTTCATTTTTCCTGACAACATTCAGAAACAAGTGTTAATCAAAACTGAGTGTCTCATACTCCTTACAAATGAGAAGATGGAAACAGAGCTCTCCCATGTGGGAGCAGTTCACTTAGTTTGCCTTACTGAAGGTAAAGCAGCCCAGACCAAGAGTAATGGCATCAAATTTATAATTTTGATTCCTCAAGTTCTCAAACCATTATCTCTAAACGGGATCTTACACCAAGCTTAATACGTAAGAATGGGCTACTCCTCCTAAGGGAAGGAACCTGAGATGATCAGTCAATCTGTTTATTTGCTCTTAACCTAACACTCATGTCTTTTCTTAAATGTACTCAAATCACAAAAAAAATGCATGACATAATTTCATATTCAACAACCTGGGTCTATGTTCAAGAGACAAGCTGAGTCCCACAGATGTACTGAATTTAAGTTATAAATAGAAACACTTGCACCCTCATGTGTTATTTTCAAACTGCTGGAAATGTAGAGAACTCACAAAACTCTGAACCGAGCACAGTGGAAAAGTCCATAAAACTATTTCCTCTAGAAATCAAATTTTTCTGAAGCTCAACAAAGTTATATTCTCCCTATAGAGGAGGATCATTTTTACTAGAGTTAAATATCATGACCGCGTAATACTGCAATTTTTATCAGTACTCCATTCATTTTGATACAGACAAGGTTTAGGGACATTTCAGATGGGGACGAATTAGTTTTATTTACCTCATACTGCTGTAGCACAGACCTTGAACTAGCCGATGATCCATGTTATTTTACTGAACATGTCACATTAAAACTGCAGATTAATTCACAACCAACAATAAACACCTGGGGCAGCCACACGCAGCCTTCGTTGTCATGCCCAAACAGCCACATACGACATTGTGCGTTAATATCACTAACCCTGGTAGTGACCTTTTTCATAATAAAAGAGTCCTTTTACCTAGAAAACAAATCACCTGGAAATGTCACAATGTTCCAGGAAAACTAGTGTACATGATTGCAGGGCTGTATTGAGGTTGGGTAGATAAAAGAAAAATAATTTGTCATCTGTTGTCACAGTTGACTCAGGTAGAAAGAAAGGTTCTTTTGAAAACCAAAATTTAACGAGAAATATGCTGGAATACTAATTTTTGTCTGGTTAGCCTATGAAATGCTTAACCCTGACTAAGATACTTGAGTATGCAAATAAAATTCACTTTAACTGTACAGGTATGGCCAGGGGAAATTTGTATTTTTGTTATCATAAATGCTTCACTTCCCACCCCACTCTCGTAAAAAAAGAAAAGGACATTTAACTGTACTGAGAAAACAGTGGCAACAACAAAAGGGCAAGCACTATTCCCTGGGTTTTAATTGTCCCTGTAAATTCCCTGCGTGGTTGGAGACTGATATTCTATGTTTCAGAAACTCAGCCAAAGACCTGATTCCTATCAGCGAGAAAATGCCATTTGTCCCTTCTTGCTCACACAGGAATGTTATGATGTTTCCAGATATGATATCTGTTAAGTGCTTGCCTAGAAACCAAGTGATTTATAAACACTGATCTTACAGAACAAAACATAGGCTCTTGACAGTCACAGGAAAATTCAGTGACAGCTCTAAATCTTCTCACGGTGCTTCCCAATACATTTCTTTGTAATCAGAAAATGAAAAATATTGTATTTGTAGAGGAGTATACATTTGAAGAAGAATAAGCAGGAAAATAGATTCTGAAATCTCATAAGCAACTTACCTCCTTTGTTAGCCAGGAAGAAAAGTGTGAGGTATATATATTATCCTTCATGTTGAAATGATTGCCTTTTTTGCAAACACCTATAATTACACACATGGGTATTCAAACATAGACACAATAAAATAACATATAGATGTGTATATACATATGTGTGCTTGCTAAATATAATGTATGAATAGGTAAGTACAGGCTGGGAAATTATTTTCTAAAGCTTTTTTCATTTTGACTAAAATTCCTTACCATTGGATAGACAATCTCACTTGCTAAGCAGTCACATATCACAGTAGCACAGCATATACTAATGTATGCAATCTAAGTTTTCTGCACAGTAATGAATATTACTTAAAGATATATGTATGGATATATATATATATAAAACTATATGGATATGGATATATATATATATATATATATATATATATATATATATATATATATAAAACTTATGAGGCAGCAGTCTTTCTTATATGTGGAATGCAAGATAATTTTTCATATCAGAGTTTGAAGGTATTCTGTATGCCTACCAGCCTCTACAATTTTAAGTAGTGAACTACTCTAGTTCTAAAGAGTACCTGTATTAGTAATCCATTTGTCCTCAACGTCTACTTTTTTGTTTTATATTTTTCCCAAGGAATCTAAAGTCAAAATGTCAATCAAAGAATTTGGCTCTACACTCAAAACGCTGTCTAATGAGGAAAGAATTCATTTATGTTTAAATAGAAAATGTTAAGTTAATATGGCTATACAAGAAATGGCAGTCATCTTAACCTGTTCTTGTTTTATTTGACCTTCTCCCTTTTTAATTCCATTTTCATAGCAAGATATTATGGAATGCAGACCTCATATGCCTTTACTTACATTTTTATTGACTGAAATATGTTAGACAATTGGAGAGTTTTAAGTCCTCTGTCCCTGTACGGATTGTAAGCCCCATCGGCTTATTAAATGACATACTCAAAACAGTTAGGTGAACCTGGAATAAACAAAGCAATGCATAGTACTCTTATTACCACTACAGAACTCAGGTGCATGGTGACAGTTTTCCCAATACTGACGCAGCTTCCTTCTGTCATAAAGGTAAGGTAAGGGAAATACTTTTCTTGCAGCTGAAAAGGACAATTCCCCAAAGCCTGAGACAAACAGAGGAACAATTTTATCTCCTCTGTCTCTGTAGAGGTAAGGTATTCCCAAGGGTAAAGAGGCAACTGAAACTGAGAAACTCTATTTATTTCATAGAAATTCTAAAAAGTTCTGAGCCTTAATACATCAGCAAGTGAATGCTCTGAGGCAAACCGAACTTCCCACAGTCCTGATCTCAGGTCACAGGAGTGGGTTAGGTGCCTACAAATCTGCAACTGGCTTTCCCAGAATGTTGGGTCCCCATTGAGCCCACCACAGCAACAGTTTCCTAAATGGCACTCTAGCGACCACAAAGAGTGAGCGCTGTACCCTGTGTGTTAATTTATTCCCAGGAAGTCATTAGCACCACATGGAATAATCTAGGTGATTGGAGCCCGCTTATCTCTCAAAGTATTAGACATGGCAGAGCATATGCCACCAGTTCAACGGCTGAAAATCCAATTCAGATAAATACAATGGAAAGAGAATTTGGAAAGCAGGTATCAGTGAATCAAGAAAGTATGATTTAAAGATCTTTAAGATCACCTGCGTTAGCTACCATGTATCAGATATTAGATTGAAGACATTAGATATGAAGTTACATATCTAATAATTCCTAATGTTTGAGGAATTTATTCAGAAATCTAAAGCACTAAACAGGATAAGCTTTTTAACATTAGGTCTCCATGTCCTTGTCAGTCATAGAAGTTTAATAGAGCTTTCAAAACTCAGGCATAATCTCACATAATGCAGTTTTAGAATGTTTAAAATGGATTAAAGACAGCACTAGTATTTTTTTAAAAAGGAAATAGCTTTATAAACAACCTGCTTTGTTCTGTTTTCTTGTTTTTCCATGTTTAAATGAAAGCTTTACTATTCTTTCATTTATTATTTATGACGAATCATATTATTAGCAGCATACAGGTAAGTGTACCACGATTTGAAGTCTTTTTATGTAGACTAGAAGAGAGATAACCACTTCTACAATGTCTGTGACTCCCTAAAGAATACATAATGCAAAATTTATTTGATTCGCAGTATGTCGTAAAATGCTTACAAGAACTGGAAAATACTGATTTTTCAATAAGTCCCTTATTTAAATCATTTATTTTTGCTTGCTTATTCATAATTAGCTACGAGGCTGAAAAATTATATTTTTTCTATTTCTATAAAGGAGAAAATACAGGTGAAAATACAATTGTGGGAGAAGGGTCATTGAGGAAAATTGCCTAAGCTATTTTTTAAAATAGAAACAATAATTCACATTTCTATAAGAAAAAAAGTTTTTCTTCTTTGCAGTGTAAAATATGTATTCTTGAAGAGTTCATGAAGAAACTATATGGAAGAAGGCATATTGACAGAAAATAAATTCTAGAGCCAAGATTATTTTTTTTCTTTTTATTTTGAGTAAAATAAAAAATTCAACATTTGACAGAAAGTAATTAATTTTGCAGGCATCCAATATGGAGGGTTTTTCTTTTAAGTTTGAGAAAAACGTTTTATTGTTATTGCAGTTGAATATTATAAAACTTGTATATAAGAGAAGTAAAACAAAGACAAGAGTTGGGTATTTTTTGTTGTTTTTGTTTTTGTTTTTCTGTTGTTGTTGTTGATACTTGAGTTTGAACTCAGGGTGCTCACACAGGGCTACATTCCCAGTCCATTTTTTATTTTTGATTTTGAGAGAAGTTCTCAGTTAGTTTCTAAGATACTCAGGCCAGGTTTGAACTTAAAGTTCTGTTTCAGCCTCAAAGTGTGCTGTGATAATCCACGTGTGGTAATACATTCCTGAATTTCAGCTCTTGGAAAGTTGAGGCATGAAGATTTCCCTGTGCTCCAGACTAGTTTGGGAGTGAATTCAGTGTCAGCTTGGACACAACAGTGTGATCCTGTCTGAGGTATATATTACTACCTTATTAGTACTAAATTTAGAGAATCTATTATGTATTCGCTAGTGTGTATTTTACTAATATTAAACTATACTAGTTTGTATTATACTGTTATTATTATACTGTATTCTCTAGTTTGCATTATATTGATCATATGGCATGAGTTACAAATAATTTACAGTGTCCAGAGTAAAATTCCAACTACGTAATTAAAGAATCATTACAATACAAGATAGAACTACTAGCACATCTAAAATTACAAACTGTTTCTGCAAACAGAGTAAAATGTGTGGGATAAAATCCATGTTATGACATTTTACATTGTGAAAAGGTACATTTAGATTTGAAAGTCAAATGTGTGCCAAATCTTGGCTTGGTCAGTGATAATGGTTAATGACTGCCCACGATCGTGTTGATAAAATCAATTTGCTAAGAAGAACTGGCATGGTACTGGAATAGAAACAAAAGAAAGCAAAAAGAAAAAAAAATTTAAATTTATATATCTAAATATCCAGTTGTATATCTAAGCAGATTCCCAACTTCACAAAGAACAATTTGAAGTAAACTTGTCACAACTTTACAGATGTTAAAATAGAAAAGTATACATGTTGAAACAGCAGGATCATTTATTTCCTATAGTTAAAGAAAGCACATATGTATTCATATGGCAAGGCGAATTCCTCATGCCTTTATCTCTCACCGGATGACCGGACAACCCAGCTGAAATCTATATACTTCCCGCATCTGACATAGTTAAAGAATCCTGGCACCTTCATTAGCAAACAATAACAAATCAACCTCACTCCTGGGGAGAAGAGCCAGTTGAATTATTGACATTGCCTGGTCTCTTTGACTAGATGCTAAAACTACTTTCAGAGATTACAACCCTTGTTATCAGAAAGCTCCAACAGGAATGTGTAGGGCCTATTATAGGCTTCCTTTCTCGGTACTGGCATTAGAATTATTGTGACTCATTTTCTCATGGAAATATTTTGAAGACATGAAAAATGAAATAAAAATATAAATTTAAAGTTTGTCCTATATTTTTATGAGCAGAAATAGATTGAAATAAGATAATAAAAGGAAAATGCAGGTGGCAATAGAAAAACAAAAATGAGAAGAATTATCTGGGGAAAAACTGTAAGTGGGTCAAAGATTCTAAAACTTGGAATACTTGCATCTTAAAATTAGGCACAATAATTTATAGGTCAGATAATTCTTATTTTAGGGAGCTGTCAGTGTTTTCGGCTATCTCTCAGTTTATAAAACCAAACTTGAAACTTGTGTTTAGAAATTGTTAAATGTTACCGGAGAGAAATGTTGTTCCTTGTTGAATTCTAGCGGGGTAGAGAGAGAGAGAGAGAGAGAGAGAGAGAGAGAGAGAGAGAGAGAGATTGAAACAAGGAGCAAGAAGAATATTTAAAACCTTTAGTTTATGCCTGGCTCTGTGATTAACTTATTAAATACAAAGGTCAATCAAAACCATTTACTACAGTAAAAGACATGTCGCTATCCTCTCCGATGCCCCAGCAAACACATTTCCAACACAACCCGCTGTTCTTATCACTTTCTGAAGCAGTTCCGGAGATCTTCATTTGTGAGTATCTTCAGAAGATCAGATCAAAGTTTTGTGAACATTGCTGCCAATTACGAGTCAACAGAAAGGCAGGTTAGTAAAGTTATTGTAGTGTGTCTTCACCTACCTGGCTCAGTTAGTCTGAAACCATGTAACTTCTGGGTCTTCCTTAAAGTCAAAAGGATGATAAAGGTAAATTTTTTGAATTGTTGGAGGACATCAAGGCAGGCAGGACACAGCAAGTAAACAAAATCATGGAAAAAGACTTCAAGAACTGCTTCAGAAAGTAGCAAGAGAAAGGAGATAAACATGTTCAAAGGCCAAGGCAGTATTTTGAGGAGAACTGATGGCAATGTGTCTTTTATTGTAATACTTTTTTTGTTTAAATACAGCATAGTTCCTTAAAATCATGTGGAACCAAGGGAGACCTAGAGTAGCTAAAACAATCCTGAACAACAAGACTGAGGTAGGAGGACTTACAATTACAGACATCAAGTTAAACTACAAAGCGAAGTTTATAAAAAATATATGATGCTGGCACAAAAACACGGAACAGAACTGAGGATGCAGAGACAAACTCAAATACCCTCAGCTACCTGATCTTTGACAAAAGAACCAAAAGTATGCACTGAGTAAAGGATAGCTTTTTCAACAAATGATGCTGGAAAAACCGGACATCCACATACAGAAGAATGAATATAGACACACACCTGTCCTCTTGTACCAAAATTAAATCAAATCAATGGCCTAGATAATAAAACTGAAATACTGAACCTTCTGGTAGACAAATTAGGCAAATATGCAAAAGATACAGGTGTAGTCAAGGACTTACTTAGGAATACACCACAAACAAAACAAAACTAAAAGAAGAATAGCCCCCAGAATTAGCAAAGGAGATTATGTCAAATGAGATTATGCTAAATTAAAAAGTTTCATCATGGCAAAGGAAATTACCAAAAATGTAAAAAGAGAACTGACAAAATGGTCAAAATTTTTCCCCACCAACACCAGATAGGAAGTTATAACTAGGACATACAGTGAACCGAAGAAAAGTAAGTCTCTCAGAATCAAAGATCCAGCTGAAAACAAAATGTGCAAAGAAAATGAATATGCAGTTCACCGATATAGATGTCCAAATGGCAAATAAGTATACGAAAAGATGTTCAACATCTTTAGCCATAGATAAATGCAAATCAAAACATCACTAAGATCCCATCTAACTCCATAAACAACGGCGTATATCAACCACACAAAAAGCAATCAGTGCTGGCAACTCTGAGGGTAGAAAGGAAACCTCCCACACTGCTGGTCAGAATGTAAGCTGGTGCAACCACTAGGGAAAGCAGTGTGGGAGGTTATCAAGATCCCCTTTGGTGCAGGGATACTTCTTCTGGGAATTTTTCTCAAAATAGTTAAAAGCATCATATAACAGCGACACATGCATACCCATGTTCATAGCAGCACGGCTAACAATGGCTATAATATGGAAGACACCAAAATACCTATCAACAGTTCAGTGGATGCCTAAGTTGTGGTATGTATACACAATGGAATACTACTCATCTATAAAGACGGATAGGTTGGAGGCTTTTGTAAGTAAGTGGAGGCAAATTGAGATAATCAAGCTCAGTGAACTGAGCCAGAAGGAAAAAGTTAAATATAGAACGGTTTCTCTAATATTAGAAACCCAGATCACAATTATTTCATAGAACTAATTAAGGTGATTAATGGGAGTTGAAGGGGAGAGGGAGGGGGTGAAGGGTTGAAAATTTGGGGAGGAAGAATTTGTAATTTTGCCATGATATGTGTCTTAGTTACTTTTTTGTTGCTGGGACGCAATACCCGACACCCACAAACTTAGGAAAGGAAAGGTTGATTTTAACTCACAGTCTCGAAGGTCACTGTCCATTCAGGGACGGCCGGCAACAATCGAAGTACACAGCAGAGAGAGAGGTGGAGGCAGCTTCCCCGACTCAACAGGAAGACAAACTGAGGCTAGTTAAGACTAGCCCCGCCCTCCAGGAAGGCAGGTGCAGCTTATGTACCCTTTCAGGTCTCCGCCCAGTAACCAGTCCCTCCTGCATCCAGGTGTGGCCACTACACACCGTGAATCCTAACTTAACTGCAATCCACCCTTCCACACCAGACCCCAATCCACCAACATCATAGTTCCATTAAAATACGTGAGACTTTTGGGGGACACTCCAGATCTTAACCACAGCATTATGTCTATGCACAAATGTAAATATTATGTATTGCACCTAGTCATATCAATAAAATGGGGAAAATAGAGACATTATTATTATTATCATACCTTGTACATTATTTCACCTAGTACTCACAGTGTTACTTTAATTAAAGGTACTGTTACTGTTATTGTTGTTTCAACACTGAGAAAGAAAATATAAACTCTTTCAATTTAAGCAATTTGTACAAGAAGATGTATCTCAGCGATGCAGTTTGTTAACTGATGATTTGTGTAGAAGCAAACTCCGTCTCAGGTACTGCTAGTTGTTGCATTGAGACAAGAAGGTGAAACATCGAATGGTCTTTCTGATATAAGAGACCCAGCTCACAACTCTTATGGAACTCAAAACGAAAAACAAAGTGAAACAGGGGGGTAGGGCAGGGAGAGAGGGAGGGAAGGGTAAAGGGAGGGACAAAAGGAGAGTGGGAAAGTTCTTGTCTCCTTGACAAGATTCCTATGTGGACAAAATGCTCAACTTCATTGTAAACCTTAAATCTTGCACTAAGACATACCAATAAATTGGGGGAAAAAAACAAACAAACAAACAAAAAAACAAAAAGAAGGGCATTTGTTGCTCAAGTCTCTTCGCCTCTCTATCCTAGGGGAAAGAACTAAAATCATAGTAGCTGAGAGAGAACTCTTCACTTTTCTCTATAAGAAGCTATATTCAAAGACAGAATTTCTTTTTCTTTTACTGAAAAACATGTCAAAATATCTTCCTAAAGTGGTTATTGTTATCAAGGTAATACATTTAAATACGAGGCAAAAGTACATTCATTTTTGTTGGTACTCTAGTGGAGACCAACAAGAAAATGATAACAATTAAGACTGATCAAAATAAATAAATAAGCGATGCTACACAGATCTATTTTTACAACATGTTCCTTAATATACATGCTTCCTACACCTCAAAATTTTGCTCTTGTTAAAATTTTTTAAAGACATATCTGCAAAAAGAACAGATAATAAGTATTGGGCCCTCACATACTGTGATAAGGCTGGGTCCACCTCTCAGTCGAAATAGCTCTTTGTCAGGAACCATAGCTAATGATTGCAGCAAAGACTTGTACATTTGAGTATTGTGGTTCGATTATATAAACAGCAGACCTACCTTTTAGCCATTCTGGCCAATGCCACTCTCATCTACAATGTGTCAGGTGTAGCAGTCTGAGTACTTGTTACATTGCCAGGTGCTGAGATCCAATATGGCTCATTTTAGAGAATGTTGCTATTCTTGGTTTACTGGGATTATATATGTATTAATATATTACACTCCAAATAGTCTCATAAAACTATTCAAAATCAAAGGCCTGTAGATATTGTGCTAGTAGAGCTCTATAATCATTTTTTTTTTCTGGCAGGATCTTACTATTTAGCCCAGAGTGGTCCTGAACTCACTAGGTAGCCCAGGTTGGCCTTGGACTCGCAGTAATCTTCCTACCTCAACTTCCTGACTTCTGGGAGTGCAGGCACGTGCCACTGTGCCTGGATTATGTGCTGCTGGGAAATCAAACTCAGGGCTGTCCAAATGCTAGGCAAGCACTTTAACTACTGTGCAATTCCTCTAGCCCTCTTATAGTCAAATATTTTCATAGCCTGAATATTTAAGTCATTTTGTTCCATAAAATCGTCTGGAAAATGTATTATAATATGTAATTAAATTAAAAATGCATTAATTTATCTTGAATTCTAGTTTAATCCTACTGTATGCTCACAATGAATTGAATGTCCTAAAATTATGTTATTATGAGTCAACACATAATTATCGCTACTCTTGATATAAATGTATTAGTCCAAATATTTAGATATTGATAGGGCGTTTTGACAGATATCAAATGGAACCTGTATGGTGTCCACACTCAAAAGTTGCACAAAGTTGCCAATAAAGGGAGGAGAAAACACAAGTAATTACAATACAGTGTATGAAATAATGTGCATTGTCAGAGAAACGCAAGGTCAGTTCTATGGTAACAAGAAGGAGGAAAGTACAGATTCTAGTAGAGAATTAGCAGAAATTTGTGGAGTCTAGCAAGTGACTTGGGGGGCTTGGCGGGTGGTTATAACAGAAAGATAGCAGGGTCAGGTCATTTGGCTTTGTTTGAGGATTTTATTGGGAATAAATATGAAAGTCTTTCTAAGGTTTTGATCAGTAGAGTAAGATTAATAGATTTGCATTTTATCAGGACTATTGGTGACTATGAATAAGAATAAAACCAGTGAAGATGAAAGGATCTCAGTAGATAGAGAAGTTGATCAGGAGACAAGATGAGGAGCTCTCAGGACCAAGCGGCCCTCGGAGCCACTAATAGAAGAGATAGAGAAGGAGCGATTGAACCAGAGTGGAAGAGTGTGGAAAAAAGCACACGGCGAATGCAAAAGGAAACTCTACCCAGGCATTAAAGCTAGAAAATAATGCACAGGGCTGAAACCAGACCCTCGACTTGAATACACCAGAATGAGTTTGAATTTGTTCTGTCAACAGTTGAGAATCTGTTAGTTTTATTTTGAATTAAAATGAATTTTTAAAATTAAGTAAAATGCATTGGGGCTGGAGGAATGGCTCAGTGGTTAAAGCGCTTGAGCAAGTGCTAAGCCAAGCGCTAAGTACCCAAGTTTGATTCCCCAACACCACATAAGCTGGGCGTGGGGGCGCATGACTGTAATCCCAGCACTCGGGAGGCTGAGACAGGAGGATTGCCATGAGTCCAAGGCCAGCCTGGGATCTGAAGTGAATTCAGGACCAGCCTGGACCACAGAACAAGATCCTGTCTCAAAAATGCATTGAAATAATATATTTATTTAATAATATAGATTAAAATTAAAATGATATACTTTTAATATCATAAAATAGAATTAATTAAAAAACTAAGCAGAAATAGGCAAGTTGGATTTAGATACCTGTGACACTTTTGCACAAGAGAAACCATGCATGAAAGCAACAACCTACAACCTGGGAAGATAGTATTGTCAAGTCAAGGTGAACACCCCAAACATATGAGGAATTCCATGGTATTCCACAGAACGAAAAAGAAAACTATTTTCAAAATGGACAAAGAACAAGAAAAGACACTCTTTGAAAGAAAATATTAAATTGACCAACTTACAGAAAAATGTTTAACAGTACTAATAATAAGGAAATGTAAATTAAAACTACAATGAAATCAGACATGGTCATGGTAGGTGCCTAGAATCCCGATTAGTCCAGAGACTGAGGTAGGAAACTCACCAAGAATCCGTTGAGATATGATCTCACAAATCAGAATCATTCTCATTAGGAAAGATGAAGATTACAAGCGCTGGTGAGGATGAGAAGAGAATGGAGCCCTGTAGATCGCTGCCGGATGTGTAAATTAGAGGAGCCCTGATGGAAAACAGTACGCCATTTTCCAGAAAATCTAAATAGAAAGTTGAGCCACCTGATCCACCAACCCCACTTCTGGGTTTTAGTTTTCTGTTGCTAGGACAATATGTCTGTCATACACAACTTTGAATAGGAAATGGCTTATTTTGACGTAGGATCCAGAGGATGTAATCTGGTGTATAGATACTGTGGAGGGCCATTGCTGAGCAAAGCTTCAGAGCTCACAGTGTCCAGGAAGAAGACAACGTGTAGGAGCCCTAGAAGGTACCAGGATTCAGATGTAGTCATGAAGCCTTTGTCCTCAAGTCTCACTTCCTCCAATCAGGCTGAATTTTTAGTCACCTGTTCAACTTTGAACTCATCAATAGGTTATAAGTTAGCTCATTGATGCTGTTCTGCCCTCACAATCCAATCATCTCTCCCCCTCCCAAAGCCTTGGAGCTCACTCTATTTGGCAATCATGGCCAACCACCACATATCCTAAGAATTTGAAATCAAATATCAAATAGATATCTGTTATTACAATTGTAATGTTATTATAATTGTTCGGTTGTAGAATACCATTGTATGAGGTATCATTTACATACCTAAAATTGTGATAGGTGAAATAAGCCATGCACAGAAAAACAATTATTTCACATTCTCACTTATATGTGGAACAATAACAACCAAGATACTCAAAATTCTAAAAGCAGAAAGAAGAATGGTAACATCAGAGACTGAGGCTTAGAAGGGATGGATAATTATCAAAGGATCAGATATTTTAGTTAGATATAAGGAAATTATATGATAATTATTTAAAATAATGATAAATATGTTAATTTGATTTTATTATTTTATTTATATACTTATTATGACATCATTTTGTATACCATAAAAGATTATGATGATTTATCATGAATATTATTAAAAACTGTAAATGTGTAAGATAAAAACTAATGTAGAGCTTTTGTTTAGTGTAACAAAATATTCATTTTTCTAGGAGACTAAGGAAAAACAAAAAGAAAATTACTAAGGTAGCTGAACAATAAATTGATAAAGGTTATGTAAGGAACAATATAAAAAACTGGAGGTTATTAAGGATTATTCTGAACAATTTCATAATAGTAAATGTCAACATAATGTTATATGCAGGCTATTATATACTTCAAGAATAAAGAACTGAAATAAGAATTCTGCTTCAGAGAGTGATGTTAATATGTAGGATGAATATTTGAGAGTGGGATATGATGACTGAATTCTTAGATGATTCAAGAAACTAACTAAATTTAAAAGGTCTTAAAAAATAATTGTTCCCACTGAGACAAGTAAATAATAAAAATAAAAATATGTTTCAAGAGACAAGGCAGAGTTTTGCAAATGGTCATTTTTGGGATATAGAAAAAAAAGTACTTACCTAAATTTCTACCATGGTGAATGCCATCAACAAAAGCAGGAAAAGTACAGAGAAATCATGAAGTAAGCAATATCATTGACTAAAAACAGTAGGTTTTATATTAAATACTGTTAAACAATTCATGAAGAAAACAGAAACGAATCAGTGAAAAATAAATTTAGGTGAATTATCTATCTTAGATAGGCTGATCAAAGAAGAAAGCTTTTACATCAGACATGGAAGAGCAAAGACAGGCTATAACAAATGTTTAAGGTGAAAAAGTTCAAGACTCTTGACTACCCAGTACACTTGTTTATGAATATAAAATTGTACTATTTCGCAAATCAATCTGTAAGTCATTGACTTCTTTAAATTTCACCAGATGAAATGACAGGCAATATGGGCTGGATTCAAAGATGGCAGGTTGCTTTACTATTGCAATTTTTAGACATGGGAATTCAGGCTGCAGCTTAGTACCTGTCCATGGCCTCAGGAGCCCTGGCTTACCTGGACTCTTTGAACACCCAGCAGCAGGCAATTGGAGACAGAAGCTCCACCTCCTGCCAGTACAGTCCTATTAGGTTCAACTGCCCCTGCTGACCTGACAGGGATGGAGCTGTACTCATGTGGCCCTCTTGCAGCTGCTACTTGCCTAAAGCTATCCTCCAACAAACTGTGGCTAACAAGTAGCCCTGTGTCATAACCCACCTTGGGAAAAAGATCTTCAACTAAACAAGCATCAAAAGGCTGGTACCACTGATCTAGACTACCATTTGCTACTTTATGGGATTCTTCTTAAAACACT
Source organism: Ctenodactylus gundi (assembly GCA_004027205.1). Taxonomy (NCBI): domain Eukaryota; kingdom Metazoa; phylum Chordata; class Mammalia; order Rodentia; family Ctenodactylidae; genus Ctenodactylus; species Ctenodactylus gundi. Next base: position 281,712 of record PVKB01000390.1, read on the forward strand.
GTTGTGAGAAAGTACACTTAGAGAAATAATAAACACGCAAACAAATAATTGTTGACAAAGGCACTAATAGGACACAATGAAGGAATTATGTTATTTTCAATAAATGCTTCTAGAAAACCTAAATTCTCACATGCAGAGAGAGTGAAATTGGACCCTACCTGACACAAAGAATCAATGGTCATAAATATATAAAATTAAATATTGTTTTTAAGAGATAAGTAATAGTAAATGTGTTCAAAACAAGCAACATTGTTTATCATCATAATAAAGAGGAATTCTAATTTAGGGTATATATTTTACCTGTTGATATTTATTTCAAGCATGATATATTAATTACTATGTTATTCTCACCATTCACAGTTTTTAGTGTAACAATTATTACAAGACACATAATACATGAGTGATCACTTCAACTACCTGGCGGTAGAGTGACTTAATAAACTGCCTATGTCTATTTTTTTTAACTTGAAGCATTATTAAGAATCTTTAGTGGAGATGTTCTTGTCAATACTATAATTAGAGAATGTGTAGGAATATTTAATGATAAATAAAGTTATCAAGGAGGTAGAAGATTAACCTTTACTCCTAGTTTAACTTTATTTGATTTATTTTCTTTGATTATTTTCTATCTCAAATAAAAACTAATTTTTCCATGAATTTATTGTCTTTTTAAAATGTAATGCTTTTAGATCACCTGAGACCTATAAGGAAAAGATATTATTTTTTCCTGACTTTAAAGAATATTATATGTAGTAATGATTCAATAAACATTGAAATTTCATGATATGAAAAATTGCTTTTGTTCTCTGCGGAGTGTTCCTTGTCATTCTGTTTGTCTAAAGGTAAATTCAATAGCTCAAAGACCCTTTGTGCAGAAGTATTTGCTCATTTATTATGTCCTAGAAGATTGCAAACACAGATAGTGTTCTTCTTTGTAGAAAGCAGCATAAAAGCTCTAACAAGATTATAAGTAGAGTCGTTAGGGAAGGCCAAACGCAAATAATAAGGCTAATGTTCTGGCAAGAGAATGACACAAGAGCGATCCACTGTGACCATGAGCTTAAAGTGTTATTTATATTGCTTATCCTCAATGAAGTGTGGGTGATAAACTTTCCAACTTAAACCCTTCCCTTTGTCTTTTCTACTAAAAGAGCTGGACAAACAAGTCAGCTCTCTTTCACTCTTAAACCTTGCTTAATGATTTTTCAATGCTTTAACAAAGGAAAGATTTACTTTAGTTCGCTAAGATTCTAATGTCTATCACTATTTCAAATAAAAGACTTATGACAAATTAACTGAAACAAATCCACTCTAGTTTCTTTATTTTCTCCACATCCACAGGGCATCACATGAAACTGCAATGTAACACTGAACTTTGTTGGATTCTAATACATGTAGAGTCTTCATCAATTATGTGTTTATTTATTCCCTTTCCCTTCTATATTCAGATACAGAATCAAACTATTAGACATTATATTATTAGACTATTATATTATATTAGACTATTATATTATTTATCATTTGAAATAAATCTCTCAAAACAAGCATAGACTGTTTTTATTGATTCTGAGAGTTAAGCTGGATGGTCTGATTCACTGGCAGTAAAGCAGGCAACCCTATCCTACAGACCTCTGTTATTGGCCCTTGAATTTTCAAATTCTGCTATGTCAAAAAGGAAGTTTTAGTGTTTATATGTGGACATCAACTCTATTATATATTTTAAATACGGCCCAAGAAAATTTCTCGTTAGCATGTTTGACATGCCTCCTTTACTGCCACCTAGAGAGTTGGTAAAGAATATATTGGGTGCTTGAAGTGAATTCTAAGGTGGCAACATTGAGCGTTTTATGGAGTTCCTAGACTTATTCTCTTGGGTGCATGTTTCGACCCTGCCTTCTTCTCAACCACCGTCAGTTCTGTCCCACAAGGCCCTGCTGTCATGACCTTTGCGTCATGGACTCAGTCTGCCATGGACAAAACCTTTGAAATGGGGCTCTACTGAACCTTTTCTCCCTTAAGTTGAAGCTGTAAGGTAGATTTTTTTTTCTCAGCAAATGGAAAGCTGATTAATGCACTAATAAATGTTCAAGTATTCATAAGCTTTACAGCAGAGTTAAAAATTAAGTATTTCTTTCATTAGCTTGAAGATTTATGTTCTCTTATACTTAAATAATTATAATTCTTAAGTTTTAATCAAGGGCCTGCCAATATCAATCATTATTTGGAATCATAATCTATAAGAATGTTTCATGATCTATTGGATTTGAAAATTTCTCATATTTTGTAGTTCGTCAAGAGTAAGCATGTAGAAATAGAAATAGAAAAAAAAAAAAGCTGACCAAATGGCTCATTATACATGGCTTCACAAATGTATTGTCTGATGTTCAAACTCCTTGAAGAAATCTTGAGTTCAGTATTACAGTAGTAATCAATCAAAACCAATCAAAAACTAAAGATAAGTGGATTAACAAGTTTTTTTTGTTACACAGAGGCAAGTATGAAAATTTTAAAATGGGAAACAAAGAATCTCAATACATTAATTGTCATTTCATTTTGTAACTACTGCTTTTTCTTTGTAAGAGTTAAGACAAATATATTATGAGAGTTGCTTCAAAATAGTAAGTACCTTCCTAGGAATTCTCTATCCAGCACTATTAATACTTAGAAAATTGTAGAATAGGGATTAATTAAGAATTCTTTTCTCTCAAGCAGTAGTTTGGTATTCTGAATAAAGAAGCCTCTTCAAAGGTTATTAATTTATTAAATGTATGTGTGTGTTTGTGTGTGTGTGTGTGTGTGTGTGTGTGTGTGTGTGTGTGTGTATGCATATGCAAGGAAAAAAGATGGGAAGATGAAGAAGAAAAACTGAGTAGACATCTATTGGGTGTTAAATATTCATAAAACTAAAAAGAAATAATTATTTTTATTATCTGTCAAATTTTCAAACTTTAATACACAATTTTATGTTGATATAGTCTTCTTTTCTGAAAATTAAATAAATGATGCTCAAGACTTCCATAAACGGTAGTCTCAGTTATACAAAAAAAAAAAAATCTGTATAAAACCCTTCTATATTTTACTCTAAAGCTCTTGACATTGACAATTGGTACATTTTTTAAACCAGTGTTGATGTCAATCTTTGATATGTTCTCAGGGAATGAAAATAATATTGGACATTTTAAAGACTTTTATAAATTGTTCGAAGTCTTTTTCAAAAATTATCTTCTTTAATCTATATGACACCTCTTTAAAGTCTCTTTTAATCCATAATTGCTTCCTTAAATGATGTTTGGAATTAAGACCTAGGTAGACATATGCTAATTTTTCCAACACTATATGTAAAACTAGAAATTTTAAAAATTCACGATATGCTGACATTATCACTTTTAAATATGTGCTTACTGAGATATTAGATTTTCATGTGTACTCAAGTCAATGATGTTTAACCTTGGAAAAGTGTTGCTCCATAGCTTGTTATTTCATGACAGCCAAGAGAAAAGATAAAATATCCTGTTAGAAGAATTTATGTGATTTTTCTTATTTGGAATAAAAATCCAGCTTTAAGTTGAACTTTAACTAAGAGCAAAGTCATAAAAAACTATTCTGTCAAGGAAACATAACTTTTATAAGGGCAAAAGTGACTTTACCCAGGAGAAACTCACTTTTGATCACCAGACTATGGAAGGTAATACTGTGGGCCACCTTTAATTTCATCTTTTGTTAGGATTGATTGCTATCTTCTCTAATTTTTTTATTCTAAAACTTATATTTGTTGGGTTTCACAGAGTCAGATAACTATTCTTATTTTGGATTTTAGCAATTTGTTATATTGTAGTTTTAAATCCAGGCTTAAGTCATATTTTTCTTGCTTTGACATATTGCACCCAGCTGAGCTATGGGATCAGTTCATTGTAAATCACCCTAGAAAAATGGAATTGAAAGGTTTTGAATAAATGAAGCTCATTTTTCTTGGTTGTACATTTGTACGGATAGGAATATGAAGCTTCAAAGAAAACCATATGTCACCTACAGACTTTCTATCTGGGCATACTCAACTTACTGGGTTAGGGATATATCTATAAGGAGAAATTTACTATTGAGTTCCTATGCTTTAAGTATTTGTGATCTATTACTTATGTGGATTCAGCAAGCACCCACCAACAAATCACTTACTTTCTTAAATTAATCAGGCAAGAGTTGCTTTTAAAATATCTTTGAAAGAAAAGTAACACTTCTGATAAATAAGTATTAAAAATTGTTCTATGTTCCAGTTTTTTTTTAAAGCAGACTGACCTAATAATTAGGAGATTACTGTAGGAGGTTTGATCTGTATGTAATATTTATATTTAAAAATAATTATAGGAAAAGGCATGATGATACTTATCTTCTTCAAAATACTCTACATGGCATTCCTCTTGTCACTTTCTAAGCCTTTATGGAAATCCTGTGTTGCATTTTTATGATGTATCGTGAAAAACCCAGTGAGTGTGGATGCCACCTGTAATGCCGTGGACAGGCAGGCCAATGCAAATATTACATGGTGTCCGTGTCACTTTACTGAGTGAATCTGGCATCATGTGACTTCTGACTCTTACCGAAATTGAAAAATTCAAGTGAAAACACTTGAAATTAATTCAGGACATTAGGGCCGGCACAACAGCACAACCAAAGATACTACTGAAAGACAACTTTCAGAACTGCTTCAAAAGGTAACAAAAAGTATGGATACATGTGTTTGAAGTTACAGAAAGTATTTTTGGAGGGGCTGATGACAGTATAACTCTTACTGAACTAAATTTTTAAGTTGACATATTCACAGTATGTTCTGATGATGTTGTGTTATCGTCTGTACAACAGTATCCTGAAAAACAATTTCCTGTAATATTGACGATGTTCATTCTTGGCTTCTCCTTAATATGGAAGGGTTTTTTTTTTTTTCTTCTGCTGAGGCCTACATGCAATTTCCTCTTCACTTGCTTGTTACTCTTCTTATCCTCCTGGTGTGATTATTAAGCCATTTTCTATGACAAACTTTTACATATTCTCCATGTTATGAAAAAAAAAATTGATATTTTTAATACTTTCATGTATTGTTCAAGAGTTTATGTGAATTACCATATTTGATCTACATGAAAACTATTTAAGAGATAGTATTTTCCTGTCAGGTTGAACACTGAGGGCAGAGAGAATGTTTAAAAATGTCCATAAGAAAAATAAAATGTCTATGACAAGAAAAACAAAATGTGTATGACATGCTACACTTGTAAGCAAAGTTTTCCCTGAGATATTCTTTCTGTTAAACTCCACTAGAGATTTTGCAAATTTTTTCTAACCTTGTATTTAAGGTCGTTAACAAAAGCGACCATCGATGGAGTTCCAGTGTTTTTCTAGGCTCATGTAAGGGAAGAGATGAGGAACAGCAACCGAACTTTGGCAAATCTTCCCAATATTTTGGGTCTGCCACTCAATACAAGTACTGCTCTTTAGTCTTTGTTTTCCAAATCCTGTGCTTACATATCAAATGCCTTTATTCTTCAAGTCTCAGTGATCATTTAAATAATACCAACTCAATGTGTTCAATCAAATATACGAGGCTAGCAGACACATGACACTCAAGGTCACACAAGTACCCCAAAGTGTCCAAAACGAAGCTCAACATCTTTATCAAAAAATGTGTCTGGTCCTTCTGTTGGTGGGCTCACTTATAAATTACTTGTTCTAGGTGATTAGGAATCATCTTTCTCATTGTTTTCAGTACCTGCCTTTTTGCTATCTATGTCTTTCAGCTTTACATTTTCAATGAAATTGCTGTTGTATTTCTCGTTTAGAGTCTTCAAAATGGCACCAGTAGGTCATATTTAAGACCCTTTACTGGGATGGAGGAAGAACACAGTTTTAGAGTACTTGCCTAGCAACTGCAAATCCCTAATTTGATTCCCTATCCCCACATAAGTCAAGTATGGTAAGGTATACTCACAATCTCAGCACTTGCAGGCAGAAGCAGAAGGGTTGATGTGTTTCCAAGGCCATCCTGGGCTATGTAGTGAATTCAGAATCAGCCTGGGCCACAGAGCAAGACCCAACCCCCACCCCCCCAAAAAAAATCCAAATATCAAACAAACAAACAAAAACTATTGTGGAGGTGTCAGATAAGACAAATACAACCTACTTCCCAGATGGTTTTAGAATCTCAATTACCACCCCAATCTGTATTTTTTTCTAATTTCATCCATACTCGCATGATGTCATATTTTGCTTTGATAATGGCTCAACCTGACCTTATCCTGGTTTATTATATCCTAATTTATTTTTACTCATAACCCATGATTGCATCCCAGAGTTTAGTCAAAATACCATTTTTAATATAAGGATACTCCAATCATCCTTCATGAAGCAGCCTTTCAAAAGAATCTCTTGGCTCTACCATGTAACAATAGCGATCCACCCTTTCTATGCTGATTCCTTTGGAGGTAGTGTGTTTATCTTTTTGAAACTAAGTTACAGAATAATTATCTTCAATTTTATAGTCCATACATACTGAATATATCTCAAAACTAGTCTCTGTCCTTTTTTATGTAAATTACATACACTGATTATCAAAACAAAGGCAGCAAACATTGTGGGAGAAAAAAAATCCTCTCTTTAACAATTGGTGCCTGAACACCGCAGTATAGAAGAATATCTTTGCTGCCAAGAAGCTCCGAGAGGTTCTCTGAGGATAAAATCTTGCTCAAGGCTGGACCTGAACTGTATTTTGCAAAGAAGTAATTTTGGATGCAAAAAGAAGGTGATCACACTTGTAGTAAGATTCAGAAAAAGATGTGCTCATAAAGGCTTCTGGCCAAATAGAAGCACCAATCAAGAATTAATAACATAAGTCTCCTGTTGTAGCCAAGAGTCTTTCCCCCTAAGTTATTTTCAATAATATCTATAAGTTTACTCACCACAGTGGACATTTTATTGTGAATATGCAAAGGTTGTCTAAGTTATTATGGTTTAAACTAAAAATCGCCAAAAGTTTCACATCCCAGCATGTAGCCTTCTGGGAGGAGTGGTCACTGGGCATGTGACTTGGAACGCTAAGCTGCCGTGTAGGCTTCCTCCATCTCTCTCTCTCTCTGCTTCCTAGATTCCACGAAATAAGTAAATTTTCCTCTTTTTCATTTCTTCCTTTTTCTATGAGTTAAAAAAGGGGACAATAAAACCAAGAAAAATTGTTGGCTATATCAGTGGTAGCACAAGGTAGCTCTCTGGGTTCTTTAGGACATCTAACCAAAAGAAATTAAATTTGGTGAGTTTTCAGCAGCATTTACATAAAGAAGGCGTATTCCTAAATAAAATTTGAGCAGATAAAACGCAAAAATTTGCCTATGTCAGAATTTTCAATATGCCAAATGCTCAAACGTTTGTATGGAAGAATAATCAATAAATTAAAAATATAAAAACATAACCAAACCAGAGTTCTACAAATAAAGTAAAATAATGACATAAATATTAACTGCCACCTTTAACATTTGCTTGGTTGTGCTCAATATGCAAAGTATTACATATTACACATAGATCAATCTCCCTTAATCCTTAGAAACCTCACAAGATGTTATTATTTTAATATAATACTAATACAGCTCAATACAAAAAAGGCCTAATATAATGCAAGGCAATATAATGTGGGAGAGTATATCAATTCTTAGAATTTCCTCTAACAAAGATTTTCCATTTTCAATTTGGGTATTTTTCATGCCCCCAAATTATATCAAATACTAGTAAATGTATATGCATCATACATTTATAAGTCACAGTATAGAATACAATAACTTTGATCTCTAAGTATAATATAATAATTGACTTTCTGAAAAATAATTTCCCCAATATAAATAATATATACATTTTAATGAAGCAATATTGGCCAATACAATAGATCTCACTGCAATTATCTGGAAATATGCATGAGTATACTTTGCCATATACCAAAACACTATACTATGGTGTTTTCTATATTTCTTTTTATTTGTGAATTTTAAAAGTCCTCATTTCCTTTCCCTCAGTCTTTCCAGTAAACCAAGACCACTTAAGAGATATCAAACTGAGTTGGATGGCTTTATTTTTCTTGTCATCATCACTTGTAGTTATAAATTACTAACTTCTATAAATTAAAGAGAAGCATTTTATTGGAAATCATCTATAGTTGTTCTAACTATAAGTTTTATCAAGATATTAGCTATCTTGTGTTTATTTTATTTACTTAATAAATTTTGAAAATATGTTTCACTATGTTTAAAATTTTCTATATAGAGGATATTGAGTGAAAGTGTGTAACTGATTATTGGATGAAAAGAGTTAATATGAAAAAGAAATTATCAAAGGAGATCTAGAACTAAATCTCTGTGGAAACAGTATTTTTGGTGTAGCAGAAACATCGGTGTGTAAAGTATTTTTCACATAATAGCCAGGTCAGCCAAACTCAATCAACACTCCTGAAGAGAAGGGATAACTCATGTCTACTGACTCAATTGTATCCAGTGATTGCAATCAATGGTTAGTGACATTTCAAATACTCACATTTAGTCCTTTGTAACCATTGCTATTAAGTCAAAATGTAAATTATAGCTATTATGTTCATTGCTTTGTCCCTTCATTAGTGGTTGCACTACAAGTACACTGTGACTCAGATGTTAAATGATCAGTGCAAGTGACTTCCCATGAAGTGGTAACGTAAGGGGACTGGCATAACCCGGCGTTTCTTAAATTTCATCTATGGTTCCGAACATGCAGAAAAAATGCATTTTAAAATAATTTTTAATTCGTTCATAAAACTATAATGCTTCAGGTACTCCTTAGTACTTCCATAGACTTCAGAATACATATACTGAAAGCAAGTATAATAGTATAAAAAATGGCCACTACTCTAAAATGTGCTGTGTTAGAAAAAGGGTGAAGTAGTCAAAACTACACAGTCACCCAGAAAATTACTTTGTTCAAATATAATTCACCTTTCTTATACTAGATACTTAAAATTATTGAATGTTATGTTAATTAATTTAATATTCAAAAAACAAAGGACATATACAAATTACAGGTCTTAATCATTTTCTTGATTATGTAGATATAAAAGAATTCATTTCTATAGATCAGGTAAAAAACCTATCTCTCTTAATAGCAAAAATTTCACTTTGTTCAAGTAAGCATAAAATTGATTTTCTTGAGGAGTATGTGCACATTGAGGGTGTGCATGTATGTTTGTCTCCAGATGTGCATGTGACTTCATAAGAATGATGCTTGTGTACCCATAGTAGCAAGAGTCACAAGACAATGGATGTCGTTCCCTCAGTCTGCATCGCTGCAGGACGCAGGCTGAATCTTGGTCATCATCACATGATGATCAATGCCTGCTCAGACCCTAGTTCTCAGATGTTCTAAACATTGCAGTTTTATTGAATTGGTGAATAAATAAACAGAAACCCAAGAAAGAAGCTGTTTACTCAATATACAATGAACAATAAATAAAGGAACCAAAAACAGGTCCTAAGTCTTGGAATATTTGTTTAGTATGTTTCTCTACTAGTACTAATTGGCAAGACAACAGCAGTAAGGTAAAGTAATACAATCATATTTTTGTTACAAAAGACTATTTATTGCTTGCAAAATGCAAATGGAATATCAAACAGAAACCTACTTTAACTTGATTCTAAAATTTCCAGTGGTCAGTTATAGAGTGCTTTCAAGTTACATAAGTACAATCATTTGAAGTATAGTTTGGCGTCACTTGCAAATTTGAATTACAAGATAAACCAGCATTTATTAGTGGTTTTTGAGCTTCCCAAATTAAAACAAAAATAGGAATAGAACAGACTATAGGAAATTTCTAGAACAGACAGTTTGATAAAGAAAACTACTTTGCAGAAAACTAATTAATTTAGTTGAAATTGTAATTAAAAGAACACCAAAGTGCATCTTTTCTCCTAATAGATAGCACCTGCAAAACATGAAACTGTTTTATTTGGCTTGCTAGATTTCAACATTCTAGAAGACATTGACGGTACTCATCATGCCCATTAAAGGCATTTTCTGATGAGCAAATACATAGTAACTGAAACATCAGCCATTCTTGAAAAATGATCCATTCTTTACATCAGAACATTGCTTGTAATATCAAATGTAACAATGCATCCACTGTTATCCATCCTCCCTGAGAAATGCCAATTTTGGATAGAATGATTAGGAATGAGGGCTTATTTATTTATTTATTTTCTTCTAGAACACTTACCAAATGTCATTTTGGAAACATTTCCTCAGTGACACATATTGATTATTTTTTAATCTCAAAATGAATATCATAAGTTGTTCTATTCAATTGCTAAAAGCACATAAATTGTCTTCAATATGTTAATTTGTTAGCGTCAGCCTCAGGCACCTGCCAAAAACTCCACAGTGTGCATATCCTTATTCTACTGTAAAGAAAACATTTGAAACTTTCCCTTGTATCTATTACTAAATAGATTGCCTGATATGAAAGTGTAGCTCATAGGAGGAAATTAATACTCTAAGGTATAAAAGACATGAGAACAAGGCAATAAGTAAGCACAACATTCTTTCATTACTAAAAGGGGTAGAACTTGGCTTAGATAACAAGACAAGAAATAATACTGCTTGTGATTTGGGAAGTGATTTCCTCATAAATTATTTTCATGTCATTTAGATTGTAATATAAGCTTTTAAAAATGAAAACTATTTCTTTAAAACTCAGATGCATAACGCCCTTCTTTCTCCTGTCAAGGTGACATAATATGTAAGCAGTATATCAAATAATTTTATCTCCTAACATAATTCTTTTAGGTTATCTGCTAACCCGGTGAGCCTCATAAGGTATCAGGGAATATATAAAAAAAAGATAGGCAAAAAAAAGGAAATAAAGAAAAAAGAAATGGACTGACAGGTGAAAATAGAATGAAACTATTTCCAAGAATTTTTTGCATATCAGTAGCAAAATGTGGCTAGGTTTCACTGTACTGTTTAGTATGTAGGAAGAGATCTCAGATATTTTCTGTGGATGTGATTTTTTTTTATTTACTAAAACCAGAATTCTACTAGTATGTTAGTTGGTGGTGGGGGGACACGTGCCTGTAAACCCAGTACCTGAGAGGCTGAAGCTGAGACAGAAGGATTGCTCTGATTTGGAGGCAAGCCTGGGCTATGCAGTAAGTTAGGACCAGCCTGAACTACAGAGCAAAAAACCTGTCTCAAAAAAAAAAAAAAAAAAAAAAAAATCCTAAGTTCTGGAAGTACAAAAAGACTTTCAGAAACTTCATGCTCATTCTGTAATATATTTTTCTTTAACCATGCCTGCTTTGTTGAAAAGGCTGAGTATATAATTTGTACCATATTTCAGTTCTATTTTGCAATATTATCAACCTATTTATTACTAGTTCATTCCTTCAATGATCGTTTGTGTATCTGATGTACATTTTGATATTTGCTGAATTTAAGCACAGTGGCAAAGTATATTCCAGACTAGCTTATTCAATAAGAATATTTTCCCTAGTTAGAGCAATTTTCACCTCTAATATTTGAGTTATATTATTAGCTTCAGATATCCTTTTTAATTTTCTTATATTACCATTAACTTTTAAAATGTTCCATGTGTATTTTATAGAAATAATACCTACCTAATTTTGAGCTTATTTGGGGTTTTATAAAGACAAATAAAGTTACTAGGTATGTCTTACAGAATTTTATTTTTATGAGAAAAGAATGATAACAATCTAGTATATATTTGATCACATGAAAAATTCTTAATGAATATTTTTCCATTTTGCCTATTTTATGCCAGCCAACATTTACCAAGTGGATTTTGAGGAATTCAGAACTATATGTCTCTTAATATCAATTATGTGAATTTCATATTTTCAAAAATGACCTAATTCCCAAATTTGAATATACATACGTAAACACACCTAATGAACCATTTCACCTTCTCATTTTTGTAAATAACCAAGAGCAAAGTCCAATTGTGAGACATGTTTGGTCCAATGGATGGAGTACTCTACTAGGAGTTAGAGTCATTGCCCTTTGACTGCTCATTTTTCTGATGTCTTGCAGGAAGCTCACTTATCTTCTCTTTGCTTCACTCCATCCCACTGTGAACCAAGGGTCATACTTTCCTATAGGAAATTTTTATAAAATTATGGATGGTGCCTGGATAACATAAATGCCTTTCTTTATCGAACTTCAAGTTTCTCCTCTGTTACTATCCTCTGTCTGAGATACTGGTAAGTTATCTACAGTGGACAACCTGCCAAAGTCATAGCCAGAGGTCAGGACTTCAGGAAGAATCTGCGCTCCTTTGCTGACCTCCCAAATGACCACATCACGTACTCTGCAAATGCATTACCTTTCTTTCCCACACGCTCCACTCTAAGCCAGGCAGAAATCTAATGATTTTTCAAAAGCCAATTCTAATTCTTCTTGGAAGATCTTGCCAAATTCTACTGGCTTGGCTCCATAGACTAAATGTCTCTATCTATCCCTTATAATTCTATAGCACTTAATTCAAGTGATTAAGATAATATAGAATATAAAACACATTTTATTAAAGTGCAGTTGTTTACGTGCCTGTCTTCCATACTGCACTGTAAGTAATGTCACAGAAGTAAACTTAGATGTGTATATCTGTTGCTTATTTGTTCAAATTAGAACATGCATGCAATATAATAGGAATTTTATAAATTTTGCTTAAATGGGTCATCAACCTTTCCAACTTCCTGAAGTTTCCTGTAAGTTAATTGACACACTTGAACTAAACACTACAATAGATGATGTTATTATGCAAAACTATCATGCTATTATGTTGATACTTACGAATAATATTAAGTTTTATGCAATATTCTGTGTTGAACTGATATCATGAAACCATTAACATAAAAGTGTTAAGTATAAATTGTTAATACTGATGATTTATCAGATACATATATTTATTTAATGTGAGAATGTTTATACACAGATACAAAGCAAGTACACACACGTAAGTTGGTAGATTTAACATGTATTACAAATAGCAGTTTCAGATAAGATTTCATGGTTTATGTGTTGATGCTAACAATGGCTACCTAACTGTACCTTTGATATGAACAATAGTCAAGTACCATGCTTATTAAAAAATCAGTCTGTCATATTACATGATAGTTTGCATTGAGCTAATATTTTTATACAAATAATTTACTAACCTGGACACTTACTAGTTGATAGACCTACTTATTCTTAATGTATGTATTTAAGGTTTATCTACAATTAATTAAGTCACCTGTTTAAATCAGTAGACCACACTCGTCCTTTTTCTAAATCTGTACCAAGGATGTTGCTTCCTTCAATTTTGAGCAACAGGAAACCGATTTTAGGCTAAAGATTTTGAAATATTAGTTGGAAGGAATGGACACGTTTTAGAAGATCAGCTGCCTGGTGACCTTGCTTGGCCTTCTTTCCAATTAGTGCTGGGTCACCAATTAACTCTTTTCCAGGTGTCCAGGTATCCAGGTGTCCTAGATACCATCAATGGGAGTAGCCCACTTGGTCCTTTCACTGAAGGCTCCAAGAGACTAATGGCTTTAACCTTGGTCAGACTCGGACGGCAGATTTCACAGTTTAAATAAAAAATATCCTTTCTGCAGTATTTTAAGAATGAAGAAAAAAATGAAAGTACACCTAAACAGAATTTCATTGACATTTGCTGTCATGCATGTTCTAACAAAATTAACTTGGAATTGTGACTTCCTTGTCACACACTTAGACTTTACCTCAGTAATATGTGTTATCACAACCCCTAATAATCTGTCATCATCTTTCCTATAAATTGTCTTTTCCCCCCGCCTTTCTTATTCCCATTTTGGCCATTTTTTTTTCAGTGTCCTTCTTTGTCCATTGTCTGAAATTTACTCATGCGTTTTTGTAGTAAAAAGCAAAATCTTTTCTGTAAAATCGACCAGGCTTCTAAACAAAATTTCTAGCATTCATATTTACACTTTCACAAGAGAATTTCACAACTCTTGCCTATATAAATCTTTATTTTATTCACTATTTCCTTAACATAGAATTATCTACTTTTTCCAGCTACTGGCATTGATTCTTGCTTTTTTTTGGGCAGTCAATGAACACCAGCATATTTAAAGACCTTCAGTCTGTCAAAAACCAGTGCTTTACCTTGCGCATCCCCCTGCCTTCGGTTCTTGTCACTATACTCTCCTTGTTTCCTTACATCATTGATTTGAAAGTCAGGCTGGTTATGGTTTGCATGTCAGTTCTGACCTTTCTTTGCTGAGCACTTTCTGAAAAGTTATTTAATTTTTCCTGGGCTCAAGTTCTTCAAGAATAAAATTGAGATAAAATAAAAACCTTTCATATTACTTACGTCAAAAATTACTTATCAAATCTAGATATCAATTTAACCAACCAAAAGCAATCAGTCTCCTTGATACAGTCATAGATAAGATGCTTGTAGGATTAATAGACCAAATTTAGGAAACTTTTTCAACGAAAAAGTAGAATTCATAACCTTTTAGGAGAAATATGAGTAAACCAGATCATCTCAGACAAAATTAAAAGTATAGTAAACCGATGTAAAAGTACTTTGTGTTTCTTTTCATCACGTTTCAAATTTACTAATTTTGACTTTTTTGAAGTGCTTTCCTTGCTTTCTCTAATAAATCTTCTAAATTTCTGGCAGCTACCACATTCTCCTGGCCAGAATTCTTTTCCCTTTAATCACCCAGTCTTTTCTTTACATGTAAGTGCAGCCAAAATGAAACCCACAGAAGTTATGCATAGTTTTTGAAATTATTTATGGTGTGTAAACATTATATTTAGTATAATTCATATTGATAGATTTTTATTTTAATACTCGTCTTCTTTTGTAATTTCATTTTATAGAAATTTCTGGCCATTATACTTTTCTGCTTTCACTGTAGCTTCTAAATTATAACTAAATGATGCATATTTACTAAATACTTGATGTTTGAATTTTTAATTTATCATCTCTACATTTTGACTGAACTGATAGGTGAAAAAATGGGTCCTGAGTTCTAAAATTCTTCTGCACTCTTTTTTACATGGTTGACAAGAGTCTCAGAAGGCAAAATTTAAAAAGTACAACAAATTTTAGGTACTACTAACCAGGCTTCAACTACAGTAACATGAACAAAGAGAAAAAAAATTGTGAAAGAAGGAAATGAATCACTGCTTTTTGAACTTTTCCTGGAAACATTTAAATAAACATCCTTTCATCCCACACAGGAGCACCTAAGATTAAAGTAACAATTACACACAAGTCCACTTTAGTGGACCAACAAATTCTTGGGATACTTACAGCACTATGGTTGCGGAATTACTTATGAGGCCTACCTACAGAAGTAGCAGTGAGGCTCCCCTTAACGGCATACGGGTTACTCAAAAGGCAGATGTTTCCCTCAAAGCCCATCCCAGCATCAATACCAAATCATGAAAATTGCATACTGCTTCCCAAGATGCACCTCCCTTATCAGCTACTGAGCTTCTCTCTGGATTTGACTGCAGTTCTCCCTCGGCAATGACTTTTCTCTCTCAGGACTCCCCCACGACCTCTGTCTGTCTGTCTGTCTGTCTGTCTGTCTCTTTTTCTCTCTCTCTTTATTTCCCTATCTCTGTGTATGTGTGTGTTTATCTATTTCTGTCTCTTTCTGTAGGAATCATCTTGATTTGGAAACCTGTCAGTCAACATTCACCAGCATGCAACTCTTGGCATACATATAGAGACTAGATAATCTTTAGGTGACAAAAGAAGATAAATGAGGCCTAAATTTTGGTAATATTTAGGTAGTTTCCTCCTCAGAGTTCGTTTCTAACGTCGTCAGAATGCACTCTGCTCTCAGAATGTTTATTCAAGTGCAATACAGGAACTCGAGTTCCAAAGAACTCAATACCTAAGTGAAAACAGAAACCAAACAAAAATCTAGGAATCCCTTGTCCCATTTTCTTAAGATTCTTTTTAAAAACTAGGAACGTCAAGAGGCAGGATTGAAGTTGCACCATTCTTTATTACATTTCTTATTCTATGGTAATAAGAATGAAATTATTCCTAGGAGTCTGATCCTAATTTTGCAATTTGGTACGGACGCTCCTAAGCCCCACCTTTCTCTCTTCCCGTCTGCCCTGTGTCTGAGTAGACTCAGAAGCTCCGTAAGCTCAGTTGTTTTCTTCCTTTGTGCTCAGGAAATTCAGACCTTGAAAGCTCTGGCCATTGTGTGGGAACCTTATTCTGCCCCAGCCTGACCACAATTACCCCACGGCTGCAGGTCAGGGTTCTTTCTCTGTTCTTCTAAGTTGTCTCAAGACCATCTTTCACATTTGCCCTGTTTTCCTCCCAGGTCATCATTTGTGAGAAAGCAAACTTTTCATACTATCCTAGTATCTGTGTGTTGATAACAGATTTGCCGTCTGGGAGAAGTTTTCATAGGAGGCCATCAGTGACCACAGAGCTGTGGATTTTGTGAATTATTTTTATACGTAGAGAAGGGATATTATGACAGACTATAGATTTTAGAGACAAAACCTTGTGCTAGTAATTTAATTTAGAATAAGGAAAAACATTTTTAAAAATTTCACAGATTGCTAAATTGAACATTTCCTAAACATAAAATCATACTTTAGTTTAATATATATGTATGTGATTTTTACTATATTTTATGGTATTGTAGTTCAGTGAGAGATCTGGACCATGTGAAGGTAAGAGTTTTATTTGTTTTTGTATTTATCTTGTTTTATTGGATTTTTTTTGTTTGTTTGTTTGCTTGTTTCTTTGGAAACAGGTTCTTTCCCTGTCCAACCTGGCCCTGTATTCATCATGTAGCTCACCAGATTGTCCTTGAACTCACAATAATACTTCTGCCTCAGCCTGTTGAGTTCTGGGGCTATAGATGTGATTCACCACGCCCAGCATATGTGGACCTGAGGACAGTGAAACTAAGAGTTAATGGTTATTTGAGAGTAATAGGCTTATTTTGCTAGCTAGTGAAAATATAAAATTTTAAAAGGTGGACTTGGTGATTTGATAATAACTACACAGAAGCTTAATATTTTTCATTATTACTACTTATGATATCAAAATTTAGAAAAAAACATAATAAAATGATTTTAATATTAAACACCTTGATAAGTTTTATTATTACATGAAGTAATTATTACATTGTACTAAGGAAACACAAAATCTAGCTCAATATAATAAGGGGATAGTGAGAGAGAGAGAGAGTGAAAGATACAGAGAATGAGAGAGAAAGAGAGAGAGATCAGTGGTAGGGGTTTACTTGCCAATTATAATTTTGAAACCCCCATTTATTATGGAAGAATATGAAAAGGTTCTAATATAAAATGTGTATACAAAATATAAATAAGTCCTAGTATTCAACGTAACTTTTAAGTTAGAATTTTAATAAGAATTGCGATTTAGATAATTCAAAATTAGGAATCAGATTTTGGAATGTTTAATACAGTAAAATATATGTCTTAGTTGCATTGTTGTTACTTGGACACAACAGATGACATCCACAATTTTTAAAAAAAGGAAGGCTTATTTTAGTTCACAGCTTCTGAAGGTCTCAGTGCATTCAGAAGCAGCTAGGCCTGGAGAAAGAGTGAGGCAGGAGTCTAGCCACAGAATCTGTTCACAGCCTGGGGGGACAGGAACCTGAGAGTGAGGAACAGTGGGGTCAGTGTATTTCCTCCAAGCAATGTCCCAGAGACCCACCTGACCCAGCCCATTGATCTGCTCATTCTGCCCAGGCTCCACCTCCCAATGGCACAGATCATTGGATCAATGCCTATGATTAATCATCTTCTAAACTTTAGGCTTTTGAAATGAAACCCAAATCCAAATCGAAACAACACAGAAAATAAACAATAAATTAGAGATGGAATAAGAAAACAACAGATTTTAAACAAACATGAATTTGAAATAGGAAACAAATGTTAAGGGCTTGTGTTTATTTTCTTGAAGAAGGCCAAGGCTTTCATTACACAGGCAGGTACAAAATCAAAATTTTCATAGTTATTCTAAGATATATGTAATGCTAATTGAATTTTTCATTGTTGATCTTTGCCACCCAAGGCTTTTTTGTATGCTTAATAAGCATGCAGAGATGATTTATTTGACCTCTTTATTCTTAGTGGAGTTTTTATGGTTGATGGTTAGCTAAGAAATGTCATGTGTGCTGGCACTTGTAGTCACCAATTTTACTTAGGTAGAGAAATCACTTATTTCCACTGACATTTGTTTTATCATTTGGAAAAAATGATTTGATATATTAGCAACTCTTTATACTATTTTCATGTGTATGATTTTAAAAACTTTAAAACTTAATATATAAATATGTCTCTCATGTTAAAAGTATATATTTCATCTAAAGAAAAACAAATTATATCAAACATCATTAGAAATCAAGACTTGAATATTTGGTCTCTCATTTAATAAATAAATCATCTTTTATTACAAAGATTGCTGGACCCAAAATGCTAATAGTATATTTCCTCTGGTCAGTTTTTACCACCCAAGGATTACTTTATATAATTAATAATTTTGAAGCAGAAGTGTTGATTTTTACTCCTCTCAGTTTCCTAGTGTTATGAAACCATGATATTATGTGTTCATTCTGTAATGTGCTTGTCCAAAAACTCTAGGTAATGACTTTGTTTTCCCCTCTCCCATGTAATTCAGTAAATATATTCAGCTACATCCAAATCAGATAATGAATCCATTCATTTATCCCCATCTCTGCTGCTGTCATTGGGAACATCATTTGTCACTTGACCTTTCAAATAGTTTCTTTGTGCAAACACTTGACACTGCCACACCCTAAAGTCTAAGAGACTTGTCTTCTGAAATATGCTGCAGACACAGCCTCTCCAGCTGAAGGCACTCGTTGACTTCACTGTGCCTTGATGAAAATCCTGACTCCTTATCTTGCACATGAAATTCTACAGAGCTGGACTCAGCCTTTTATCCAGCTCCATCCAGGGAGCCCTCTTCTTTCGGTCACTATTTTTAAGCCACTTTTTACAAATTCAGTTTCATTTTGAATTTAAGGTCTTTTTACTTATTGATGCTTCTGAGCCAGGATTGTTTTACCTCCTACTTTTCATATTTCTGGTACTTTCAGGGCATTTCTTTTTCTACCTTAATATCATTTCTTCGAGAGGACATCTCTTACCACATATGGTCACCCGGACACCCATATGACATCATTTGTCTAAATTACCCGAAGAAAACTTATTACTATCAGAGACTTTGGTATCTTCCGTATCTACTTTCTCTGCTATTGTAAAGGGTTTTTTTGTGTGTGGAATTTAAGTTCTATAGAGCCTGGCAGCGTGCGCTCTTGTTCACATCTGTGTCCTCAGACTGTGCATCAATGTGTGAATAAAGTACTTGCCAACAGACTTGCTGTCTTTGTGAAGCTTGTAGACATGCAACCCTAGATGAACAATGGCCCTTTATGGAAGAGAATTACAAAGGAATGATTGACAGGGATGCTTTCCTGTTGTTATAGGCAAAGTTCTAGGAAGTGGAGTTTAAAATGTTTGGGGAAAAAAAGAGTGCACATTGTAAATTGACAATATAGCTATATTATGAAACAGCATTTAGTTCAATATAAATTAAGGTGGTGTCTTGGAAAATTCAGTTTAAAAACGTGGTATTAAAAACTAATATGTTGTCACACATTACTCTATATTTCACCACAATTACTCTTTAATTTAAGCTTTTCACAGGCATTGCAAATTGGTTTAGTTTCCTAAAGATAATTTTATGGAGAAGATACAGGGCCAGGTGGCAGAACTGAAGAAATGACAAAATGCTAAGTAGAAGGTGCAACAGCACAAATTATGGCGACCTTGATAATCTGATCCATCTCATTAATGTGCCTGCAGTATGCTCCAACATCACACTCACCCAGCCTTTCCCTCAGATTTTGTAAATTCTTTGTAGGTTCACTTCTTAGTTTGCAGAGAATGGACATAAGCCTTGAGACCCTGCCGATTACTGTTTGCATGACCCTGAGCACCAAAGTCACTTAACCTTTTTCAATCTCAGAATCTTTGCTTATGAAAATGTGATTGTAAATCTCTCATTATTGCTTTGCTGATTAAGGAAGATAACATACATAATAGGACTTACAAGCAGTAATTCATTGCACAAATTTTATAGCCACTACACTCAAATCTTTACAGTGCCAGATGGCATTCTTTTTTCACAAAAGCTGGTGAGGTATCGGCACACCAGCTTATTCAGAGCGTTTCTGAAATCTTTAAGCCAGGAGTTGTTGTTACAGCTTCACTTCACCAAAGTACAGTTCAAGGGAAACAATGACATTTTATCTCACGTAACTGTTATCATATTCACAAAGAATTCTGAGATTCCTTTTAATAGTATTAATATTTAGACAACTTTTAATTATATGAATTGAAGAACTATATGAATTTCTCATTTTTAATTACATTATATTGACTTCTTGCAAATTTTTGCATTATGTTTAGACAAACTCCAATAGAGGTTTAAAAACATTTAAATTATTTTTCTATATCCTTCAACTTAAACTAGCTCTAAAATTATTTTGTACTCTACAGCTGAAATATGAAGCTTGCCTGTTTCAGTATCTGTAAAAGACTTTCCTTTTATATTTATTCAGTTAATTCTGAATTTTCCAACTTTTTCTTTTTTTTTTTTCATTGAATGAGCAAGTGAATTGCATCCAGATGTAATCTAAATATTTTATGGCATTCTAAGTTTGAGGAATAATCACCACTTGTAGAATTTCTCATTTTTGGAAAGTCATTTGCTAGTAGATGTGCTTAATCCGTCATGTGTTCTTCATGCGTCCAGGAGTCACATATTGGCCCACTTCATCTTCTCCACCACCAGGGCCCAAGAGAACAGCTATCACTTTCACCCACGTCTCTATTACCATGGAGGGAGGGAAAACAATAGAGATTTTGGCTGCATTCTTCTACGGCTCCCTATCTGTCTGGAAGGTTGGCACTTAGAAGCTATGAGGGAGCCAGTTACCATCGCAACACAGATAGCACTTGTCACGTCTCTTCTGAGTTTTCTCTTATTTCACTGCTCGATTGCTAGCCCACATTCTTTTGGGCAGGAATAAGGGGAAAGGTGTCTTTTATATTACCACACATTTTTATTATGCATCTTACATAATGATCTGTGTACACTAAGTGTCCTTAGGCCTTGGTTTTATTATATAAATCTCACTAAAGATTGTATTATATTAGGCTGTATCATAAGATGCTTTTTATAATACACTGCTTCTGCCCTAAGTGGATCTTTAGATTTTCAAACTATTCATTTTTTAAAAAAATATTTTTTTATTTCTTTAGTATGAATTTGAAGCTTAACATCGAGTTATCACCATTCTTATGACAAAAAGATCGTCTGGCTGACATAAGTGTTGAGGGAAGGTAATGTTGGTGAGTATTATTAGAACCTATGAGCACTATGGCAAATGTAGTCCACTGCAAGTTTTTATAAAGTAGTATTGAAGCACAATCATGCATATACTTGTGAAAGCTTTCGTGCTGCTGTGTTCAAGTTAAGTATTTGTCACAGAGACTGTATGAAGGAAAAATCTAAAATATGTAATAGTTGACCCTTTGTGGAAGCAGTTGAGTAATTTTTTCCACAAGATTCTTGAATATTTGTAGTACACATTCATAAATAAAACTAACTTCTCTCTTTCCTGTAGTTTCACCAGCTAAGTAGTAATAATATATGATATTTGTGCTTGTTATGGTTTGGATCTGGAATGACCACAGAAGCCTGGTGTATCGCCATGTTTTGGATTCTCTACGGATCTCAAGTGCAGTTGGGAAGTGGAGCTTTGTGGGGGGTGGTAGATTGCCAGGTGTGTGGCAGATCTCTGAAGGAGCAGCTTGGAGGACAGACATCGTTTCCTGGCTTTTTCCTGACGCCCTGAACCTTGCTCTTTCCATAAAGTGCGCAGTTGTTCTCTGCCAGTCCTTCCTACAATGTTAGCTGTCCACTGATGGCCTGAGACCACCTGAAAATGTGAACTAAAATAAACCTCTCCTCACTGAACTGTGAGCATATTGTGGCCCAGCAGTGGAAAAAGTAATGAAGACAGTGCTTTTATCCAGTGAGTAAATTTCTAACTGAGACACTGAAGAATGATATGAGGACTTATAATACAAAGCGAGGTGGCTTGGATCCGGAGTGTCCCCCAGAAGCCTAGGTTCCTATGGATACTGTGTAGGGGTGGGAGGCAGGGCGGATACTTAGTGCCTACCCTGAAGAGGCACATTGATGACTCCACCCTTCCCCCTAATCGTCTCTGTTCCACAATGCAGATGCTGCTTTGATGTTTGTTTCCCAGGCATCTATAGCTAGCTGTGGCCCCACCCTAAGATTCCACCATTTTCTAGCCATTCACCCATGAACAGACTGAGACCTTCTGGAAATGTAAGCTACAATTAACCTTTCCTCTCTAATGCGAGTCACAGGGATGAGGAAGTAACTAAGACAAAGGAAATTAAGTTTCTCTGACTTTGACTATATCCCAGATATTACGATAATGCATTGGGTTATATTGAGTTTTTGTCTTATTTTGGATAAAAGACAAGCATTGTCAGAAAACTGTGATCATAAAATATTTCCGTTACTTTTGAAGGTTTTTTTCTCCATTCTTAAAAGGAAAGAGCTACAGAAAAGGGTTGTCCCGTCACATCAAAATTTCCCTACATTAAACAGTAATGAATTCTTATTGAATTCAATTTCTTAATTGTATAAAATATCTTGATGTTTATGGCCTTCAAAATATAGATGTAAGTTTCAGCATTGGTTTCTTTTAGTGGGAGAAGTATCACTCAGAGTGGTTACTATGTAGTTCTCTCTCACTTTCATATTATTCATAAATTTAAATTTTGGACTAAAATCAAATGCAGTACTTGTTCTTATCAGTTTGATGCCTAATACCTTCTCTATTTAAGAAGCATCCAATTACTGGATTGTTGGAGTTGAGAGATGGAACAGGGAGTTGCTCCATCTACTCCACACATGAACCTAGCAATGAAGTACCTTCCGAACAGTGCACGTGTGTGCACCACACACACACACACACACACACACACACACAAACACACACACAGAGAGTCAGACAAGGTTTTTCTATCCAAGGATTCAACCAATTTTAAATTCAATGATTTCTTTTTTTTTTTTAATTTGGGCTTTTTTGAGAAACCAGATGTGATGAATAGTACTGTTTACTCACTAGCAGCTAAACACACATTCGGGCTATTTTCTATATTATAAATTTTAACCGTTCTGTTCCTTAAAGACAATTGAAGCCAAATGAAAGAACATTTTTCCTACAATGGTGCAAATGGCTGTGTCTATTTTATTAAAGTATTAAAAATTGGTTATTTTCATCAATGAGGTTTTATTGCTTTTTTATTCTTCTCACAATGAGAAGAATATGCTCTGTGCTCTCATCTTAGTGTCCTGTGAAGTTGATTGCCTCTACAGTTCGCATGGCATGTACAGGTATCTTTCTTTAGGGCAGTGATTAGCAACTGGTTGAATTGATTTCAGGTGCATATGTAGCTGTATGATCATGTGCTGTGAGACTTGTTAACAGATGATCTCTCAGCATATCTCAACATGCTGGGGAAACAAACAAAAATAACAAGAGAAATCTGTCTGATTTTAGCTAACTAGAATGAATATTGAGACAAACAGTGATGGAATAAAAATAAGAATATTTAGAAGAAGAAAAGAAAGTTCAAAAGGTAAAAGAAAATAAAAAGCTGTGCTGTGCGTGGCAATGCATACCTCTAATCCCTTTACTAAGGGAGGCTGAGACAGGAGGGTCAAAAGATCAAGTCTAGTCTGACCAGTATTGTTACCTTGACAAGATCTTGCTTCAAAATAAATAATAATTATAATAACAGTAAAAATACTAGTGCTTGTAACTCAGTGTGAAGGCCCTGGGATTAATACCAATTGCCACAAACAGAGAAAAGGAAAGAAAAAACATATTGTTTCTTATTTTTTGTTTCTATCTTACTACTGCTCCACTGACTCTTCTACTTTTGTGAGGTGTGTTTTATGGAGTAAGAAATGATAAAATTCATATTCCCAACTTTAATGTCACTTTAACCACATTAGTATAAGCATTTACTAAATTGTGTTCAAAAATTCCACTATCTGGGAAATATTTCAAAGAACAACTTTACCATTTAAAAGTGATTCTTACTATTATGTTTTTCATTTTTTGAGACAGGATTTCACTCTATAGCCCACGCTGCTCCTGAACTCACTAAGTAGCCCAGGCTGGCCTTAGACTCATTGAAATCCTCCTGCCTCAGCCTTCCAAGTGCTGGGATTACAGGTATGCACCACCATGCCTGGCTTTATGTGACACTGGGGAATCAGCCTCAGGGACTTGCGTTTGCAAGGCTGGTGCTTTAACCACTGTGCCAATCTTCATCCCCAGTGATTCTTCATATTGATCTTAGAATTTGATATTTCAATCACATATAGCAATTTTCTATGTGCACAAGGGCTAGTGTACTCATGCACCCGTGTGTGTGTGTGCACGCACACACACACACACACACACACACACACACACACACACACACACCCATACACCCCCCGCCCCCTATTGAGACAGGATCTCACTCAGCAGCCTTGGCATGTCCTGCACTCACTCTGGAGCCAAGGCTGGCCTTGGACTCACCTCAATCCTCTTGTCTCAGCCTTCTGAGTGCTGGGATTACAGGAACAATGTCACCAGGCCCAGTTTGTGTGATGCTGAAGAATTAAGCTTGGGTACTTGGAGCTTGATTTAGCATTTGCCAGGCAAGTGCTTTAAATGCTGAGCCATTCGTCCAACCCCACATCCCCCATTTTTATTAGTATATGCATGCAATACACAATAGTTGCATTGAGCTTGACTATTGTGTGCACATATATATCACACTGACATTACAGTCTCTTCCCTCCTCCTTTCAGCCCTCTACTGCCTTCCTCTTTACCCGACTCCCACCATTGCATCCATTTGGTTCTATTGAATTCCTGTATTCTGGATTTCTCATATTACAGAATCCATGTGATATTTTACATGTGAGTTTGACACACTTTAGTAAGTATGATTGTCTCAAGTTGCATCCATTTATCTGCAAAATCTTCAGATATATCTGTTTTTATGAAACGGTAGTACTCTATAGTGCACAGTTTTGTATCCATGGGTCTATTGATGAATATTTTGATATTTTGGCATCTTCTACTATTTAGATATTTTTAATTGTGCCATTATAAACATGTGTATTCATGTAATATACAATTATTTTAATTTTTTGAAATGATAACCAAAATATAGATCACTAGATCAAATGGGATTTTTTTTCATCCTTTTGAAGAATCATTCCATAGTGATTGTACAAGTTTAGAATCTTAAGCTGATCTCAAATTCATGATTCTCTTGCCCCAGCTTCCTGAGTGCTGAAATTATAGGCATTCATCACAGAACCTGGCTTAAATATTATCCTTAAAGTAATATAGAATTAAAACAAAGGGAAACAAAACACATATACCTCTGCTTGTGCATGGAGTCTCATAAATATTGAAAAACTAGTATTGCTTCCTCTTGGTTTTATCTTCCCTGAACTCTGACCCTACGTGTGACCTCATGGACATGCAGAGGCTAAGAAAGTTGATTTCCCAAATTGAGAGTAGAACTGTATTTACCTTAAGCTGAGGAGAGAAGAGTTGGAGAGAGAAGGAAAGGAAATTAGACAGGTGCAGTACGGGAGGTTGGCCAGTGAATATGAAGGTACAGTTAGGTATGAGCGAGGCATTCTGGTAGATGCTCACACATGAGAGTGACTGTAGAGAACAGCAGCACTCCATAGATATCAAAAGGCAAGAAAAAGAATTTAAAAGGTTTCATTAAAAATGATATAAGTTTAAGGAAATAGATGTTTGACCTGACTTAAACTTTATGCAAACTTGATGTATAAATGTAGCAAAACATTATTGTATTCAACTAGTAAATAAAAATTTATGTATATGTTTCATTGAAAAATAAATTTTAAAAAGATCTCCCTGTTTATTTGTGGGGAATATTTTGAATACTAGGAAGAAGACTAATCTACGTGTCCTTCAGAGAAGAATAGATTATAAGACTCTCGTAGTTAGAAATTAGAGCCATAATGGAATCTCGGAAAGCACACACATCAAGATTCAATGATTATTTTTATGTGCATATGTCAATAGGACTTACTCTTTTAAACCAATATCAATCGTGATAAAGGCAAGTATTAAACCAAGAGTACCAGATTATTTTATTATGTTTGATGAAGTAGTTTCTCTGATCTGAATGTTTCAATAAACAAGAATTTCAATTTAACCGTTTCAAAATAATTTCTTCTCCTCGTAAATAATAAATATTTTTGATATTTTTTGAAATAAAAGTTTAAACATCCATGAAGGTAGAAAATATATTAAAATAGAATCGCATTTTTATCTCACTCTATTTTTTATAAACCTACAGAAATTCCAACATTTTCCAGAACAAAGAAATAAGAAACATTATAAGATGAAAGACTGTTGAGAAAAATAGACTGACAAGGAAACCTAGAGGGAATATTCAGTCTCTCTAATTTCCATCCTTACCTAAGTCTGAAATATCTAAGGAGACAATTCTATTTACAGTACTACCAGGTATCCAGGAATTCCTTGCTCTGAGGTTCCACTAACCCCTTCACATAATCCACATTTTGTACTCATTCCCATGTAACTTAAATTTGTCTGACTATGCAGCAGCCTCTTGGTGAGCAGTGACCTCCCCAAGGCGATTGCTTTTTCTTTCTATGTGAGGGCATAACAAAAAGGACAGATCAAGGACTGAAATGTGCTATGCCTTTTTTATATGATTCATTTGTATCAAGTCACATAATCTCTGTAACAATATTTTAGGATGTTACATTTCTGTTCACCATCTTGCCTGTGAAGGGATCACAGCACAATGAGAGCATGACACTTCCTCTAAGCCAGGAAATGGCAAAATGGAGAACTGCCCACGTGTATACTTTAGTTGTTTTATCCAAATGCATCAATGTTTGTTCCATGAACCACCATATAGCAGACAGAAATAGTGACAATAGCTATAGTTTATATGGACTTGATATCAGGTACTATTGACAAAAAAAGAGTTAGTTTTCATCCAGGAAAAAATAATGTTAAGTGGTTTTTTTTATTTTACACACACACACACACACACACACACACACACACACACACACACACATATATATATATATATATATATATATATATATATATATATATATATAGCATTTTGCAGAAAAGAAGCAGTAACTTGAAGATTTTCATCTATTTGACATTCGACACCTAAGTAGTGAAAAACAGTATTAAATACCAAAATAAGATCTATTTCAATATTAAATCTATATGCTTTTTTAACAATATCAAGAAATTCAGATCCTGGTTTTAGCTTCTGCAATGCTAGTATGACCTTCAATATTAACCAATCTTCCTAGATTTAACTCAATTTGACCATAAAATAAAATAATTGATCTATAGTTTTCAACCTTCAGTAATTTAGTAACATTATCTAGGATATTTGTTGCAGCTCCTCAACAGTTTCTACCTTGCTTAATTAAGATCTTAGGAATCCATTAAATTATTTGCTTGTTGAACATTAATGCATACAAGTTTTGATTTTGCCTTGCTAACAATGTTTTCATTAAACTCAGGGACCCATATGGCATTGAGACCACCTTGTCACTTATATATTCAAGAATAATTTATTTAGAATTAATGCGTTTGAGTAAAAAGTTTATCAGATTTCCTGAGTCTGTGCACAAGGTCAGGGTTCCCTCTTCATGATGTTTCCATATCTCCAGAGAATTTGTGCTGTTCTGCTGTATGGGTCATTGGTCCGGTTTTTTTTCTTTGTTTTTTGTTTGTTTGTTTGTTTTTGTTTGTTTGTTTGTTTGTTTGTGTGTTTGGTTGGTTGGTTGGTTGAGATTTTTTTGTCTCTGCTTTATTTTCTCATGTGACAAACGCAATTAAAATTTCAGTATATATTATTTTCCATTCCCCATTTCTGCATCGCTGCCAGATATGTAAACCCACTTTCAGTCCCCTAATGACTGTATTTTATAATCTAATTTTCCTCTTCACAGCACGTATCATCTAAGACTGTTTTATGGGTTATTTATGAATAGTGTCTTTCTCATCTCACTAAAAAGTTTTACAAGGCAAACATTGCTCTGTATGAAATTGTCCTCTTAGCAACCATGATTGTGTTTAATAAAAAGTGACCAATAAATATTGTTTTATAATATTTTGAGATGCATAAAGAGATAATGTGACAAAAATGCAAAATGTAGGTCACTTCTATAAGCAGAAAATTAAGAAGCCTTCCCCAGGCCTACAGTATACTCTCTCAGTGACTCAATCTAGTCCATAGAATTGATGTGATATCAAAATTACAGGCAGAGTGGGTCTCTCTCTAGAGTCATCCCTTCTAAGTTGTCTCTCTGTGATTTCATCAACCTGTACTCTTCCTTACCATATTATCAACCCATCACTAACAATGAAAGTGCTGAATTGTCTTCTTTAGTCTCCTTGCTGTTTGCTCTGCATCCCGTCACACTCTGGTTCTCCACCTTCTAGTTCACCTATTCCCACAGCACACCGGACTTTACCCAGGACGTCTCCTGACTATCCTGGGAATGAGTCTGCATTTATCCCTAAGGCATGGCCTTTCCTCTCTATGCTTATGCTTATTTTTCTTATTTTTCATCTTCAATGTTTGGGTCAAATCTCTGTCTCTTTGATGAAAATTTCACTTACTCAATGTTAGCTTATCTGTTCTTTGATTCTATTTTATTTTTCTCCTGGTCTAGTTGCAATCTTCCTGAAAACAATGTCCTTCTGTGTTCTAAATGATTCAGTCTGGTAGTTATAAGTCACAAACCATATTTTAAAATACAATAGAATAAAGTAACAGCAAGTCATGTGAGTAGAATAGAGTAAAACACAAAGGCTGAGTCAGATTTTTCCACAAATATAAACCAAACTTTTTTTTTCTGTGAAATTTGGATCTCTTGAAGATGTACATAAATACTTGTTCACAGTGTAAGGCAGAGTTCTAGAATGTGGAATTTCATTTATGAAGTCTGAGAGCTACTGTTCTTTAGAAATAAACACAGAATTGCTCACATTACACAGACTCATTAAGATCTAACTTTTGATGGATTGGTTGAATTGACCTTCAATTAACATGTACAACGAATGTTAGAAAATTAGGCCCAATGTTAGACAGAATAACTGCATCGCTGCTACAATAGAAAAACACCATTTGCCTAATTATTTAAAACTAAAAAGACAAGCACGTAGGTTACAAACATGACATGACTCACTTAATATCACTTAAACTTTTCTTCAATTTTAATCTCTTGTTTAATGAAAAATCAACCACAGCTTCTGTATTTGACAAGAACAGGAAGACTAGTAGGTTAGGGTTATTGTCTTAAGCATTAAATAAGAAAAGGCTTTAAAGCTGACCTAATGTTTTATTTAATGAATCTTGAATAAGAGCTTTCTCTCACTCTACGATAAACAGCCAAATTTGAAAACTAATACTTTTTTCCATAGGATTTTCTGTAATCTAAGAAGAAGAACAAGGCTTTTATGCATCTAGAGTTGGTATTAAAAGAGTTTGATTTAAGAAATAAGCTACCACTGAAGGCAGAACTTTAAGGGATCAGCTTCTATTGAAATCTATATCTTAAACATATTTTTGGTGCGCAGTTCATTAGTGACCTTTGCATGAAACAGAAAAGACAGCAAGATGGAAGTTGCTTATTAATGAAACTTTAATAATATATGGCAAACTATGGAGCACTCTCTGAGTCGGTGGCTAACTGCTCCGAGGAACCACAAGTGAATGATTTATAAACACTATAAAATCTTATGACATCTCTCCATGCAATGTCTCTTTTAGCAATTTTAAAATAGTGGCAGTGGCATTGACTGATAATTTCCTTTCCTAATGTCAAATCTAAAAGCTGAATAACACCCAAAAGAAAATCCAGAGATCCCTTTTATTCATATTAATAGGAGAAATAAAGGCAAACTAGAGCAAATATAAACATTCCTAATAGCAGATAAAGTTTTTGTGAGCAATAATAAAACCTGAAATAGTTAGAGAAGCCTACAGAGAAAAGAAGGCTACATCAAAGTAGCAAGAGCATCTGTGAGCAGCAAAGGAGTTTTAGATGATCAGACACGTGCAAACCGGCGTAGGGGAGGGGGTGTTCAAATCACAGATCATAATTCACTGGGAAATCTCACCATTTGCATTTAAAGCTGGACAGACTTGGAACAACATGCTCATTTCACTCACATCCTGCTACGTTAGTCTCTCTTGTTCCTGAGACACACTGCTTACCACTCACAACTTAAAGGAGGTGTGAGGCTCAATTTATCTTACAGTTTCAGGTGGCCCAAGACACAGCTTCAAGGCAAGAATGTCATGACGCAAGGAGATGGTGTCATCAAACTGCTTAGTTTATGGTGTCTGGGAAGGTAAGCGGGGAACAGCACCAGAAGGGAACGAGTTTCAGATGGCATTTACTTCTATTTCCATGATCCCCTAGGAACACTCAGGAATTTATTGTGCTAGCCTGCTAGGCCTTCCTTATCCGGTGAAGCTGACACATCAAGATCAAAGGTCGTGCTGCAACCCTCTGTTGACTTCATACCCAAATACATCTCATTAAACCATACTTAATCATTAAATATCCAAACTGAAGCAAGTTCAAATTCTGCCTAGCATAATACAACTACGTGAAAACACAATAATTTTTCCCCCTTCTTCTTTGTCTCAACCGTTCCAATATTTTTCAGAGGTTCAAGTCCAAGTTTCTTCTGAGACTTGAAGAAATCCTGAGTTGGGAATCTCTGTAACTGTAAGAAAAAAAGTTGTATAATTCTAAGGGACAGTAAAATAAAGTAAATGCTGCTAATCCAAAACAGGATTATCAGGGTAAAAATTGAACTTGTCCAAAGCATGACTGAAAACAGCAGGTTAAAAATGAAACTTCATATGTGGCATTCTGGAGATGATGCTGGCAAGTTGTGATTACCAAAAGGCTTGGGCAGCCACACCCCTCCGGCCTTACTGGTTGCAGCCCATGTGGCCTCTCTCTTGGACTGGCTCTACTCTCAGGCTGCAGTGCACTGTAGATATTCCGTGCTTCTGGTTTCTCAAACTCTTGGAATCTCGTCTGCATCTTTGGCTTCATACTTAAGCTGCACTCCTTGCTGTCTTAGGAGCTCCTTGCCCTTCCTTTCAGGCCTTCTTTTGAAATCTGGGTATAAAAGTATTCCAGACCTCTAAAACTCTTGCATTCTTCGTGCTTAAAAAACCAGAATCCTACAAACACCAACGTTGGCTTTCAAATTAGGCAGTAGACAGGCACCCTTGGACCACGGCTCCAGCTCCCTCTGAGTTCTTCAGTTGATAAACGCAGTGGAATGAATTTTAGAAAACTAATTTTGGTAACTAATTGTGGAAAACTAAGGGGTTCTTCTTATACAGGCATCTCCAAAATTCTATTCTTAAAATAAAAGTTCATATTTTTGCACCCTTGAATCTACAATGAATGAGGTCTTGCTGATTGTTGAGATTCCCTCAAAGCACTTCCTTGATTCTGTAAAAAGTACTTGGTGTTTTTTGTTTTTTCATGGTGCTAATGTTTTTAGCAGAAATATCTACTTTGCCCTCACCTTTTCACCTGATTACTTATGGGTCTAACTTCAAGGTTGTGGAAATTTCCGTTTTCATTTGTTCAAACAGTATTTTATTTTATTTTGTACCACCATGTCCTGTTTATTTGGTGCTGGAGAACCAAACTCAGGACCAAGGGTGTGCTAGGTGAACACTTCAAGCACTGTGCTATTTCTCTGTACTCTTGGATTTTTCTACTCTTATTTTTATACCCATTTTTCCCTATAAATCTGGCCATATATGGCCAGCAAACCCAAGACAGAGACAATATTTTGAGCTGTTTCCTAATGCCTTTTTCCATATTATTTGGCCCACCTCCATTAATCTCAGCCTCTCCCAGAGTCTCAGATTATGAGCAAAATATTGACAATTTCTTTGTCATTCCAAATGCCGACGGAATCCTGTTCATGCATCAAACCTGAGCCTGGTTTTTACTGCCTGCATTTCTATGAGCATTCTAGTCTCATGGGATCTGACCAAAAGTAGACCATAGGAACTACCAACTGCATTCTTAGGTTTCACTAACTTGCATTTTCAAATTTTCTAAATCCTTTCAGAAAACCATTTCCCAAAACTTCTAAATCACATGATCAGGCACAGAAATAAAACCCAGTATCTCTGGTACCGATTTTCTATACTAATCAGCGTTGTCATCACTGAGGAACAATATCTGACAGCTGCAACTGAAAGGAAGAGGTTTAACTTAGCTCACAGTTCTGAGAGTCTTTACATGGTTGGCAAGCTCCAAGACAAGACATGATGGCGAAAGTGCATGGTAGAGCTAAGCTGCTAGCCATGGCAGCTGGGAAGCACAGCAGGATAAAAGCACCAGAGAGGAACAGGGGACAGTGAATACATAGTATGCCAAAGGGACGGTACCCAGTAAGACAGTTAGGTGTCCATGACCCAACTGGACATATCCAAGAACTTGCTTTATTAGTCTGAATTTTATACAACAAGAAAGTTGACATGTCAAGGTTAATGGTCATATATTTCTTCTATTTATTAATACACTTTTTTTCTTTGATTTTTAAGCATGATAGCAGGAGAGTTTGTGATTTAAAAGATGATGTAAAAAGAGAAAAAAGCAACGATGACAATGTAATTTAAGTAAAATAAAGGGAAATGTACATGTGACATAAAATTTTCTATTAAAGTACCGACTTACTTTTTTTCTAGATAATACAGAAAATTAGGTACCTAAACTAATCTTAAATCATTAGTAAGACTTATCCCAAATTTCATAAACAATAGGCAGCAGAAAAGACATTTGCTTATATGTGATGGATTTGTGAGAGGGGAGGTAAATAAAAAGAGAATGATACTTCATGAATTCATAATAGATAAATTTGTATTAAATACAATTACATTCTTATTGATGTGTATGCTCCAAGTGAAATCCTATTTTAAATATCTTCTATGTGCTGATGGTACTCCCAGCTTACATCTTTCTTGAACTTCAGACACTTGCGTATCAGATTGCTAATTGCCAGTTCTACCTGGAAGTGTAGCAGGCACAGCCAAGACAACATATCAAAACCAAGAATCGCATTCACCGTCTACACTTTCCTGCAAAGATTCACATCGCTTGTTGCTCAGGTTAATATGTGAGCGCATTCCTAGAGCCATCTCTTTCTGACCCGTCACTTCCAGATCTTCCCTCTCAGGGAAATTCACTTGGTTCTTGCCATCTGCGCTGCCGCAATTGTCATTAGAGCCAAAGGAACATGGCGACGATTATCTGGTAGATTTCTCTGCAATAACCCTTCTTGTCTCCATTCCATTCTACATGGTATCAAGGTATATGTCATTTAAAAAAGTTAACTAGTATGGTATTTCTTTACTTTAAATGTTCACTTAGAGTGAAAGCCACAGTGTTTTTTACTTAATATAACCACTTGAACATTCATGAACTGGCCCTGTCTTACTCTTGAGCTCTGGTTACCCACTCCTTCCTCTGGCTTACTTAGCTGTAACCACAAAACCCTCTTTTGTCTGTAACCACATTTGCCACAGGATCTTTGTATATGTCACTGTATCTGCTACCACTATTCAGATGTCTTTTTCCTTTCTTTCCTTAAATATCAACCCAAATGTCATCACAATGAAGGCTTTG
Organism: Ctenodactylus gundi; assembly: GCA_004027205.1. Lineage (NCBI taxonomy): Eukaryota > Metazoa > Chordata > Mammalia > Rodentia > Ctenodactylidae > Ctenodactylus > Ctenodactylus gundi. The sequence continues at coordinate 315,693 of PVKB01000390.1, forward strand.
CTTATCATTCATGTTCAATATGTTTTATATATGTATCTTTTTTAGTCATATTGTTGTTTTATATACTAAAAAGTAAGATATAAGGGTAATTCTCCCTATCATTAATAATCATTTCCCAATAATTGGAACACGTCAGATCTGGTACACCATTTTTCATGGATAATATCTCCATGCACAATGGAGGAAATTACTTCTGCTAAACACACTTTCTTACCATTGAAAACCCCATTTTCGGAAGTGCCTTAGAATAAGCTTAGTTTCTCTTTATGTCTCTAAGCTCTGTTACTCTTGAGAAGAAAAATGCATCCACTTAACTTAATTGTTTATACTTTAGTATTAAATCATTAATTGTATTTGGTGTTTCCATTATAATGCCTTAATTTTTGTTAAAATATGGTGTTCCTCAAATGGGGAGAAGATATGGATTTTTAAAAATATAGCAGCATTTATGCAAAATAAATTGAACCATTAATAAGTAAGGGAGGGGCTGTCATAATAAATACAGAAGGGTCATAGTTAACAAGCTAGATCTGTTCTGCCTGTTTTTCCAGCACAGCAAGAGTTTGAACCGATGGAAAAAACTTAGCTTAGTTGTCTACATGAAAATACAGATCAAGTCAGCAGAGCAGGACTCATGAATATAGAAGTCGAATATTCCTACGTGAAAACTTTCCTGGAAAATATATTCAAACTGAATCAAATGATACTTCCAAATCATGTGGATTTTATATAGCAAATAGTAGTTATTTTAGCTAGAAGCAGCTGGTAAGGTACATTGAGGAATCAGCCATACTATTAGCCCATTGGAGATATTATATTATTTATAATTTATATTGTAAGACTAAAATAACCTTATGAGTGCTTCTTTGCCAAGGAACTGGTTGATAGTCATTGATCAGTAAGGAAATTTTCTTCCTTCAAGTAATAAAAATTTGTCTGCTTTGAGTTTGCAAATATGTTATGAAAAAGTAGAAATGTGGTTTCACATAATGCTGGGTCAGCTCTATGTGTTAGTCATTCTATGAATCCAGGAAGTCGGAGATGTGAAAGTAAATGCAAATAAACTACTGGGCTTCTGTTTCATAGATACATCTCTGCTCATGTTAAATGACCTGCAAGACAGGTGGGAACGAAAAAATTACAGATAGCAGATATAATTCTGTAAATGGCAATGTGATGGTCATGAATAAAAATAGAGGTCTTAACATCTCTGGAGTGTCACTCTGTTATTTTAAAAATGATGGTTGACATTCTCAAGTTTACACGCTATGTAAAGATCTGGTAAAGGGAAACGCCAAGATATCAGTAATACTTAAAGTATAATAAAAAGTCAGAAGCAGCTGAAAGGAAGCAGAAAGTCAAAAGGCAAGTGATGGGGGAGTTTGATCTAAATGAGTGAGCAAGTATTAAGGAGACTTGCACCAGTACCATGAGTCAGCATTGTAGGGGGCACTAGGTGACAGAAGGAATCAGGACTGATTAAGAACAGCTGGCAGAGGGTGGAGCTGAGAACAACATAATCACCCTATGTGAATTCAATGTAATTGACTCAGATTATCCCAGTAGTCTCAGCTACTTCCCAACTCCATGAGGCACTTTTAGAAATAGAATGAACTCTGTCTCCAACGCATTTGATGTCCTGCAGAATCATCTCACAGTTGCTCAAAGATCTGTCTTTCCCGGCAAGTATCCAGATATATCAAGAAATGCTACAGTAAGTTAGAGTACAACTCAGAAAAATCTGGAAGTCAAATGAAGAAATAGTATCTCTCCATGTTTCCCAAGAAAATGCTAGAAATTTAAAAATATGAGTTTGAGAAAAATCCATTACCATGTTTTTATTTATAATACGTATCATTTCTAAGAACAATAATTCATTTGCAGTCCGATCTCAGCCTCCAGAATAAAAACACAAGCCACATAAAATTTTTTTATATTAATATTGCTCTTAAAGTATCACTGAAACCTGGAAAAATCTAAATTTGCATTGTGAAGGTAACATGGCCTAGCATCTTCATAAGTCATAAATATACACTATTTTCCAAAAAAGAAATGAACAGTGTGATACTCAAAGGAAATTTCTAAGGGATCTATACAAATATAAACTAAACTTACCTTTACAAATGTAGTGAAAAACATCTACACACACACACACACACACACACACACACACACATGCACACACACACACAATTACCTTAATTATGTATGAAAACCTTTATTCAGAAATACAATAGTTAACTCATAAAATTGAAAAAGAGCTAATATAAAACTTTAAATGTGCTTTAAATACATTTTGCTTAACATGTATTCCAAAGACCTAAGCTTCACTTTTATGTAAAAAAAATTGTAGTAGCTTTAAGACATAGGAATATTGGCTACTGAGATAACTTTTCCAATACGGTAAGGCATGAATAAAAACAAGACAACATCAGGCCCAGTTGCAAACCTGTTGTTGTAGCTGACGTATGTCTTCTGCTCTACTCTCCAAGAGGCGCGTACTCATATCTTGAGACTTAGAATTATGAAGCCTTTGCATCTGTGATGGTTGTTCTATGACAAATTTCAACATTCTGCATGTTATATATGTATATGTATATGTATATGGTATATGTATATATGCTGGCTCACAATATTTTTTGACACCTATAGAAAAACTGAAGACATTGTGTCATAGTATGATATTTAATGGATGGCAAACGAACAGACACCAAACGTTGACTTAACGGATTGGTCTTAAGTTTCAAGATTCTATTTTTGTCTCTTGTATTTTCAAACAGGATCTGAGAGTGCCAGCCAGGTCAGCCTGGACTCAGCTCTCCTGCCCCCCTCTCCTGAGTACTGGGATGGTGACATTCACCACCAGGCCTGCATCAATATTCTGTATGCCTAAGCTGACCTTTGCTATCAGCTGCTCTCAGGTGAACACCATTGGTGCTGTTGAACAGTTGAACACGCTACATACTGCAAGGCTCTGGGATCTAGTTGCTGTTAATCTTTTCCTGTCAATGATGTTTCTTACTAAAATAAAATAAAAATCAAGGAATTCCACACTTTAATACTGTGCTGTGATATGTATATCAGAAACAGAATTAACAAGTATTGAGGACAATGTTGAAAGAATTTCCAGTTTTCTCTCATTCGGCCTTTACATACTTCATCTGTATTTTAGTTTGAAGCTTAAATACACCTTACATGAATGAACCCGTAATACTGAGTGGCACCGACGAAGCTGAGCGTGAAGCTTCTGTATTACAGATAATTAGCTTGGCCACTCAATGTCAGTCTCCATCACCTTCACAAAGTACCTGTGGCGACTGGCTACACATTTCTTTGACTTTCATTTCCTGATATAATGCTAATGTGGAAATTTAGGCATCACATTTCATTATATCCGTACTTTCAAAATGTTTTTTTTTTTTTTTTAGATTTAAGGTAATTTTCTGGCTCACATTGGGACCTACATTTTATAGTCTAAATGCTACACTGCTTAAATCATTTCAACATTTTTCCAAAATTTATGAATATGTACAAATGACTTTGGAGAGAATAGTTCAGTCTATCTTGTACCCTATCAGTAGTTATGTAGAAAACACTAGTGATTGCATAGTCCCTGCAATGTTTTCCTGCATTGGTTTTTAGGAACGGACCAAAAATGTGACCTTCTCATGGACAAATCAACATTATCATCAAAATGACAGCACAGGCTAAAGAAAGCCAGGAAGTGTGATACACATACTCCGATAAATATGGACTTGGGAGAGTATACAAAGCAAAATTATACGATCTCTCATACTGATTGTAATTGCTAGCCTTCCAACAATTCAATCATCATCTTCACATTTAGGAAAGTACAAAAATAGCAAAGTCAGACTTTCAAGCAAATGATGTCTCTCTTCCCATCCTTGTTTTATTTTTTTTTACACTGTCTTGAAACCCTAAGCTAAACAGTGTCCTTGTTCAATGGGATAATATCTTCTTAGCACAGAAGAGAAAAGTCCAATTGCAATTAGGTGAAAGAACACCCAATGACAACCGGATCTACGTTCTGACCACTTTACGATACCCTTGGAAATCAAAGCTACTGACTGTAGAAAATCAAAGGCATTGATTGTCAGGACATCATATGCACTTCATAGCCACAGAGACACTTAAAATTACTTTAGCTTCTTCTACTAAAAATGAAAAAAAATCTATCTTTAAATTCACAAAATAGATCTGAGACAAGATAGGTGAATTCTCTAAATAGAAGAGGAATATAGATACATAAAAACGTGGAAAGAAAAACAAAAGAAAACAATAAGAAGAGAAAAAATAGATTTGCTCAGCTTAGCTAATGAAAGAATTTTTGTTATTGATAAAATTAGGTAATAAGAAAGTCATACGTACAAATAATATAGAGCTATTTGTACCTATGTATTTATATAGCTGTATAGTTGTGTATATAAGTATATATACATATAAGTATACTTATGTATACTGTATTTTTGTAGCTATATACGTATGTGTATGTTATCTTAAATACATGGAGTGATACAGATCATGTATAAGATTTAATGTACTAGTAGAAAAATCTCAATCGAACATCAAATACCGTCATCATAATACAAGGAAATCAATCAAATTTTCTACGCTCCTTTGGAAAGCAGACCCATTTTTACCACTGCCTAGACTATGCTTTAGATTTTGACATTTTCAGCGCCTCCATTAGGAAATCTGGCCAAGAGTCAGAAAAGTAGAAATTTTAGTGGTAGAAAAAAACAATCTGAACTTAATATTTAGTGCTGTTCAACTAATCTAAGAACTTCTAAAGCAAGATTTTAAAATTTAGCCATAGATACACCAACAATCAATGCAACGCCTGGTATTTGCTTGAGATATAATTTCATTTTAATGTTGAATTAACAATATTTTATGCTGAGTTGAGTTGAATGTGGAGGATCTCTTTGTGCTGCCTGTTCCTTAATTTTAATTGCCCAATTAGCTGGAGCCGCCTGGTTCATGCTTAATAAGAGTAAGCGAGATCACTTTAGTAAGCAGTACATGAGTTAGGTCTGGCGGTTTACTCATGTGAAACTAGAAAGCAAATTATTCTGCATTTTTCATAAGCATTTAAGCATTATTGTAAGAGAACAGATACCTAAAAACTTGACAATAATGAATAGAAGAGACTGATGTCAAGACAGCAAAACCTCATAATTTTGCATTATCTTCTCGAAGAATATTTTTATGAGTATGCTTCATCTTTAGAGGCTGCTGTAACTCAAAGAAGAATCTATGTTTTTACAAAAAAAAACTTTATGAAAATTACAATCGTCTGTACAAAATAAAGGCAACCATAATTATTGGCTAATTTCAACAACTATGAAGAAAGGATATCTCAAAGTCGAATAGGTAAATATGATATTAATGAGCAATCAATCAATAAACTAATAAACCCAGTAACAAGTTAATGTACGTGGTACCAACATCTTGATTTTCCCATGAATAGTACTGTTCTTTTTCATAAAATGTCTCATTGAGAAAAAGAACATAAATCTACAAAAAATTTAGCAGGAAATTTTCAGATATTTATTTATACATATTTTTCCTTGTGGCTTAAACATTTGTAGTTAATATGAATTGCTTTTAAAATAACAACAAGTGCTTAAATCATGCAATTTATAATTTTAAAATAATATATTTGTATTTTTACTAAAATAAATCAATCCAGGCTAATGTGCTGAACTATAAGACTTAACTAATTTATAACATTAATTCTTTCTGACAGAAACAATAAAACACATGTCCTATAAAGCATGCAATGAAAATTTGCTAGAAGTTGAAAATGTCAAGACCATATTTTCAAATATTAAGAAAAACCTGTTAATAGATGTCCTGTGATACTATATATTTTAAATTAGTAGACTCTACTCTTTCAAAACTATTGTGGCCTTAATGGTAGCCATCCAAAAATCTTAAAAGCAAGAAAAGATTATCAAAAAGAAAAATGTAGAACTGAAAGAGCTTAAAATCGAATGGTCTGACAAATAATGAAATTTTGCCACAGGAAATCTGGCAAAATCATCCACAGACAATAACATAACTGTACCCATATGGATCAGATAAAGATTTTTTTAATCTTCTTATTCACTGAAGAATATAGTATAACAACTATTTACACAGGTAATACAAGGAACATAAAGAAAATTTAAAATACATGAGGAGGATGTACTTTCCACTTTATGCGAAGGATATGAGCATCAATTTGTTTGTATCACCAGGGATTCTAGAGCCAGTGTCTCACATATCCTGAGGACAAGGATCCTCAATGGATGGGCGTGACAGCAGACTGCATCTGATTGGAGAAAGGTTTAGTGATTAGAAGTGAAATCGATAGAAATGATTCCATCCGAAGAGTGAAACAAAAAATAAGTGAAACTCAAAGCCAGGGCCTTGGGGTTAAGGACAGCAGTGCGTACGTGTTTTGGAGCTCACCGGAAGAAGAGAGAGAGACAAGGTATAGGAGAGATAGATGATGAAACTGTGGAAAATTACCAAGCCCATTTTTTCCCGTCAGACTCAAGTACAATAAATTTGTGTCAAACTCTATCAAGGTACATCACAGGAAAAATACTTTGAATGAATTTCAAATATAAAGAAAAAATTTTGAATATTCCCTCTGGGAATGATGCAATAAATAAGAAGAAATAATAATACAAATGATGACCAGCTTCTTGTCAGAAACAGTAGCAGACAGGAGACAGTAAAATGCAACATTGAAGCACCAACAAAAATGTCCAGTCAGAAATTCACCGTCTGTGTAAAAATACATCAAAACAAAGTAAAGCTGGCATTTTTAGAGAAACATAACACAGATTTTATTGCCAGCAACCTGGACTACAAAAGATACTAAAATTCTCAGCTTCAGAAACAGAATATCAGATGAAAATCCACTCTAGCTAAGGAAGAAACAAGAAGACAATGTAAATGTAAGTAGATATTAAATGCTACTTTAGTTGCTTTTATAATTTTCTAAAAAGACAGATATTTGTTTAGAACAAAGATAATTTCATTGTATGATGATTTTTTTGCATTTAGAAGATTTTTCTATTTGTGTTGCGATGTAGAAAAAGTGAAATGAGTTTTAGCTTAGCGTTAAATCTAAACAGACTGAAATAAGTTAAGCTTGTGTATTTTAATTTCTGGGGCAAACATTAAAGAACATTAAAATTAAATCTAGGCAGAACTCTAGCTAGGCTGCTCTTTGGTACACTGATTATTAGTGCCACACATAATTGTACTGATCCTTAATTTTTTGGGTTACAAAACGTGTTACATTCATATATATATATATATATATATATATATATATATATATATATATATATTCATATATATATATAGAAGAAAGAGAGAGGGAGAAACTTTCAAAGTAGCTGTGACTTAGTGGGTCAACCTGGGTTCAAATTACTGTCATTCACCTTGTGAGTGTGAAAACGATACTGAAAAAAAAATCTTTTTCTGAGTTTCTCATCTATAAAGTGGGGACAATAATACACTTATCAGTCAGAATTTTTCAAAAAATGTTATTCAAATTAACCCATAAAAATTCTTATAATAGTACCTGGTACATCTGTCTGTAAATATGAAATAAATACTTCACTTATGTTTGTTTGCTTAGTTTTCTTTAAGTAAAATAAAGATATCTTCCTTTGGATTTAAGCCCATAGTTTGCCTTATGTGTTTCTGATTTTCTAAAAGTGCCAGACATTTTTAAATACTAAACAATTTCCAAGTTCATGAATGTCTGAGTGACTGAAGCATTTTTTATCATGACTGAAGTGGGAGGGAACATGGGAGACCAGGCCATACTTTAACTAAAACTGCTGTCACACACTGGACAATCAGACTAACACATGGTCGTGTAGTTAACGCAGAATCTTTCTCATTGAAGAAATGCCTTTCGCAGAAACAGCATTGGGAAAGTATTTTCATGTTTTTATGAAATTATGCCATTTATCATTTTTGACAGCAATGTATATTAAAGGGAATAAAGTCTACATAGAAATCTTTGACTTATGAAGTCTTAGATTTTTGACATATGAATAGGCTCCATAGCTAATCTGAAAGATCAAATTAAAGGTAAAAAAATCTAAAAGTGCTATATTATAAAAATGGAAACAACTGTATATACATTTTCTTAAATGGAACTTATTTAAGACAAAATACAACATTTAAAGTCCATAGGCAGTAAATGTAAATTTGTTTAATGACTAAGTAAATAATGCTCTTTATACTTTCTTTTGAGAACTCTGATGGAAATCGGAAAGAGCTGAACATAATTAAGCTTTTACATTTCCATCCAATTCTCATAGTATGGGCATTGCAGCAGAACTTGAAGACTCTGAGGTATTTTTTTTTTTTTTTTTTTTTTTGCAGGACCAACACTAAATGCAAAAATGAGGCTCTGGGAAAGAAAAGTTCAGGCAAAATCCTTCAATATATAAATGATTTTGAAGCTTGAAGGATAAAAGAAAATATAATAAGAAAGAGGATGGTGGATTACAGAGGATGTTAAGACAAATAATAAGACGTTTTGCAAACATGAAAGGAACCAAGACCAGTGACAGAGAAAGTGGGGTTTCTTACAAATGGCCAGAGCAATTTACTGACTAAGAAGACAAGTGTCACAAAACCCAACATCAAATGTACCATTGCCTGCCTAGTCTTACAGAGGTTGGGGAGACAGTCAAAAACAGATATATCTTGGGAGAACAAGAAGAGAGAGAGAGAGAGAGAGAGAGAGAGAGAGAGAGAAAAGAGAGAGAGGAAGAGGCTTGAATTGTGATGAACATGTGCCTAATAATAAGATCAGTTAGTTTTTCTTAAACAAGAATTAAAAATCATTTACAAGTAATTACTTATTTTATAAGTTTTTAATGGAAATCTATAAAGATTTAACAATTTTTAAAAATAACAGAATGTTACTTGCTCCTTATCCTGAGTTCATGATGAAACTGGATGAAATTGGAGCTGCCCTGGGCCAAGAAGGCTCTGCACCTGAAATCCACTTTCCAGGAAGAAAGAAGTATTTGGAAATAATTTCTGAAAAATTCTCAAATGTCTGTGAGGAATGGAGAGAAAATCATGGAGTGCTAGGTCTTCTCCCCGTGGCTCTGTCCTTCTACTACGCGCTGTGCACGAGCACCAGGTAAAATCGTGCTTCCTCAGAAGAGCCTGGACTAAACAGAAAATCACAGTGAAAGCCATGGCGTAAGCTGTCGTTTTAAATATCTACTGTGAGAATGACGGGTACAACTCCTTGTGGCAGAATCTTTGTTCCCATCCCTCCACTTCTTACATCTCTGAACTAAATATGCAACTACTGTCAATACTGACAAGTGGCTGTGCAGTATGTCAAGGTGGAAACTGAGGAAGACAAACCAAACTTCATTAATTCTTGTGGGAGAGGGGAGTGGGGCAAACCCTGCAGGAAACCCAGACAGAGAGAGTGCAGCCTCACAAGAAACCTGTGGGGTACCATTTTATTTTGTCACTAGGACAATTAGAACAGGCTGTTCTTTATGTAGAAAGGCACACCTTGGTAAAAGATACGTGGCAAGAGACAGAGAACCTTATGCAGGTAGGCACCATGTTGTCTGTGCTTTGTGCACCATCAGGAAGCTACGGAGGGGAGTTCTGAAATGTTTCCTTCCGGAGTTTGTCTACTGGGGAAGCAGCTCCCCAGGAAGATGATGATTATTTTTACATTACTATGGTTGTGTCCTGATGCCCAGGCACCAGGTCAAACATTATCTTAAAAACTCTACAAAGAGTTGTTTTTCTTCTTCTTCTTCTTCTTTTTCGCTGAGATAAGCATTTAAGCCAGAGGATATTATTCGAGTGAAACAGGTTACCCTCTAAAATGTGGATTTCATCTAGTCATTAGCAAGGATTTAGAAAACTGATCTCATTTGAGTAAATACAAATTCTGCATACAGACTGTCTTTGGCCTCAAGCTACAATTTTGGGTCTTCAGATAACCAGCATATGCCATCAGATTTTGTGGTTAGCAAACCTCCACAATCAGGTAGACCAATTTCTTGAAAAATTCTTTTATTTTTCTCTTCACACATTTATGCCAAAATTTTAACAGAACCTAATTTAAAAAATTAACATGATCTTTATTTTTATATTTATGTTTGATATATTGTATAATTGTCTAAAATGGGTTTATGAATTATATTCAAATTATAATCAGGAAAATAATTTAAATGTAATTTCAGCAAAGTACCTAACCTTTAGGTCAGTAATTACTCCTCTGAGATTTTATTTAGTTTAGTAATTTTCAAAGAAGTCAAAAATATGTGCAAAAAATAGTCATTAAAACATTAATGAAAATAAAAAGGTACAATAACTTAAGGTATTCTGTATTCACTTTACTTTAAATTAATTTAAAGGTCTTGACCTGAGACTACCAGCCTAACTAACATAAAATTTAAACGTACAATATTTCAGTAGCATATTGTGAGCAAAAAAAAAAAATAGCCGCACTGAAAACTTAATTATTTTTATGAGTACAACAGCATTAAAAGGATGACCACCAAGGATTCTATCTCAGCTCTCGGCTCCATTTGAACAGCAATTTCTGTAAACTGGTATGTTTTTATGCTACAGAATCTTCCATTTTTCATTTAGTCACCAGAAGTCAGAGACTGTATTAGAAGACACAGAAGCAATGAAACAGGAACTCCTGGGAACTTTGTATCAAAGTTAAAAACAAAAATGAATTTATTCATTTATTTTCTTTAGTCAGAAGTGCTGCAAGGGGATTTCAAAATGAAAGAAAAAAATGCTTCCCATTGTAAAAATAAGCAAATTCATTAAAAAGAAGTCTGTAAATCTATCATAATCTCAAGACTATAGCAGGAGCTGAGAGGTGGACTAGACATATAACTGTACCCTATTGAACCCTCACTCAAGTTTTATGATTGATCTCTTTCTTAAGTACCCACTCCTTATACTTTGCAATCATTTCTGTATTAAATCTTATTTTAAGGAAGCCACCTTAACTTTGATCAAAAGGATTTGGAATTCATCTGATGACTTTAAAAATCAAGAGATTTCCATGTATAACCCGGAATGATGTAAAGACGAATCCACCTCCTATTCTAGAAAGTGCTATGTTAAAAAACTGTAATTAGCAGACATTAGTAGAAAGGTCTGTACGTTTTTTAACAGTAAAACCAAATACTTGCATATTATTACTCAGTATAAGAAGTTGCAACTACACAAATTTCTGCAAAGTCATAATATTCAATTTAAAAAATATGTTCATGTAGAATGTCATCCTCAAAGAAAGGCTCCTATAGTGTGTGTTTTAAAGAACACCTATTGTAAGTCAGTAATAGGCGACGCATGTTATTTTCCTGTTTTGAGTCTTAAAGGAGAAAGGTCAGCTTTTTGCTTACATGTGACACTAAATAGAGAATGCATCACACAGGGTGTTTCGTTTTGTAAGACATCTGTAGCAAATGATCGCCTTAGAGGCTGCTTTCTAGTTCAGCAATTTGAAACTGTATTTCACATGTCTAGCTACAATATATTCTACTAACACTGAAGTAATAATCTAAAGAGTTTTAAAATATATATTTCATATTTATGAATTATGTATAACTATATTCCAAAATCTATTTTAAATGTATCACTGCTTGTTAATTATAAATAATATGAATAACCCTTAATAATAGTTCTTGTATTTCTTAGAAATATGTTGCTGAAATTAACAACTGTTCATTACTTCTTTTACAAAAGCTACTTTCTTAAAAACAGAAAATAATATATGTTAAAAACAGAACTGTATATATTGTAGGTATTTTGACCTGGTACTTCAAACAAGTAAAGAGAGTATTATAACATTTACAAAATTAACCTCCCACACATACTATAGGAGCTTTCTGAATGAGTATGCTACATGATTGAATAAGGAAAAATGGGCCTGTGTTATGAAAACCTTTTATTTATGAAAAGTGGCAAATGAATGAATTTAAAGACAATGAAAAAAACAACAAAACATGGTTCAATTTCACCTTTCCTGGAAGGCTATATTTTTCAGACTATAGTGAAATGGAATATGGAAGATTAAAATATAATAAGTGAATTAAAATTTGTTAAAAATCCTGAAATTTGCTGAGAATGTAATTTGCAAGTGAAGTGACTTTCCAGCCTACATAAATTCCTTGGCTGGATTCTTGTACAAAACCTGAGGGTTTTTTAAAAAAATGAGCTGATATTAAAATAAGCTGAATTGAAATATACTCTCTTAGGGAAGGATATTTTTAAAAATAATTCAAGTTATTATTGCTTTTTTCCCAAATTTACAGATACTGTGGTTTGGGTGAAGAATGGCTCCCAAAATCTCAGCTACGGATGCTACGGATTATCTACAGAATCATGTGCTGTTAAGAGATGGGGGCCTGGTCTGGGGGGTGGGAGAGGGCAGAGTGGTGGGTTAAAGATATGTGGTAAAATACAGGCTTGTGATAGATTTTAGATTACAGGCAAATGATAGCTTAGAGGCTTACATTAAACCTCAAAGGGGCAGGACACAGAGGGTTGATCTGGCAGGGGCAGTCCACTGGAACAGTACCTGGAAGTGTACATACCTGTCCCACCCTTCCTCACTTACATGGCTGCCTGTTCGCAGAGGAACTGCCTGGACCTCTGCCTCTGCCGTGGGCTTACTCTACTGCCAACTGCCTGTGAATGAACTGTGACTTTCTGAACCTATGAGCTAAACTTTTTCTTCATGAATTTGGACATGTTGGATATCAAGTCACAGCAATGAAAGAGTAATTAAGACAGAATTTGGTACCAGAAAAGTGGGATCCTTGTTTTAACTTCATCTGATGACATAGTTTGGAGTCCTTTGGAACTGGTTTGTGGGAGGAGTTTGGAAAGGTTTGCAGATCCGGGCTGAAGAAGCCTTGGAGTGCTCTAAACTGAGTTTAATGGGAGATTCTAGAGAGAGCTAAGGTCAAAATGCTGGTAGAAGTGCAGATGGGAAAGGTCAGCCTCCAGAAATTTAGATGGGGAAGCGAAGTCTATTGACAAGTGGCCTAAAAATCATGCATGCTACACTCTAGCAGAACCGTTGTCTGCATGCTGCCCTTGTCCAGAGACTTTGCCTGAAACTAATGTTAAGGGTGGTGGGCTATTGAAGGTGGCAGGAAATTTCAAGGCAACACAATGTTCAGGATGTTACGTGGCTACTGTTTTTGGCTTTTAGCTAGATTTACACTGAGATACCAGAGAAAACAACAGAAGTGGTCGTTAAAGAGATTGGCATTGAAAAGAAACCAAGTACTTGCAATGAGCTATGAAAAAGACAAGTATGTCAGGAATCAACAAAGCCTCACCATTTATCAATTAAAGGATGGAAAGGTAAAGGACTTTGCTTTGAAAAGAGACTTCCAGGGCATCTTGTAGGACAACCTAGCCAAAAAAAAAAAAAAAAAAAAAAAAAAAAAAAAAAAAAAAAAAAAAAAAAAAAAAAAAAAAAAAAAAAAAAAAAAAAAAAAAAAAAAAAAAAAAGAAAAGAAAGAAAGGAAAGAAAGAAAAGAAAAAAAAATCCCAAGGAGTTCATCCATCTAAGAACTCGGCAGTGATTGTCCAGTCCTGAGAGGCCATTGTTCAAGCCAGTAGCAGAACTTGGCGATGTCCATATGGCCTTTGCTTTACAGGCTTACAGACTGTAAAAGAGTTGTGTGGTCACAGAAGCTTCCCCCAAGATTTCTCAGGAAGGCTCTGAGGGCCAGGCATTGTGCACCTGAGAGAGTGGCATGGTGTGGAGTCCTTTGGAAGTGAAGTTGGGAAGGAGTGGCCTAAGGTAGAATGGAAATCCTGAATATTGGGACAAGTCAGGAGAATGGATCATTCCTTGAGGAATGTTCATGCTGTGGGTAAGGGAAGCCCATAGGAGAAAAGATTAAGTTTACAGCAGGAAGCAAGGCTTACAGGGACTAGGTGACCCAAGCCAAAGGGTTGGGACTCATATAACACCACCATCACAAAAATTTTCTTTGAGTGCTAGCCATGGAGCTACAAGATTAAACCTTCACCTTGCTGTGTTTAGAACTTGTTTTGGCCTGTTTGCTTTCCATCTGGCTTTCTAATAGGAATGGTTAACCTGTACCATTTCATGTTGAAAGTATTTGGCATTTCTTTGATTTTTTTCCTTTCATCTTTCTTTCTCTCTTTCCTTCATTCTTTCTAATCTCTTCCTTTCTTTTTTTTCTTTTGAGTTAGAAATACTATGGTTGCCTTCAAATTCACTACCCGCCTACCTCAGTGTCTAGAGTAGATGGAATTGCAACGTTTCCATGTACCTGGCTAGAAGTGTTTATCTCTTATTTTTGAGTTGAAGGGCAATCTTTTCTGATATTTCTTTATTGCTCTTTTCTCCTGTGTTTGTCTTTTGGTTAAGATATATTCATTTTAGTCAGTGTCATTAATTCCAACTATATTTTCAATTAGTAATGCCTGATAAAATATATACTTTTTTGGTTGTGATGATGTAATAGAGTACTCTGCTTTTGAAATATGTTGAATTTTCAAGAGATAGAAATTAAAAATTAACTCATAAGAAACAATAAATCTAACTTTCATGCCATATAAAAAGACACTTTAGACAATTTAAGATATTAATGTGGCTAATTTAAGATATTATTTATTAATAATATTAATTAATAATAAATAAAATATAAAACAATATTTATCTAAATGTAGAATTAAGAACTAGTTAACAAAACACAATCTTTTACAGAAATTTATAAAATAATTGATAAAAATGTGACACAGTTAGAAACATTAATTTAATGTAGTATACAACAAAGCCTACACAAAATTTGCAACATTAAAACACAAGATCGACAAGATTGATATTTGTTTATAGTCATTTCAAGAATAAATTTGGCTGTATTCAGGGAAATAATATAGACATGCATCTTACAATTCAAGAACTTTGTATTTATAAAATTCTTTCACACAGATTACTAATTGAATGCACACGAGTTGTCCCATTATCATTTTTTCATGTTAATTAAGAAATAAAGGCAACACAGTCGACCATCAAAGGGAGAATAGGTTTTTAAAACATTGAATATTCTCTTGGTGGAATACCCTAAAAGATAAAAGCAGTGAACTAAATGGATACATGAAGTATGGATAGGATTTTTTTTTAAAAAAAAAAATTTTAACAGAGAGGATGCTGAAAGAGATTTATAGCAAAATGCAATTAAAACATACACATTAAAACAACTCATCTATTTTATATCAACACTGTCTATTTGTATTCATCCAAGATACATAATAGACACAAAACATAAAAGCATTGCAATGAGTGTAGCTTGTGAGTAGACGGGACTATGAACCTTGGCATTAGAAAGTGGATGTGAGATTCCCTACAAAGTGCAGATAGAATTTAAAAAACAAATATTTTGGTGGTATTTGTACAATTTCTAGGGTCAGGATTTTTTCTTTTATTGTGGGCTCAGACAAACACATAATAATACAAAAAGCTCCCATATTTACAACTCCATCACCTAGATTTTCTGGAATTGTACTCTCTGTGCCCTGACTCATTAGTCACAATACTCCTTCAGTACACAGGACTTCAATATGTCTCCTCAAGAAAAGTTGTTTCCCAAATAACCAATTCATAACTACTGGCTTCAAGAAATCAACAGTGACTTAACACTACCATATAATTTATAGACTCCATTCAAGTTTTGCTTATTGTCACAACAACGGCCTTTATAGATTTGGAACCCAACACAAGATTCGAAAGGTGTATAGGTTTAAGAGTTTTAGTTTTTCATATCCTGCAGTGAGTTGAGGTAAATGTTAAGTTCAATCACTCAGTGCAATTGTCTATGCCAAGTCTATTCCAAGTTTCTTCACTAATATGTGATTATTACTAGTTATCCTTCGTATGGATTGCATAATTGATTTACATATTTATTTGTATTTCAGCCCCATAGGCTAATTTATGTCCTTCCAAACTTTGTGTATTGAAGTCATAAGTTCTCTTACTTCTTAATATGATTGTAATATGATGTGATTTTTACAGAAATAGGTAAAAATGAAATTAAGATAACAGAATTTAATAGAAATAATGTGTGTTATTACTACTAAAAGAAGAAATGTGGACATGAGCATTCACTGACAAAGACATGTGGAACCTACAGGTCAAAGAGAGGCTGGGACAAGTCCTTCCCTCAAGGCATCTGGCTAAAATTACCTTCAAAAATCACTAAGACAATAGGTATACACACACACATATATATATATATATATATATATATATATATATATATATATATATATATATATATATGTGTGTGTGTGTGTGTGTGTGTGTGTGTGTGTGTGTGTGTGTGTATTGATTATATCTATACCTATGTATCCATACACGCAAAGGATATACATAAATATTTATATATGCTTATTTTTTTGATCTGGGATAATCCCTTTATTGCAGACATAAGTTTCTTAGCCAACTGGATGCTTATTTTGATCAGCAATATTTTCATTTATAAGGAATCATGTGACTATTTTTTGCTTAGCCACCTTTCAGTTAAATCCCAATGATTCTCACCTCAACTTGGGTGCTCACTCTACCTACAATCTTATTTAGTGAAAATTTTTCTGGTATGTCTTAAAAATGCGGTCAATTTGAAGTCACTGCAGGATGATGTGTTACCGTGGATTTGACATGACCTCCACATCCCCTCAATCACAAATTTATATTTGATTGAATCTGAATGAAATTTTTTTCTCTGTACTTCCTCAGTTGCTTTCCATACCTACTATGCCTCATAAAATTCACTTTTATTCACACCTAGCTGGGACTGTCACAAACACACTTAACTGATTTTCACTTTCAAATGTGACTCAATCTTCTGCTTAGAAGCCTCAGTGGCAACTCAGATCTCCCAGGTTAGGATTCTAACTGCATAGTTTGCTTTTCACATAGAAAGACCCATCATAATTATCCCCTTGCTTCTCTCTCTCTATCCATCAGCTACTTCACCTTACCAAGGAGAGCAATCTCTGCCAGCTACGGGGATTGTCCTCGTGTTTCCTGGATAAACCACATGCATTTCCATTGTTTGGTGGTTACATAGACTCAACCAGCTTCACTTGAAATTTTCCTTGTCTCACACTGCCCCTTATCTTCCCTACCATCAAAAACCAGTTCTGATGCATTCGGGGACATCAGCCATTTGTCATTTTCCTTAGTCACTTCTTCCTTAAACGAATATAACATCCTCCCAGTTTTGGTAGCAATTAGGTGGCTTCTACCTAGTGAAATATGGAGGCTATGAGGATGTTACAATGATCTCTATCTATTGTCACTGTGTGCAAAAATTATCCCAAGAATAAAAACTTTAAAAAATATCTATTACCTCCAAGTTTCTGTAAAATCAATTCATGTAATGCATCGCATAAATAAAAGCAAGAACAAAAATCACATAATCATCCCTATAGGTGCAGAAACAGCCTTTGATAAAATTAAACACCATTCATGATTTTTAAAAGTCATGAATTATTAGATATAGAAGGACCTTATCTCAAGCCAAGAGAAGCCAGTCCCCTGTACTAAATGGGGAAAAACTGAAAACATTTCTCTGAATTTCTCTGGAGCATTTTAGCTGGATGATTTGAGCTCAGTGTTTCTCAAGAGATTAGAGTCAAGATATGGCTTAGGGATAAAATTATGTGAAAGAATGACTTGATCCAGAGAATTCTCTTTCACAAAGGCTCATCTGAGTAGGAGAAGACTTCACTGTTATCCAGGGATAGAAGGCATTCGTTCCTCATCATTCCCGGGCTCTCTCCAAAGTTCTTTAAGGTTTCTACCCTGACCGTTGACTTCACTCAAAACATACAACTTGAGAGCAAAGAAAGCGTTGTAAAACTGTGTACAAATTAACTTGGAGAACGCACTGCATTATATTCAATAACTGAGTGGTTACATTACTTGTACCTATCCTGAATGGGAGAAGACTCCGGAAAACAGGAATATTAGGAACTAAGAACCATTGCAGGCTTTCAGCAAGGTAATTAAACTGAAAAGCAATATTACAGAGGATTATGTTAATCATTTTATAATATCTCAAAATTCTCTCAGTTCCTCAAATATAATTGTAGAGAGTTTCTCTGAAAACTGACTTTCAGAAAGATCTCAACTTATAATACAAGAAATAATTTTAAATATCATTAATAATTTATGTGATTTAAGCACATAGAATTCACATGTATTTAGTTGTTACAACTATATTTTAGCTTGTGAGTAAACACTTATTTATATAAAAAGACTTATTGTATCATCACAAACAAAGTTAAGAAAGAAACACATTTATCACCTCTCATCATGTACAGAACTTCACTGAGGTTTAGGTCTGTCATCACTCAGGTGGGTAATAGAACTAATTGTCCCCACATCTCCTGAGACTATCGTGAGTGTAAGGATCACTTATGAGAAGCAGCATGAAACACTAAACAACTCTGAAAAGAAACCGTATCATCATTAAGTGAATTGTGAATGAGTCTCATAAATGACATTTGAATATTTGTAATAACCTTGCATATATCATAAACAAATAATAATCAACATAAACATTGCATGACATTAATATTAGGTGACGTCTACCATGGCACTTTCTTTTTCTACCAAATTAGTTCATCAGGATGCTAAATTTACAGTGCTAAATGTAAAAAGTATATTGATCTCAGGTATTATTTACTTTTATTCAAGCTCAGAGCACAAATGCAAATAATATAGAATGAAAACTAGCAATGTGCATGGCAAACCTATTACTGTTGAGTTTTAGTGTTTTGACCATTTTGGAATGTAAATGATGGACAAAAGAAAATCAGAAAGGTGATTTTTTCTTTTCAACCAAGCAAGGTTTAATCTGTCTAAGGTTCAATTTGTGAACATTCTTCATCCCCCAAAAAATGTTACTCTGAATTTGCTTGGCAGCATCTGAAATTGCTGTCTAATTCGGTAATCAACTTGGTAGTTGAGATGCAGCATTTTAGAAAGTTGTACCATGAACTTACATGGTACAAAAAAATCAGGTGCCATCCTAGAAGGAAAGTTTGGTTCTATACAATAAGACTGCTTAGAACTTACTGCAGGAATTCCATGAAATAGGCAATGATTCCAAAACAAGGCAAAGACTTAGCTACAGAACAAAACTATACTCCAATTTGTTTATTGAACATAGATACAAAAATACTCAATAAGATGCTAGAGAATAGAACTCAGCAGATCATTAAAACAGTCATATACCATGATCAATTTAGCTTCTTTCCTGAGATGCAGGGAAGGTTGAACTTTTGTAAATCAGTTAATGTAATGCATCACATACATAAAAGCAAGAACAAAAATTATGTGATCATCTCAATAGGTGCAGAATCAGTCTTTGATAAAATTCAACACCATTCATGATTTTTAAAAATCATGAATTATTAGTTATAGAAGGACCTTATCTCAAGCCAAGAGCAGCCACTCCCTGAGAAAAACTGAAAACATTTCTCTTAAATCCCGAACATGACAATGATGTTCACTCTCATGACTTCTATTGAATATAATACCTGAAATCCTAGCCAGAATATTCAGGCAAGAGAATAAAGTAAAGGCAATATATATCAGAAAGGAAGAACTTAATCTATCCCCATTTGTAGATGACACTAAAAATTTCACCATGAGGGTCTGAGAACTAATTTAAAAATTCAGCAAAGGTGCAGAAATCAAAATTCATGGACCAAAGCAATAGCAATCCTCTCCATTAACAAACATCACTGAGAAAGAACTGAAAAGATTAATCCTGTTCTCAATAAATACTCAAAAAATTAAATGTCTAGGAATAAAACTAATTAAGAAAGTGAAGTATCTCTCCAATAAAAACTATATCATGCTGAAGAAAGAAATTGAAGATGGCATTAGAAAATAGAAAAAACATCACCTATTTCTGGATAAGCAGATCTAGTATTGTCAAAATAGCCATACTGCAAAAATTGGTATACAGATCCCGCGCAATTTCAATCAAAATACCAACAACATTTTTCACAGAAGTCCACAATATTCGAAAATTCATATGGAACCAAGAGACCCAGAATAGCCAAAGAAATCTGAGCAACAGGACCAAAACAGGTGTCATTACTATTTGAGACATCAAGTAATATTACAAAGAAACAGTGATAAAACCATATGGTACTGGTACCATAACAGACAAGTTGATCAATGGAACAGAACTGTGGATGCAGAGGCAACCTCAAGCACTCCCAGCTATATGGTTTTTGATAAATGTGCCAAAACGTACACTTAAAAAAAGCCTCTTCAAAAAGCGGTGCTTAGATAACTGATTATCCACATGCAGAAGAATGAATCTGGAAACACAGCTACCACCAAGCATAAAAATCAAATTAAAGTGGGCTAAAGATGTATATATTAAAATGAAAATGCTAAAGACCTTGGAGAAAAAACAGGTAAAACTCTTGAAGACTTTCACAATAAAATGCCCACAGGAAAGGAAATAAATCACAGAAACAACAAATGGGATAATATCTAATTTAAAAGTTTCTGGAGAGCAAGGGAAAAAGCAGAGTGAAGACAGAATTGACAAAATGAAAAAAAAAATGTTACTACCTACCCATTGGGCAGAAGGCCAATAACAAATATACAAAGGACTGAAAAATAAACCCACCAAAATCAAAGACTTAAAAAATTAAAATGAATAGACAGTTTTCAGATGAAGAAGTACAAATGGCCAGCAAAGATTTTAACTAAAAGTTTCAATATCCTTCACCATTGCAGAAATATAAACCAGAAGCAGGAGGTGAAACATCCAATGGTCTCTCTGATATGAGAAACCCAGGTCACAACTCTTATGGAACTTGAAAAACAAAGTGAAACAGGGGGTAGGGTGGGGAAGGAGGAAGGGGAGGGTAGGGGGAGGGACAAAAGGAAAGTGGGAAAGCCCTTGTCACCTTGAGGAGATACAAGATATGTAGGTGCACAAAATGCTCAACTTCGTTGTAAACCTTAAATTTTGTGCTTATGCATATCAACAAAATGGAGGGGGAAAAGGAAAAGGAAACCTATAATGTTGATGGCACTGTAAACTGGCACTACCCCTATAGAAATCAGCATGGGGACTCCTCCAAAAGCTGAAAATAGATATTCCATTAGACCCAGCGATTCCTCTTATGGGTATCTTTCCGAAAGATTTAAAAGTAACATATAACATAAATACATGCGTATGTTTATAGCAGCACAACTAGCAATAGTTAAATTGTGGAAGATGTGGAAATACCCATCCGTAGAACAATGGATACAAAAAAAGTGGTATTTGTACACAACAGAGTACTACTCAGCCACAAAAATAGATAGATTTGTGTCATATGTAGGTAAATGGACACGACTTGAGACCATCATGCTTAATGAAGTGAGTCAGACTCACAAAATTAAATGTCGAATTGTTTCTCTAAAATGAGAAACCCAGAATGCAAATAAATAGAGTCAAGTTGGTGAGATGTTGGGAGTCAGGATTTGGGAGAGGGTGCAAAGTTACAAATGAGAGAGGGAAGGAAATGTGAAGTTGATGCAATACACGTGTGAATAAAATTCTCAAGCTCATGGAGCTGGAGGAATGGCACAGCAGCTGAAACTCTTATACAGCAAGCCCCAGGCCCAAAGTTCGATTTCCCAGTGACACATAAAGTCAGATGTGGTGGTACACGCCTGTGATTTCAGCCCTTGGGAGACTGAGGCAGGAGGGTTGCTGTGAATGCAAGGCATATATATATATATATATATATATATATATATATATATATATATAATAAAAATAGATAAAAAACAAAATTGGGAGTGACCTGTCACAAATGTACTGTGTGATTTTTTCATTTATTTCTTCTTCACTTTTACTTAGAGGAAAAAAAGGTAGTGTTTCACCTCATTTACCCCCTAAAATTGTTGCCCATAATTTGAATCACTAATGTTTAACTAACTCTTTTTTGACTATAGCATAGCTGGACTTGATATAATTGATACAAAAATTAATTTGCTTGAAACTATGATGAGTGATAAGGAAGCTGATACTAAATCTGAAAGAAAATTAATCCAGTATGTGAAATCATTATCAATAATTTCTCTATCATAGTTTGGAAAACAAATAATGGTGACTCAGGACAAAATGTTAGGATGCAGAATTCTAATAGTGTGTGCTACTGATGTATTTTGCAAGATCTTTAAGAAAGATCTTATAAAAAGGAAAACATTTGTAAGCAGAACAGAAAAATAAAAATTCAGGAATCCCAAGATTTGGAAAAGGCAATTACATCTTAATGCCAAATAGTGAAGTATACAATTTGAAAATTTGCAAAATCCTGCTTAGAGGCAGGAATTAAAATTTTTTGCCTCTGTACTCATTAAAACTTTCTGCATAGCTAAGGTTGTGCACTGTGAATCTCTCCATTTGGACAAAATGGCTCTAGGAGAAGATACGTACTGTTTGCTTCTCTCCTCAGAGCTTAGCAAGACAAAATTACCCATAAGCAGTTTGAGAGCATGAGAGAGTTGGGAGATGGTCAGAAAAAATGCAAAGAAATACAGCAAATTTAAAGAAGTATATTCATTAAAGAATAGAATGTCGCTACTGGCATGAATTGACTGAACCAGCTGAAATTAAATGGACACAATTTAATGAGGTGTTTTAGAGAACTGTTTTGCCAAAACAAATGTTAGTCCAAGCCAAATAGTGTATGGTTTGGAATAAAATAATTACTGGATCTTCAATGGTCCACAGGCAGAAAGATATTCAGTTCTCAAGGAAGGTATAGCCTAAAACATTTGATTTAGCTATAGCCAAAAGAAAAAAAAGTAGAAAATGCATACCATCATTGAACTGACAGCCAACTTTCCCATGGAACAGAATTGAACCTGGTCAGAAAGCACCTTCCACCCTGTGGCAGCAGGTCTTGAGAACTGATTTTGGTGTACATTTCTCCTACTTCTTTTCTCACCTGTATGAGTGTTGTGATTCTCTTGTCCTTGTGCACACATTCAAGTTGGGTGTGCGACATAATTTTTTGTGTGTTTGTTCAATGTTATCAAGACATCCTTTGTAGAAAACTAAAAATACCTTTCTTAGGATATTTATGAAGATACTGAGTAGTGTATTTGGTTCCATTGTCTGTGGGAATTCCTGGAGAGTATTTCTTGGGCAAAGGTGGAAATATTTTTGTTTAGAAAGAAGATTTATCTAAATATTTGGTGATCAGAAAATAGAAACCTTGATAGTTATTCATATTGGTCCCAGGTACTTCATATATTCATGTCATGGCAGGATTAGAATTGTAGCTGGCTTGACTTAACTTTTACATAAATAAAGTCAAATCCCATAAAAGAGTACCTGGAATCAGATTTTTTTAAAAAAATTCATATATATATATATATATATATATATATATATATATATATATATTCAACACCTTCTTTTAAAAAGACTTTATTTTTCTACGTTTTAGCTAGTGGTAATCTTTGGGATTCATTTGTAGCACTGATCTTACGCTTTTCTCTCTCTAGGTGACCTTTTTAATTTTATGGGCTCATCTGTGAATTGTACTGAAGATGAATATTAAAATCTAGTCTAGATTTCTTAACTGAATTTCAAACTCTAGTAGCAAATAGTCACTTCAAATCTATTATTGCTCTAAATTGAATTAATGATTTAATCACCGCAAATATGATTATCATCTTTTTATATTCTTTTTCTCATTGAAAGTCCCTGAAGGTCATAAAATGAAATTCCCCAAATTTCATATTTTTCTGTTTATCCAATTGCTCAGGAAGTCATGCTAATTTTATCAATCTCTAGATTGAATTCAGTGTGTTCTACTCTCATTTACTTTGAAAACTGATGATTTTATTACCTTATTTCCCTTCAACCAAAGGAGTCAGAATATTTCAGAGACAGCAAAGGCTTGAAAAAATAACATTTAGGAGAGACATCTGAAATCTGTCTCACATTGGGAGATAGGAAAGACATCTGAAATCTGACTCACACTGGGAGATAGAAAACACTTAAGGAATATTGTGTTACTTTCATTCATTTCACAGGTATTTGTGATATGAATTGCCTATGTCAGATTAGGCTTTTCCTTTGTGCTAGGCAACTCTTCTATAAACTGGAAATACTCATAAACAGGGCCAGACAGTACGCTCCATGAATTCTCTGACTATAATGGTAGGAGTAGTGGTGTAGGGTACAGTGTTAGAAAGAACATCAGTCTATGAAAGTATAATGAGATCTAATGGAAGTAGATTCAATTGGCAACTAGGAAAAAATGAAAACTCTGGAACACAATCTGCAAAATAAAATGTTGGAATAGATTATGAAAGACTGTCCCAGTTATTTTTTTTTGTTTGTTTGTTTTTGTCATGGTGACTCAATAACTGACATCCACAATTTAAGGGGAGGAAATTTTAATTTCAGTTCACAATTTCAGAAGGTCACAGTCCATTTGTACGTGGCCAGCAACAGTGGAAGGATGTGGCATAGGCAGAGATGGCGGTAGCTTCTCACAACATTGCCAACATGAAGCCAAGTCAGATCCAAGTCTTTAAGAAAGACAGGAAGCAGCATATATCCTTTCAGGCTTCCTTCTGGTGATCCACTCCTTCTGGATTCAGCTTCAGTGTTCTGACCTTTCCAATTTTAAGTCCCTACCACACGCCTGCAATCCAATCCACACACCTGTAATCCAGCCGACAAACTTGCCATTTACATTCTGCCACGTGCCTGTATTCTAAAGCACCCCTCCAGCCCAGGCCCCAATCTCCTCACAGCACGTTGTTCTGCAGATAATCTATACTATACAAATAAATGAGACTTTTGGGAAACATTCTAGATCCAAACCACAATAGAGACCTTGAATACCTTGTGATACTTTTGGAAATTTATTCCTAAAAATAACATAAACCCTAAGAAAACTGATCAACTTTTAAAATGTTTTGTTGTATTTGTCTACTTTTGGTTAGACTAGGAGATGTATAATAGCATGTACTGGGTCGAGAAAGCTGGAATAAAGGAATAACTAATAAATAATGTTCCTTGAGAGGCTGAGGCAGGAAGATTACCATGAGTGTAAGGCCAGTATAAGCTACATCCAGAGTTTAGAATCAGCCTGGACTACAGAGCAAGAATTTGTCTTAAAATAATAATGATGATGATAATAATAAAATGTTAATAGTAATATTCAATCTACATCCTCCCTCTTTAAAATGTCTGCAATGATTTGGTCAATCTAATATGTTTATATAGTCATTCAACAACTAATAAAAGACCCTATTAAAGTGGACAACTGAAATAGATAAGCAGATATCAAATGAAGAAGTTCAATTGGATAGTAAATACATAAAAATTGCTGAAATCATTAGCCACTGGAGAAATGTAAATCAAGCCATCACTAAGCTATCCTCTTACTCCGGGGTAGATGGCGTATATTAAGAACTGGAATAGCAGTCAATGCTGGAGAGATAGTAGGCAGAAAAGGAACCCTATTTACTTTGCTGAAGGGATTGTAAACTGGTACAACCACTATGAAGATTTCTCAAAAGTCAATAATGCTCAGTGAAATGAACAAAAAACCAAAAGCTGCCTCTTATAAAATCCACAAAAGTAATGGCATAAAAAGGCCCCAGCATAATTGGCAGGGTAGAAGGAGGAGCAAAGGATTCTTAGGAAAGGGATGGATAATCTGAAAATGTGGGAGGGGAGGCATGGAAGGGCACTGATTCCCGAAACCACATGTCTCTAACAGGGTATACAATTTTGAATTCATGTATGTATATAAAATAAAAATAAAATGAAAAAGGTTGAAAATAAATATTCCATTTAATCCAGCAATAGCTCTTCTATATATATTTCCAAAACAGTTTATAAAAATGTATAATGCAAATGTATATACAAATGTTTATTGTAGCACAACAATAGCTAACATATGGAAGGTGCAGAAATACCCAATGGATCCAAAAAGTTTGGCATGTGTACACAGTGGTGGGGTGCATAAGGACAGATAGACACTTTGTAGATAAATGGATGCCACTTGAGACCATCATACTTAGTTGAGCCAAACTCAGAAGGTTCATACAGCATGGTTTCTTTAATGTGAGAAACTCAGAGTATAGACACTCTATGCTATCAAGTGTGTGTGACGGTGGAAGTTAGGGGTATGGGGAGAATGAAGCAGGGCCGAAAGAGGGAGAGGTAGGGCTTGTACAGTTTATGTGATACACACACGCACAGAATATTCAAGCTCAATGAAACTATTGTGTGTTTCATGCACACACACACACACAAACATAAGTACATGAGTGAGAAACATAATCAACATTATTTGATATTGCCAATCGTTTTCATAAATAGACACCAAAAGAAGAATAGTGATAATGTAAATATATAAGAACTCTTAAAGAGTAAGTCAAATTTGTTGCTTGCTTTAATGAAGCCCAACTACTTGACTGATGTTGGTATTTAACTTTTATTATATCACATTTATAGATTTTCTTAATCTATTTTAAAGTATTCAAAGGCTATTAGCCAAGTAAGATGCATTATAATACCAGTACTTCAAGCACACTCTGAACAGCGTAGTTTTTTCCTAACTTTCCGTATGAATAAAATTTGGGCTGTCCCTTGTTGAAGGCAATTTAATATTCTAGACCTGAAAAAAGACAAATTAGTACAAACATCCTACAAAAACAAAATAAGTGAGAAGATTTCAAATTCAGCAGTGTGTTTAATAATCACTTATTTCGACACTAGACTGAGGATACTAGGTAGGGAAGGTCTCTGAGGAATTGTCCTTATTCAAGTATGACAAGCAGGGAGAAAATGCGGTCTATATGTATCTTTGTGTTTGTGCATATTGAATTGCAAAGACCTAATTCTACATGCCTGGCCCAGATTTGAAAGAAGAAATAAACAACACACACACACACACACACACACACACACACACCACACACACACAGGCAAACACAGGCATACAATCAGAAAAACACATGAAACAACAATAAAGGAAAAAGAGCTAAAAGATAACATGTCATGAAATCTCCCATAATATGATTTTCGTTGATATTTTTTGTTTTCACTTACACTCTGGTGTCTTCTCAGTTTTCCACAGAAGAAAATAAAGCTTTTAAATTCTTCTTTTGTAGAGCATAAATGTTTTATTTCTATTGCTTCCTTTTGCCTCTGTCTCACGGGATAGGAAAGACAGAAATATGAGCTTTTCATCTTCTACTCTTTTCTCCTTGTAAAGAAAATGTACACAACAATATAAAGCACTTTTTTCTTATCCATTACAGCAGCAAGCAGTTATCTTTCAGTAACATCTTCCAAGTGTATCTCTATTTTACACATTAAAATAATGAATCTATGCCTTTATATTAATGTATTTTCTTATGATGTAGATCTATAAATGTTATTAGATTCATAGGTGTTTATTCAAACGTGTAAGACATTATATGAAGAAATATAAGACCAATGTTGTAAACACACACACACACACACACACACACCAAATGGTGGATCTATTGCTCTGACCATAAACATAATCCTTATGCCCCAGCTTCCTCCTCTATATCTCTTTGATTGAAAAGGAACAATTAGACTTTACTTAGTTGGCCATTTATAGCATGTAGGGCTGTCATCTTAGTTGCTAACAATGAAACACTCAATAAATGAAAGCCACTGCTCATATAGCTATACTCTTTTAAAATGTTTATTAGCATATATTAATGGTATAAAATAATGGCTTTTACATGACATTCCTATACATGCATTTAATGTGCTTTGATTACTCTAAATGACCCTCACTTACCAACTCGTGCTCCCAATCTTCCTGTCTTTTCAGTATAATCCACCTTTATACTTCTCCAGACTTGACAACAGTATGTGTTCCTGTCATTGTAAATTTCATTTCCTTGTTCTTTGTCACTTATTGCTACAGGACATTGACCTTTTTTTCAAATACTGCATCATAATTTGGATATTTGAGAGAGGTTTCAAATATGCTGACAAGAAGCACATTTAATCCTCTCCTGCTCACTGGGTGTGTCTGTGGCCAAGGCAGACACGTCGTCCTGACTTCAGAGTCATTCTGTTGTATTAATGAGGAGAAGAAAGTATCTTTTGTTCAATACTACCCCCAGTTAGAAGATCTTCTTTCTCTTGTTTTAGAATTCCACTAGCCAATGCTTTTTTAAGATTTTATTGATGTTCTTACACCTAGCTATGAGAACAGAGACAAAAAAAATGAGTTCTCCACACAGTGTGTACTGTATTTAGAAATCCTTTGTGATGAGTATCGCTTCTTCTATTCTGCTGGCTTTCTCCTTTACAATTTTCTTCTAAGAACACTTCTTTTTAGGTAGAAAAATGCAAAAGAGCTTTTCAGTAACATATTCTCCATAAATCCTCAAAATGTGGAACAAGGCTTTGGGTTTGCTTTGATAGACACAGCCAGGAGCCTCTACTACATTAGCTGAGATGTTTGACTTCTGGACTGAACATGGTGATCAATCTTTTGGCTAATATATAACACTTTATTGCTCTTCAAATATTTATTCTTCCCTCTAGGAAATACATTCTTCGTCTGAGTTTCTTCAGAAACGAATGGCTCCACCTTGTTATTTTTTACCAACCTAATCTTTATCTACTCCATTTCCCACATTTTAAACTTATCTTTGCTTGTAACATTGAATTCAATTTTGTGAGCATTAGAAACATAATCTCATGTATAAACAAGAGAGATATTAAGGATTTCTCTTTTTAAGCCATAAGGCAGCTCATTTTACTTACAAACAATATATTTTTAAAGGCAAATGAGTATACAATTAAAAATTGAAAAGATTATTGTATTGAATTATACTTCAGTACACACACATTGTTCATTAAGTTTTAGAAATAGTATATTCAGAAATTTTTCATAACTAGAAGAAAAAAGTCCTAATTTGTAGTGCTTATCAATATCCATGTCACAAGAGCTCTCATAGTAAGATTTCAAGCTAATAATACATGATATTACTGAATATGCAGCTGTGAGAAAACGCATAAAATCACATCTCCATCTGGTGCAAACTAGTTTGAAAGTCATTCAGAGAAGTATTGCTTAGATATAGATAGACAGACAGATAGATAGATAGATAGATAGATAGATAGATAGATAGATGGTAGGTATGTAGACAGACAGATAATATGCATTTGTAAAATTACCACTTCTAAATTTGTGCAGTTTAATTGTCAAGTAATATTCCGTATATTTTAAGTGCTAGTGTTATTTATTAGTCTTAAAATGTCGATATCTAGGAGGATATATCTGAGGACAGTAAGAACTCTGTACCATGGACAATAAAGATGAACATTTTAATAAATATAATAAGCAAAATATTAAGAAAAAACTGTGAGAATCACTGTATATATCATAATTAAATATATGGGGTTGCACATTGCTTAGAAAAGCAGTTCCAGATGTTTGTTGTAATAAATGTAACAATGGTCTATATAAAAAACTATTTTGCTTAGAGAAGAACATACTGTTAAGCTAAGCTCATTTACCACAGGATAAAATTACACTGTATTTACTAAAATCTTAAAAAAAATTATTGATGAGATTCTGACTTTGAGTTTTAAAAAAAATTAGTTTTATGATTTAAGTACAATTTTTCAAATAAAGCATGATACATGAGATGTCAATGTAATGAACTAGAAGATATCTTTTATGTATTGTCACATTCTTTGCTCAGTAAGTTTATTGTATAATTACAAATCTACTGAACTCAAAATATCAACTAAAGGAACCACCAAGTTATGCCGACTCATGTAGTTCTTTGATAAAAACTATAGTTTCTCAGGCTTAAAAAGAGGGTTCGTATTTGTTTGTTAAATCTATTTCTCTCATAAATAAATTAAATGAAAACATCTCTATATTTAAATTATCTGCTTACACTTTCAAATCTCATTCTCTCATCTTATTTTGAATAATTATGAACATCACAAGCGTCTTCCCACAATGAGCTTTAATAAACCTATGTATAGTTTTCAGAGTAAACTTATCAAATAGTTAAACCAGTTTAATGTTAGCCTTTCTTCACTTTCCCAAATTCATTACGTTTAGAAAGTAATAAAATAGTTTTGTGTTCTCATGGTATCCTGATTACCTTTTTCTGAGTGTTTTCCAATTTTTACATTATTTTAATCATATATATATCTAGAACTGAAACAGATTTTTTTCAGATCTTGCTGCTGGAGATCAAAAATAATGTATTATTTTTCATTTTCCCCATTTTATTGATATATATATAAGTGCAAAACATAAAAATTATATTGATCTTGAGTATTTTGTGCACATACATATTGTGGCAAAGTTACAAATCCTTCCCTTCTCTCTTTTTGACTTTCCCCCTCTCCCCTCCAGTATCTCTTATAGACAATATCTAGCAATTCTGTTTAGGAAAGCCAGTAGCCAGCAAAGACTATTTTATGCACGCACATTGCAAACATACACACACACACACACACACACACACACACACACACACACACACACACACCCTAGCACAAACACATCCTGTAGGACTTGCTATTGCGTGGTTCATTTTCTCATAAGGTAGCATCCTCATTGTCCCTTCTCATTGCAATTAGGACTTTTTAACTGTGTTTTGTTCTTTTGATCCCTGTTTATTCAATATCAAATATGAATCTTGCAGGAAACCTATGTGCCAAACCCATGTTAAGTCATTGCAAATATACCCATGATGTAACCTTAGCTAGTAAATAGACAAGTTAATGATTTTACCTTCTTTAATCTAGGAGGCAATTGCATCACTTTGTGCTAACCCATGCAGCTGTTTGTATGATTACCTGTAATTTGTAAGAGATGATAAAATACACCAACATAAAATATTTGTGACTATTTCTTTAATACACAGTATGTCACATTTCAAATGTTTGTGAAAACATCCTCCTCCTCTTTTTGTCTTTATTTTCTTCTTTAGCTCTTCTGTTGACAACACAGATCTACACCCTTATTCTATGTATTTCTCTATTTTGTTCCAGTAAGCCTTGGTTATGTAGGTTCTATATTGTTTTCAAAGAACTCAAGTTCAACAGGATACTATAATATTGCACATAGGTGTGCTATGTGGGTTAAAAAAATATTGCTGACAAATTGTCTAAGATTTTGTGGATGATCAAAGAACATTTGACAATAATGACTCGAAAAAATTCTTTTTTTCTTACTTGAGTTTTCTGCTTAATAAATGGACAATATGTGTGACATTTCTGTGAGTCAAATTGATAATATATGTGTTAAATTAAAATTTTAAGTTTGCCTAATAATCCTTAAAAGATCTTAAATTTTCAAAAATTTTTCAGAAATTTTATTACATTACAAATTCAAAATTTTCTGACTAGAATGTGTTCCCATGTCATTTATCCGTCACTGGTATAAAAAAAAAAAAAACGAATCAAGGACCAAAACTCTACTCTGTCCCTGGAGTACCCTGAAAAGATATCGTTGCTTTCCCTGCTAGCTCTAGGCCAAAATTCCATGAAAGAATATCTTTATATGCCTTAAATTAAATCATACAAGAAATGACATCATCATTGTACTATGGAATGATGATGACATTCTAGGTGAGGATGAATGTGAAGAAAAGTTTTTTTGCTGAACTGTAGTGCTATTAGTTTTTAAATTTTTAATTCTACCTTTTTTTTAATAGTCTAATATTCAGGTTACAGACCTGACCAGCCAGTTCTCTGGCCTGGCTCTGAATGGATATCGTTTCAAACCCAAAGTTTCAAGAAAAGAAGGGTTAGACAGAAGAACTTCAAAGACTTCAAAGAAATGCTGAGGTGTTAATTAGAAGTGACTTTGCCACCTCGACCTTAGATGGCCTGGATAATATTCTGATTTCTAAGACACCAATATATGCAGTTTGCTTTGTCCTTTTTTCTACTTCTCTCTCCATTTCTATCCTATTATATTGATAATAAGCAGGAATGCCAACCAGTTTACTTTAAATATTCTTGGGGTTGACAATTCTCATTTTATTCTTTATAAAATATCCCACCAGCTGTTCTCTGTGACAAAAAATCCATTGCCCTACTGCATACATACCGGTCATCTGCCTTCATTTGAGACATGCCAAAATAATTGAAGTGATTTAAGTGCTGTAAGCAGCTGCTTAACGTCATGATACATTGTTTTAATATTTGTCTTCCTAATATTTTGGCTTTGCTCATACATTTTTTATAAAAAACATGAAACTTCATTAAGAAAATGAGGAATGAATGTTATGTTGGAAAAAATTCCACTTCAACTTTAAACTTTAAAGAATTCTCACTTCAACTTTTGAATTCATGGATTTAAAAGATTAGTTTGGGTAATAAATTGAAGGTTGAATATCTTAGTAGCATTGATGCTTTGGAACTTTATCCATCGTTTAATATATGCACCTACAATAGCCTTTAACAAGACAAGAAATCAAGTGTGAGAAACTTCATGAATTGAAACGAAAAGAATACTTTTCGTCTTTATTTGCAATAGAGCATTGTTAAAATGCATGCTTGAGATTCCTTCTGCCTTTTATATATTTTTATTGTGATGTATCATAATGTGATCATTTTTACTAAGTAATTCAACTGATTGAATATGTAATTTGGAGGCTTATTTACGTTTTATTTCAACAGTTTAAACAATTCTATTTAGGCAATAGAATTACATGTACCATCTCTTTACTTGTTTGAAAGCTTATAAACCATTTAAGCCATCATGGTAGAATGTGGT
Source organism: Ctenodactylus gundi (assembly GCA_004027205.1). Taxonomy (NCBI): domain Eukaryota; kingdom Metazoa; phylum Chordata; class Mammalia; order Rodentia; family Ctenodactylidae; genus Ctenodactylus; species Ctenodactylus gundi. The sequence goes on from PVKB01000390.1 coordinate 348,603, forward strand.
TAAAAACAAAAAACGTCAGTTTAAAATGCCAAATGTATTCAAACATGAGCCAAAAAAAAAAAAAAAATCCTTGAGCCAGTGCAGCTCCCGCAGACCATAATAACCTGTTGGGGTTAGAAAAGTTTACGCCAAAGCGGATGATTTCCCTAGAGCCGATCAAAATGATGGAAACACTGGTGCAAAAGCACAGCTGAGCAGGTTCAGTCCTCTCTTCACTAGCTACAGATGGCATGTAATTTAGGAATGCCCATTTCGTGGGATTCACCACTTCCTCTGGAGACCACACATATGGGCTTGCATTTAAAAAGCTATTGCACCACGAATAGCTTTTCAAACAACAGATGTAAGTATTGACAGTAAGAGGATGTCCAAAAAGCAGAGTAAGGCCATATCGAAGGGGGCGGGAGGGGAGAAAGAGAGAGAGAGCGAGAGAGAGAGAGAGAGAGAGAGAGAGAGAGAGAGAGAGAGGGAGCGCAATAATCATAAAATTGATGTTCACAGTGTTGATCAGCTTTCTGAGTAGGTATGTGATTCTGTCTTAATACTATGTTACATTAGGGTATTTTATTTTCTTCCAAACTCTATATTTTGGGACTGCTCTTTGAAATGCCCACTGTATTGGAATACCCTGACAGGAGTTTGGTGTCTCTGAGTCAATCTGTCCCCAGTTTTTTATTGCACTTTTTTGTTTTTTTAGTTTTGTTTTTGTTAGTGAGAGACTAACGGCAAATCTGTGAAAACTTCATTATCATTTAAAAATTAAATATACTTGTGTATTTTTAAGTGCACACAAAGGGAGATATTTATGTTTGCAGTCATGTATGCTAGTTTCTAATAAATATTAGTGATAATTTGTGAGGTTTCCAATTGCCTGTCCTTTATTGCTTCCTTGAAAGGAGGAAATTAATTGTGTGAAATTGCATTGCTGGTAAAAATAAAACCACATTGCAATGCCAGCCGAGACCTGATCTACCAGCAAAACAGGCAATCACACTGCCAGTGAACACTCATAGAAATATTTGATTTCAGGACTGTGCAGGACCAAAGTATCCCTGGAGAAACACACACATAATTCCTGTTTTTGTATTCACGGGGAGTTCTGGGGTGGATTTTGCCTGCATAGAGCAAGGTCTTCCTGTTACTACTGAAGGATCACCCTTTGTGCCTCAAAGTCCAATCCCATGTGGAAGAAAACTATAATTAAAAGGTTAAGTTTGGACATCAGCCTTTGACACTGTTTCTTGAGTGACTAAAATATGATGTTACTTCTTCACTCACTCTCTGTTGTGGTGATGCACTGGAATACTGATAGCTATGCAAATGAGGACATTAGCAGGAAGTCCATTTTTCTGGCTGCTTATTACTAGCATCAGGTGAAAAATTGTGGAAGATTGGATTGCTTTTGTTTGGAGGTGCAAAGATGGAAAATTGGTACAATCTTGGAAAGCAAAAGAAAATGAAATTGCTTGTACAAAGGGATGAACAGATTCAGATTAGTACTGAAATATTTATGACACCATTATTTGGATGTAGCGAGGATGCAGAATGCAGAATGCCCATAAAATACATAGTCAAATAAGAGAACTGGTGTTGCCTTGTGTCTCCCAGTCTTTTTCAATTGTGTACTGGATATTTACAGAAAAACTATCATATTGCCCAACTTGTATTAAATTTGTGTATTAAATTAATTCAAATATTTTCCTCGTTTGCAGAACAGACTGTGTTACAAGTATAAATGCTTGTATAAATTTCATATCTGGCCATAAATGCGATTGATTGTTATATTCCCGCAGTATGCTAACTGCTACAATGCAGTTTGATAAAGAGCTCTGATTTTAGAAATTCATAGTTTGAGAAAATAAAGAAACTAAATAAGCCTTTTGTTTTAGATGCAGAATTAGCCATTGTTTTATTAGATATGGAATAATTTATGTGCAATTTTTTGCATAATACATGTGCATTATGGGAAAGTTTGAAAAAAGAAAAATATCTCAGAGGGAAAAATGCACTGAAAATTCCAGGCATACAGTAAAGTCCAGAGGTGAAACAGAGAAAATAATTGTGGAAATAATCAGAGAGGAAGTGAAGGTAAGAGTAGCTGTAAGAAGCGTGTTGCAGAGTGTTCCAGGAGCTGCAGGGCGTTATTGTGTCCCGTTGAAAGATCTGATTTTTCATGTACTTCTCGTTACTCTGGGTTCTTTTCATAAAGACAACTTGTAGTATCAGACCCAGAAAGTGATGATGTTCATTTTTTTTTTGACTTTTGATTTCAAAAGTGACACTTCAACAGTGAAAAAATTAAATAATTGAGTAGAATATTTACCTGCTACCAGCTCCCTTCTTACTGTTCTGTTCTCTCCCCTCAAGCACACACATTATACATACAGAGACGATAGGAAGACAATTTCAAATATGAAGAGAGTCAGTGTGGAAAGTAGGTAGGTGGTTAGGGTTCTGTGCCTCTGAGATGTGATTTGGTGTTTGCCCATCCCTGGACAAGGCCAATCACGGCCCAGCAGAGTAGAGTGGGTTTACGGACAAGCTCGTGTAATCAGCTACCCACGGCAAACAAGACAATCGCTTTCTGTGCCTCACTATGACCCAAATTATTCAACCTGAATGTCCTTTTCCCTCAATGATGAGAAAAGCATAAGGTGTTCATACAACTGCTCCCAAGCCATAATTCAGAATCTCAGTGACTCCCAGGAATGAAAGGAGAACACTGCTGATCAAATGTATCCTGAGACAACAGAAGCAACCGTCAAGCGACTAAATTTGTCCTATATTAGTGACACTAAGTTATTTAATACTAGTGAAGGTGACTCTGATAGAAATTTACTTCAGTATTAATTAAGAATGATGTTGTGTTTTAGAATACTAAGAATTTGCATTTCCTATGCAAATTAATCCCAGAATATGCATTTTGAAAGCTGTTCAGATTTACGACTGCAGTTTGCTTATGGAGACGAAATTAGTGTACATCAGCCAGCCATCCTCAGTGATTTTATATTAATAAATAATAAGAGGCTTGCTACAAAGTGGTAGTATTTTGAACATGTGAGGAAAAAAGTGATTAATGCAGAACTAGAGTGATCACAAGTGGCTTCTTAAAGTACTGAAAAGGAGAGCGTAAGTTGTGCAAAAGAGCATTTGAAATTTAAAAAAAGAAGCAATAGTGCTACACATAGTAATGTGGTATCACAGTACCTCAGTCTGATGCAGGTTGATAATCAATAAATATTATATTGATTGGCACTAACATATAACCATAAATTATATATCATGGGATTAGCTCAAGGCTTCCTAAATGCTGCAATATTGAGATTTTGGACTGAAGTATTATTTACTAGTGGCACTGGAGTATATGTAGCAACAATTCTTATCTCTTGCCTTTGATACCAGCATACGTGTCTTAAGACATGACAATCTAAAAGGTATAGCAAAATGCTGCTGGGAGTAAAGTCAACTGCCATCAACAAACTGTAGGTGAGACCAGTGAGAAGCTGCCAAGAAAAGGAGGAGCCGAGTTATGATGGGCAGGGTAATCGAAGACACTTTTGTAGATTCACAAGTCCATGTATTACTTCACTAATTGATTTACCACTTCACTTCCTCAAAATGGCACCATGGATTGCATACACAGTCTGGCTGGGCTGGCCTGGCACATCATAGTAAGTATGTATGGTCTGAAATAGTAGATTTTATTACTTTTTAAATTTTTGCAAACAATGGATTGCCAAAAGTCAAACAGTTAATATGTGGACCCAGTTCACTGCAACTCTAAAATCGTACTCCATATTAGGCTATGCTGTTTCTCTGGGGTGTTAATAGTTTACGGTATAAAAAGATAAAAAGGTAGACATACACATGATAGATAAATAGACATATTTGTTTTATATCCTATGATACAGAAAACACTGATTTTGCCCTTCAATTGCTTTGAAGATGACATTATCTCGAATGGCATATGTATTGCACTTATTACCTGAGACATACTAATCGACCTTTATTCAGGTTAGTAGAGTGTTGACTAATATTTCAATTAGTTCCAGTTTGCTTGGTTTCACACTCCATAAAAGTTAATGTTGGATGTGTCTACACATGTGATGAAATGTTTATTGCCAGGTTATAAGCAACATTTAAATATCTTGCTATTAATAAAGGCACTGCCTGGTAACCCTGAACTACTTATTTTCTACAGTCAGTAGAAATTCACTTACGATTACGCATCCTTGTCCTACTTTGAGGCCATGATACTAAAAGGCAGAAGACTGTGGTTAGTTCCGAGTGAATGTTATTATGTGTTGTATTTATCCTCAGTGAAAAGAAGAATAGAGAGACAATGACAGGACAGCTATCTTTAAAGTAAATCGAATTCACTAAATCTCAATTTCAAAGGTAAAATAAAATGAACTGCAAAAAATGAGTTGCACTTCTTGGTTTACTTCTCATGCCACATTCGTCGAAAGAAACGCTCCATCTCCTGGGTGCTTCTGGGTTCTCAGGAGTCAATACCACAGGAATTGTGCCTTTTCATGTACAGTCACCATAATACTTTTTTAAATATATTGGATACTGTGATCATTCTTATGAGAAATCACACAGCGATGCAAGGCTTTGCCATTTGCCAACTGGACCTTGGGGGGCTCAGCAACACTCTCCTTTATTCTTTTTATGTAATTTTTCAAATTCATTGCTATATTCTAGCATTTTTCTTTCTGATAGGAAACCTGAAAGAAATACATTTAAAACTCCAAAATTTTTCATGTTATGCATCATTATTTTCTTTTATTTGCCAGGTAGTTTAAAATAATTATCAGATAGCAATCTTCCGGGGCCTTTGCTTCTGTAGAAGTAGCATATATTCAGTAGGTAGGACCACGGGCCCTACAGCTCCCCAATAATCAGATTTGAATGAAAGCTCCACCCATGCTGTGTGTGTATCTCCAAATAATTTGCTGGATTTTTGAGCTTGAGTGTTCTTATATGTGCAATCAAAGTAGCAATGACACATTAAGTATACAATGAAGAATGGGTAGAACTATCAATAGACATCTCTACTATCAGTCCTGGAGCATATGAAATGTTTAATGTTCTTTCTTTTATATCATCATATTAGAAAAAAATGGAGTTATGGGACAGAGATCCTTATAGAGCAAGAAGCTTTATAAGAACAAACATTTCTTATTATATGATTACCAGGCTTTAAATATATAATCCATCAAGGTTGAACATTCTGTTCAGAAAAATAAAAATAACATAAAATATATGTAAAAATGTCATAAAATTTAAATTCTTTGAAAGTGGCTCTCTTTATTTTTTTCTCAATAATTCAATTATTCCCAATATCGTAAAACCATTAATACCTACTACTCATTTTTAAATCACCACTTTAGCAGTACAAATATACATTCTTCATGTTACTTCAAATTCTTTTAAAGATTTACTTTTATGGAAAGTGAATAACACAGGGGTTTTGTTAAACAACAAACTGTATTTGCCAAATTATTGTCTTATTCAACTCACTGCTTCTCTAAAATCCACTTATGAACCAGAAATTACAGCCTTTTCTGTTTTGAATAAAAGTTTCTAAGGTTGGTATTCTTTTATAAAGAAGTAGAATATTTTCTTATTCGTGAAACAAATCCAGAAGAAATTTTTGTGTAGGTATTCAGGTACTAAGTTAATAGCAGCAATAGCTGACTTGAATTCTGTGATCACTTTAATTTTTGTTCCCCAATTATCTGCCTCCATTAATTTTTTCCATGTTCACTTTAAGATGCTTTTAAACATCCAAAAAGTCAAATTAGTGTATTATACACTCATGTCCTCAGACTCAAAGATTAACATTTTATATAATTTCATATTGCCTGACTGTTTATATATGGTAAACCACTTAAAATAGACATCTTAACCTTTAACCTTAAATACATACCAAATTTTAAAGAATAATTTGTGTTGCATTTGGTTGTCTCTGCACTGTCATTTTGAGAACTATGGTCTCACCAAGTTTTCCTAAAGCATAATATTGAACATTAAAGGACAGGACCTGTCTGTTACTTGTAAATATTCTACATGCTTGATTTATGTGATAATGGCCTTATGGACTCACTAAATCCATTCTTCTATTTCTGACATATTCTATAAAGTAAATGTTATTTCTAGCTTATAATAGTGGTTGAAATTCATATAAAGATTTTTTATTAAGATCCTAACGCCAGGCTGGTCTTGAACTTGCAATCCTCCTGCCTCAATCTCCCGAAGTGGCATCAGCCTCAGCATCATAATCTCTTAATTCTTATAGGCCTGTAAGATTCAGTTGTTTTGTGATTCAAGACTATGCAGCAGAAATTTTAGGGGACTTTTACATTCCCTTTTTCAGGACTGGTAACAACAGAGAACATAAAAACAACAACAACAACAACAACAACAAAAATCTTCCACACTTAAAAAAGTTTCTGCGAGGCAAAAGAATTGTCAGCAGAGTGAAGAGAGAACTGACAGAATGGGGGAAAAAAACGTTCGCTACTTCGGAAGCAAATAATTAGAATATACAAAGAGTGGAAGAGAACAGATCCCTCAAATTCAAAGACTCGATTACAAAATGGGCGATGGAAATGAATAGGCAGTTCTCAGATGGAGAAGTTCATATGGGCAATAAATATATGAAAAGATGTTCACCATCCTTAGCCATAAGAGAAATGCAAATCAAAACATCACTAAGGTGTCATCTAACACCAGAAAGAAGGGTGTATGTAGAGAACTCCACAGCAATCACTGCTGCCGAGGCTTGGGGAAAAGGAAATCCTCTTGCAGTGCTGACAGGAATGGAAGGCACTATGGAAATTCTTCAAAGGGCTAAAAATAAATATTCCCTTTGAATCAGCAATATCTCTCATCAAAATCTTTCCAAAACAGTTTAAATCATCATGTCAAAGGGATACATGCAGACATGTGCTCATAGTAGTACAACTACTACAGTTAAGATGTAGAAGATATCAAAGCACCCATCAATGGACCAATGAATACATAAATTGTGGTATATATACACATTAAAGTCCTGCTCATCTCTAAAGACAAATAGTTTTGAGGTCTTTTTTTAGGTAACTGGGTGTAACTTGAGACCGTCTTGTTCAGTGAAGTGAGTCAATGCAGAAGACTAAAAATTGAATGGTTTTTCTAATATGAGAGACCCAAAATACGATCATTTCATAGAATTAAATGGAGGAACAGTGGGAACTAGAGGGGTGGCGAGGGTATGGGAAGGTCAAAAGGGAAGATGAGAAGGGCTTGGAATTTTGACACTATATATGTGCACAAAATACTCAAGTTCGTATATATAAGTATATATCACACTTATACATGCCAATAACATGTGAAAATATTTTCTAGAAATAAGATAAATAACCAAAAGTACATAATTTACCTAGATGTTTTAGAAAACAAGGTAAATTGTCTGTATTAGTTACTACTCAGCACTGATGCAAAATTCCCGAACAGATTAAGAATCCAGGTAATGCTGTGACTTCTTTTGCCTGTTGACTCAGAGATATGAGGAATCAAAAGTGGCCAGAAGTGTCTGAACTTTTTGTTCAATACAATCATTTTTGGTTCTAGGTAAAAATATCTCTTCTCTTAGAATTATAACTTTTGGGCCAAAGGAACAAAACTCATGAGAACAGGAGAATGATTTTGGTGGTTGGTTTCTAGGGGTATTAGTGAGTGATGCCACCCAAAGTTTTGCCCCTCATTCCTGAAAGTTTGAGCGTTGGCTGTTGAAGAAACCACCACATACGTGATGTTTATACAGAATATATGCGGCCTTCTGAAGAGCCTCTGGTCTTTAAAGATATCCTTATCTAGTCAATAGAGAAATTAAGAATCTGAAAGACCATTCCAGCCGTTTTGTGAAGCCAGGCGTTTCAAGGTGATAAGGCAAATTTCCTGAGTGTGAGGCTCTTATTTCTTTTCTTTCACTGTGAAAAACTTCCTTGATTAGAGGCAAGGTTATTGGTATATGATGTACCATGGAAGTGAAAAAAAAGTCCTAATCCTGTACATGGCAATATTGGTAATAAAATTGGTTGTGGATAAGGGAAATCTAAATCCAGAATAACTGCCTACTCTGGTGTGGACAAAATACCATCTTTTCAATGAAGCATCAGCTAGCTAGGTGGCTGTAATTGGGTCATGCCAGGAGCTCAGTGTTGGTCTCTACAGCTAGCAGATTGGACATCCAACAGTGTTGTTACTAAATCTTTCATGGTCAGAAAAATTTCCACATTTCTCAGCCTGAGTGTAATTCCCATATATTATTCCTGTATACTTTAGCTATTTTGTTTTGGAACTCATTAGGCAATCTCAACAGTGAGCCAGGAAAGAGTGACTAATATTCATAAAATAGATCAACCTACATTTTTAATTCACAAAATCCTTCTTTGCTGAAGATACCCTTTGATGAGACACTCATGCTAAATATAAATATCTTCATCCTATTTTTGCCTGATAAAAATATAGCTACATAATTCTCCCACAAATGTCATTGTCACTAATTTTTTGATCACATTCCCTCCAAATTTCTCAACATCTAACCATTGGCTACAGTCCATGTAGCATAATATAGCTGACAACTCCAGAAACGTCTTCTGATAAAATTGTACAACTCTAGGTCTGTCCAGTGAGGAGATTTCTCTTTACCATGTAATTGCGTACAGTAAGAACTCTCATAATCTGCCATCTGCAAAAATGGAAAACCAGTGACATGATTCAAGCCTGCAGGTGTGAGAACAGAGAAGTGCATATGCTAAGCCCTGCTCTGACATTGAAGCTGGAAAATGCTGAGTTTGGTGAAGATGGATATCATTGCTAAACCTGAGTCAGCTTTCCTTCTGCTGCCTTCTTGTTCTACCTGGTCCCTCTGTGGGTTGGATGACAGCCACCCGCTTTGGTGAGGGTGATCTTTTTTTTTTCAGTCTACTTATTCAAATGCTGAAATTCTCTCAAAACATCTTCATATACCTTCTCAGAATTAATGCTTTGACAGCCATCAGAACACCTTTCAGCCCAGTCAATCCAACCATGGCTGATATAGAACAAAGCATCACAGCTGACAATAAACATATCAAGGAACAAAGCACTAGGAAGAAGACATGTTAGAAGAATAAATTAACTCTGATTGGAATCAATGGTACTTTGGGTTGGAGTAGTAGGGTAGATCCCAGGAGAAGCAAATGTTTTATAGATACAGTGAGCAACATGCCAACAGGTTGCCTGGCAGATTGGAGACAGGTCTGAAAGAAAAAGGAAATTCAAGAAGTTTCAGCAACTGAAAGTAGAATTCATATCAAGTGAGATGCAAGAACCTTCTGGAGGTTCCTTTTGTTTTGTTTTGTGTTGTTTTTATGAAATTTTGGAACTTGGGGCTCAGTTTCTGGACTTGTGAAATAAAGATACCAACTAGCAATAGCAAGTTGATATATTAAGGAGAAAATTAAAAATATAGGATTATAATTTAGAGAAAGAAAACGAGAATACAGATAAAAATTTAGAAATTAGTTGCACATCAATGAAAGCCATGAGACGACAAGAATGCCGCTAAAGAGAGAGCTCTTTGATGATACTAGAGGATCAATCAGTATCAGAAAGAAAATAAACAGAAATCTTGAAAACCAAGTCAAGTCATACAGCTGGTGGAAAAAGAGAAATTTATAGAATGATGTGTGTGGTGCCCTTGCACATCTGCAAAGAGCAACCCCTTGGTGTGTTAGTTGGGAATCTCAGCACAGATCCAAACATTGATGATTAGGAAAGAGTAATTGGAATTGCCCAGAGTGAAGAGGATAGAGAATCTGGTGCACATATAAAAATGTTGGTTTATATGAGACCACAGAGACCTCATCCATGGAGACAGGGCAGGAGTACAGTATATACTTCTGCATACTATTTCCTCATTTGATTGCTCTAAATGCATCATGATGTTGAAAGTAACATCAGAAGAATTGTAAAAATATTTAGGTAATTATAAAAATTACTTAAAACCACTATAGTTTCTTATCAGGGCTATTGCCTTTTGAATTCAGCATGTTTGTTATTTTGTATTTCTGATAGTTAGTTTCAAATATCTTTCATGTTATCTTTAATCTAAATTATAAATTCATAACAGAGCATTCAGAGTTTTCCAAAGCCAGCACATTTTAATATCACATTTCACCTCATTCTTCCACACATTTTATATTTCAACGATATGTGTGTATTTACCCAATATCCATATTGGCAGTGGAATAATTGCACATATGTGCTCGTTATTGCATGGTTGATGACCTTAAGAAGTGAATGTCTGGTTTTCTAGGATAAAATTAAAATAATGAATATGTTAGAAGCTGTTATATGATGAATCTCAAAAACGCATTAATTTTATGTATTTGTTTATGTTCCATGGGACATACCTGTTGAAATAAATACATAAAGATGCCCACTTTATTCAGTGTAAATGGATGGTGGTAGCTCAGTGTCTGCATACTAATTCTACATAGAATACCAAAATTTAAAACGTGTTTAGCAAAGAAGAGCAAAGTAAGAACTGAAATTCTGTTTCACAAATAAAGTCCAAAGGCATCAAGCCAAGTAAAGCAGAGGTTATAATTTTGATAGCATACAAATATACGGTAGAAACCCTCATTTACTGTAACACAATGAAATAGTTTGGTATAAATATTTTTTTTTCTCTGAAATGTTCCCTTAGGGACGACCAGATCTGTTGTTCAAACACTGCCACCCACATCCATATGTGCCATCAACTCTGCCAATGTTTTTCAGTTAGTTTTTTTCTTCACTTTGTTTTGTTGTTTTGCTTTCTGCCACTACACAGACCTTAAACAGACACTACGTGTTCACTTACGTACACTGTGAGTTATAGATAACACAGACAACTTCGGGAAGAGCACTCCATTTAACGTGTGTTTGGAAGATGTTTGTCATATTTGAAGGTATTTGAATTCATTGCTTTTTCCTATGTAAAACGAAGTATTATTTTCTGGAACCTATATCATTACAACAATAACACATTTTTAAATATGCCAAATTAGCAGTTTCTTTTGAAAAAAAGAAATTATTCCATTGGAAAATACATCTGTTTCCTTACCCTCTAGTTTTAGCACACTGTTTTGGCAGTTTGTTAAAACTTTGAGCAAGGGTCATCTAGCTTAGACTAAATGTCATATTTCGCTTTAACACTAGGCTTTTCTGTTTCTTTAAAACAGAATAGATCATTAAATGCATTCATCATTTGACTAGGAGCCTATTAGATGACCAAAATAGCCAAGGCTCTTGGAATAGCTAGTACTTGAGAACAACAGGCACATAGGCCGTAAGGGCTCATCAAGGTGAGAGTGAGCCATGCCAATGGCCCTTCCTCCTTGTCAGGAATGGTGCCAAAGAGAGCAATTTCACCCTTCATTAAAGTGGCCTTATCACTTTGGCTTTCTCTTCAGTCTGAAAATGATCAGCTCTAACTTCACTCATGACATAGAGTTTCCTAGAATTTTGCTAATTTGTTTACAACTGAACTGTGAAGAAGGGTGTGAATTCCACAAATATTCCTAAAATCAAATGTCATTCCTAAATTATATTTTTTATGTTTCTGTGGTACTTTCTGTTGCATCTCAACTTTCTTTAAAACTCCTATGGAAAACATCATGATGACAAGAAGAATAGAAAAAAATTGAGTTACATGCGCAAGGATGAAAAAATGACCATAAAAAGTTCTGTCAGTAGTTTCTTTCATTTTGGGCAAGTAAGCCCTCTAGGACATGCAGCTTAATTTTTTAGTATCTAATCATAATTTTTATAGCATAGGATTTTTACTTTTAAATTACTTTAAAAATTTTGTTTATACGTTTGAGCCTGTGTAACACCATATTTATTGTAGAATGTTAAAGACAAAATGGAAGACAAATGTAAATTATATATTCCATCAAAACATAAAAGGGAATGTGCAGTAATGAATATTTTACAATAAGTCAAAAGGAAACAAGCAACAGGTTTGGGTCATTGTAAGGTGTACAATGTTGAAACTTGAAACTGCGTGTTGTCAGTTTGTAGACAGAGCACTCCCTCATGTTAATTTCTTATTTGAAATGGGACTGTCGATTCAGCACTTTAAGTTAACTGTGGTTAATTTGATCATTTAGGTTTTTGTAAATTACAGATATTTTTTCTTTTTTTTGTTTAGAATTATAAATATATGTCTTATCAATTTTGCATTTATTTGGATACAAAATTAACTAATGTAATACAAATACTTTACTAGTAATGAAACATATATTTTTATAAGGAAGTTAGGTACTCCCAAAAGATATTGAGAACTCATCCTCTGTAACATATTTGCCAAGAAATCAGTTAACGGACTGCCACATTTTGACAGCAGTGAATTTTTCTAGTAGAAAGTTTCCTATTGACAGTGCTTTCTGAACAAGTCACAGTCTATCAGACTTCTAGGCTCTGCATGTAAACCACTTCTGTTTCCTGGAATTCTGTTCTTCCCATTAGTTTCTCCAGCTAGTCTTTTACTATACAACCATCTAGCTGTCCCGTACAGTAGCTCGGTTAATTGCTTCCACTTACTGTGTTGATTCTTTTGAAGAACATACTTGGGAAAATCAGCTTAGACATACAATGGACTCACAACACATTTAGATTACATTTCTTAGGATGGCCACTAAATAATTGTATGTAATATCTACACCTCTCACTGACCCCTGGGGTTTTGAATTCACCAGGTTTTTACGTTCCTAATATGAAGTTATAAAGTACATGTTAACTTTAGTTCTTATATCTTGCCATCTCTGAAATAAAACAGTTAGACGAACTGAATACATTTGTTTTCCAAGAAAACCCAAGCTAAGCACGGGAGAAAATGGCACATGAATTTAACTTGGGTAGGAGATATCAATAACTTATGAGCTTTGAAATAAATGACATTTTTCTTGTCAAAGTTTCAATAGTCTCTTGGCAGATATTTACATATGCAATAACACAGCACACACATCTGTTTTTTTTTTTCCCAGATAGGGTGTGAAGATTTGATTTTAATTATTTCTGATGCAACACTGGATATAACATCTAAATGGTACTTTTAAATTGGATAAGTGGAGACCGTGCGAAAACTGAACAAAAATATTTGGGGGAAAAGTGGGGCATATTAGTTGTTTCTAAATATTAATTTTTTATTAGTTTATATTTAATAACTTCAGGAATGTATTATCATTGCTTCATTTTTAAATACATTCTGATCTAAAGGTAAATGAAAAGGCTTTCACTACATAGGTGTCCTAGAAATATCTATCTCTTAAATCTAAATAATATTTGATAGTTTTAAAAATTGCTTTTTATGCCTTTTATATCTCCTAAAATGCCACTGAGAATGTGGCACGAGCGACAGCTTGATCTAGTCATTGTTCAGTGTACACAAACTTCAAAATATGACTCTGTTCTGGACATGGTGACCAAGTTCTTAGTCCTTCGAACACTGAGACAAGAGAATCACTCAGAACTCACGCTGGGCAGTGTGCTCAAGGACAGTCTGCGATGTACAGTGGTATTCTGTCTCAACAACCAAACAAGCATAAGCCCTGTGGTGTTGACAATGTGTATATACAACTTTACTCATCAATTAGAAAGTCATTATATATAGTTCATATTGAGGTTAAACTTTCATTTAACTTTTCACTGTTATTTAAAATGAAATATACACATATTTCTGAAAGGTGAACTATTAGTAAGATTTCTTAAGGAGTGCTGGAATTTCAAGTGGGTTAAAATTCCTTAAATTTCTCATTCTTTTCTGGATAAAATTACTTAAAGGATATTTTGCTTTCACTTAAAAACATAACTGAACAATTAATACATTTTAGGATTCAGATGAAATTTAAACATTAAGGTGCTTTCTCTCAGATTAGATAATAGTTTTCTTTTTAAGAGCATTGGATTTGTCTATGGAAATCCTGTGTTCTTTGCCTATTTAATCCTATATTATTATTTTATGTAGGCACTTAAAGCTAATTTAATATTTCAAGAGAAAGGGGAAATATTAATCGTTATCTTTCCTTGTATTTTTCCCTCCCTTAGAATCTCCCTGCTTATTTTTAAATAATTTATTGATTTGTACTAAGCTTTTTCTTCAGTTATAATTCAAAAGAATTAGAAACAAAGAACTATTTGTTTCTTTCCTGCCATATTACCCCTTCACCCGTCCTCTGGCTTCTTCTCCTTTCAACTCAAAACTAGTCTTTTAAAATCATTCTCAAATTTGGTCCCCTCACCCCTTTGTCATTTCCAAGTGTTTGCTGTCCAGATTGCATCTGCTGCATAGAGCTGAAATCATGTGTTATCAAATTCTTAATGCATTACTTTCAGTGGAACACGATTACCGCTGATTTTAAGCATAATCTCAGGAAAAGCCAATTTATTATTTTAAATCACAAATATTTGTATAGGTGACATAAATTTCTTCTGAAATGTCACTAAAATAATGTTCTTTTGTGATTGCTGATTTAACTTTGGAAAAAATCTATAGTTTTAACAACAGTATTATATAACAAGATTCAATTAAATCAGATGGCATTGACTGAAATATTTAATAATGTAATAAAGATGCCAATCATGACAGAATTGGTTAGTTTGAAAATGGGGCAAAACGCTCTTTCTTCCCCAGAGTTGGCTAATAAAAATATCGCTCACAGTGTGATGAAACCTGTCAAGCAAATTTATGGTATGCAAAATTCATAAGTTCTCTAGTGTTTCGCTGGAGTTTGGCAGCACAGGCGCCTGACAATATACCCTTGTTTGTGTAAAGAATAAGCAAATGGGAGTAAACTGGCTAGTAAGAAGTCCACATTGCTGTCGGCAAATTGGGAACCTTTCCTGTTCTGTGTACCTCTCTTATCTAAAATTTTCCTCTTTAGAGAGTTCTGCATTTCACATTCAATTTTTATGTTCGCTTGCAGGTTTTTCTGGTTCCACAACTCAAAGAGATTCTGTTGAAGGGGAAATTAGAGGCTGTAATTCGGAATTCAGTGAGTCTAGTCCCTGTAGAAACTTGGCAGAGGAGAAAATCAGTTCTTGGTACGCCAAATTCCGTGGCCTCAGGCCAGATGCTAATTTTGAATGCATGGCACACATCACTTTGAGTCTCGATTAAGCCATGTCTGTGAATCCTTGCAAGCCCAGCAACAGATTTTATGCGATTCATGTATTAGTGTTCAGGGCATTCCTGATTTAATTCTGATTTTAAACATGTAACAGAAATTATTTCTTTTATGGTATAACGTCTACTTTGATGAAAAAGAAATGAATAAGAAATATTAATTGACTTTTTGTCATGCCATTATTAATTCAATGTAGTTGACGTCTTGTTGTCTATAATTTTTCTTAATTTTCACATCGAATTTGGCAAATGAGTATCAAGGTGTATTTGTGTTGGTAGAACTAACCTCATTTAAATGTGGAGATGAGGAAAGATATCATGGAAAGGTCATATTTCCTCACTGTTTATTTGCTTATTTAGTATTTACTAGATAGAAAAATATTCACAGCATTGGATTTGTTTCTTAAATCAATTGACAATTCATTGTGAAGAGAAACAAAAAACTAATGGAAAATAAAATTAAATGTCAGTATATGAAACTGAATTGAAACAATTGTGTTTAATTACTGTTGCCCTTCTGCGGTTTTTAGACCTTAGTTCCTAACCAAAAGGTTTCATTCTTTTTCTAGCATCGCGAACCTACAGCTTTTAGCAGCATCTGAACTGGAAGAAACATGATTTTTTCCATAGAAGTACTGTAGACATTTTTGGAGATCATTTGTAAATGTATTTTAAGTTAAAAAATTAAATGGCTAATACAGAATTTTAAAAATAAGAGTTGGAGCCACGTAATAATTGATTGGCGCACTATCTTAATATACTCACTTTGAACTGTGCCAGCTTGCTCGAATTTCAGCCCAGATTTTAAAAACAAAAAAAGCAGGATAATCAGATACAGCTGGGTCTGTGAGTTACAATAAAGCATGGAACTCTTCTGAGTCTATTGTCTGAGAACTATGCACAAGAGTCCTCTCTCAATACTAATAATTTTTTAAAAACAGCCTATGTATGAGAAACCCTGAACTTTCGTTCAGAAAAAAAAAATGCTGTTAGTTATACCATTGATTTTTGTGCATAATTATTTTCCATAGCTTTCCTTTTCCCTTTTGGTGCTCCTTTCTAGTGTTTTATAGAAGTCTGAATATTTATTTACCATTGAATACTTACAAGAGGAGTAAAAGCCAAGGACAATGCTTTCTGAATCATTGGGTTTATCTGAGTCAAACTTCTGTGTTAAAAAAATATGGAGAGAAAAAATGTATAAATAATACTGTGATGTTATGAAATACTTGCATTGATCTAAGGAAAACAGAAATTAAAATGGAAAATTTGAAGCTTCACATGAAAAAGTCATGATTTCATTCAATATTAGTTTGACTCAGTGATCTGGTGTAAACTGGGGGTACCATGGTCATATATAACAGAGATGAGACTGGAGAGGACTGACATCTCTTAATTTATTTATTCTACTAGTGTAATGCTAGCCACCTCCTGTTTTTATTACCCCGATTTAATGCCAGCCATTTCCTGTTTTCATTAGACCATTGTAATGCTAGCCTCCTACTGTTCTCATTAGTGCAGGACTGTGTAATGGCAGCCACCTCATGTTTTCATTATAACAGAGCTGTATGGTGCCAGCTGCCACTTGTTTAACGTTACTGGGAAGCATTTGACCATGAACTACATACTTCTACAGCTAGTGGCAGACAAGGTAAAGGTCTCGGGGCCCTGGCGAAAAAGTGACAATACTTAAGGGACTTGTTGACTATTGATATGCAAGGAATGTACTAGCTCACAAAGACTTAGAAAGTACCACAAACCAAGTAAATCTTCGAACTGTTTTGCTATTATTATTTTCCTTGTGTTTTGTTTTAAAGTATTTTTTGAAGAATTTTCCATATTCCAACAAGATTCCATTGAAATAGCAGACAACATTGAGTGACAGAGAGCTCACTGTGTCCACTTGTGCCACCGTGCATTTATTCCCACAATTGCAATAAGTTACTCTTATCATTCACACTTAAAAATGAAGAAGCTGATGTATATAGCATTTATATTATGCAAGGAACAACACTTTTTTTTTCTCCAAAGGGCAAAGAAGTATTTTGAATCATGGAACGCAGGTTCCTTTTGTTTTCCTCTCTAACAACTCTTTAGACTGGAAACAGACAAAAAGTATGTCTTTTAAAGTGGCCATGGCTGGTTTTCTGGAAATCTTCATTCACAAAGGAAGGCCAAGGCATGCACTTGGTTCATATTTTCCCTAGTCCTGAGAGAAGGATATGCGGCTTGAGGGTGGTTGGCAAGGGTTTGGATGCCAACTAAGGTTTACAACCTCAGAACTCACGACCTTCGCTACCAACCTCTTCCGCATTTTTTTTACAACTGGAAATTCTTCCCCTTCTATTACACAGTAAGAAAAGTTTTCAAAGACAAAAATGACTTAGTGTGTTTATGTACTTTACATATTATTCTGCTGCTTGATTATTTTCTTAGTTTTATTCTTACTATGTTTATGTGTAACAGCTCATAATTCTTTTCAGTACTAAAATGAATTTGAAATTAATTGTGAAAATTCAAGGAGTTTTTGACTGTAGGTTAAAAATATAAACTTTGAAGAATCTTTTGAACTATATTTCCTGTTCTCAAAATAAAAAAAATTATGAAATAATTTTTAATTTGTTACTTTGTCTCTCTCACATGGCTGGATTATTAACTTCATTGAATAGAGTAATTGACAGATGTGTGGAAGTTTGTTGAAATGATTAAACGCTGTTGAGAATTGTAACCTGTCAATGTTCCCTGAGAAACCCAGTCCTATCCATCTGTTAGGAGACTCTCTAAATGTCTGTAATGAGTCACCTTTAAAATGGCAGCTGTCACCTTAGGGTTTGAACCTTGTAGCAGGAAAGAGGATTGCATATAAATAATGCTGCATGCTCTTCAACCAAAGGAACAGCTATTTTGAAACTGTATTCTTGAAGTCGGTCAGAAAGTAGTCCTTTCTTGTATTAGACTGTGATCTTTGGTTTGGACCTATATCTGTCTAATCCCAAAAAGCTCAGGTAGTAACAGGGTTGCTAAAGTTTGATAAGTCATTTGATGCCTGTGTGTAACTTCTCACACATCTTTAAGATTTCTCAAAATGAGCACACCCTTGCCAATGAACTTAATGTGACTTATCATCACATGTGGAAATTACCTAGCTTGCACTGCAATGACAGGGAGAAGAGAGGGAAAAGTGAGACAAACCAATATAGGAAACGAGTGGAAGCACATGTCAGGGAGTACCCTTGTATGTACGTGTAGAAGTCATCCAATTTACCAGGATCTATTCAGGCTGTTCAATTCAACATTGCTAATTGGAGACAGGCGGGAGAGATATTATCAATATTCTCTATTCAATAGTTTCTATTTTATTTCTTAGTTTGGTATTCTATCTGAAACAGGGCAGGTAGTGTCATAACATTTCCTGAGAAATAAAATGCATTTTTTTTCTGCAAATAGACCAAGAGAAAGTAAATTAGCTTGAATAGTAGTAGTATATCATAATTACATTACTTTTAAATCTAGGGAGATTTAATATGGAAAACATACCCGAGCTTATGTATGTGCTGAGCACCTATTGAGGCTCAGCTGGGGAGGTCACCTGGAGACTAAGGCTGTGGTTTTTTTCATTCTTCATTTCATAAAAGCCTCTGCTTCTGGTGGTTCTGCTCTGCAGGTCTCATTGATATCTGCTACCCTGTATAGCAACTTTTATCTGTTAGTACAATGTGTGCTTAGCCGAATAAAATCAAATCTCAAATGTGAACTGTCTATGAAATTTCTATTTATATTAATTGACCTGTCAATGCACAGACTTTCAACTTTGCCACTGGAGTTCTTGTCACCCTTTTAACACATTACCATTACTATTTTAAACTTGAGTCACTCCAAGTTCAAATTCATAAAATGTGCATTGGAACCTCCTACCTTGCACTACAGATGGGTAAAACAGAATATGTGTCAAGAGAAATAAAACTTTTAAGAAATCGCTTGCACTCACCTTCCCCTCACCTCACTTTCAAAGTCAATCTGACAATTTTGGCACTTCAGGTATTACTTAGAAAGAATTAAAATTAGTCTTAAATGATTGGAAGATGCCGGAGAGATCAATAGAGACTTGTATTCTATGGCATCGGGGTTATATGTGGTCACCACATCTGCTCAAATTCTGTCATTTCTTGATTTTTTTCTTCCTTCCCCACCATCACCTCCTTTCTAGTGTTAGGCTTCCACGAATGTTAAGTGTCATGGTAGAGACAGATCTTACATGAATACTAAGAGCAAATGATTCCAGGATGAAAAATACATTGGCTATATCAATTAACTGATGCAATTAGATCTTTGAGACATTCTAGAGGCAGGTCATTTTCCTCCTCTTGTGAATTGCTGGGGAATTGTGTTCCATCTGGTTTCCTTGGGCATCTGCTTTAGACATCCTTAAAAGATATAAGCTATCATCTCAAACATCTTTCCCTTTTTTTCTGTGGAGATTCTTCCAATGTGTGTATTACTGGTAGTGGCTTTAGCCAGAAGCAGTGCTCTCCACTGCTGAGAGCCATAGCCCTGCTGATCAGCAGAACAGATACATTCATATCACACTAGAGAGTAGGCCCTAATGATAAGAAATATAGGAACATTTTTAGGACTCAATTTTAAATTCCAGAAAAGATTATGTAAATCCATTCAACATTCAGCATCAACTATCCAAACCCAATGTTGTTTACTTCTCCTTACTAACTCTCTAAGGCTGCATTTTTCAACCTTTGTATTATTTGCACTTTGGATGGAATGCATCTTTGTTGTGAGTGGTTCTCCTGTGCATGGAAGAATGTTTATTAATACTCTTAGCTGCTACCTTAAAAATTGCCTATAAATATTGCCACATATCCCTAGGGTGTCCAAACTCATCCAATTAGGAACTACTAAATTAAGGTCATTGTTCTGTTTTAGTTCCTAAGTAATGCGCAATGACAACTTCCTGTGTGCATAGTGCGGTGTAAAAATTCACCTCTATCAGCCTGAAGAACCTAACAAGTGGGCACAAATGATGTTTGGGAAGAGAATTGTTCTGTCTTAATGAAGTGCACAGAAGGTTTCAAGAGATGTTTGGAGTATTCGGAAATATTAACCATCCAGTATACCATAGTTGAAAATCATCTGTAGTTCTGATTTTCAACTTTGTTCTATCTCTTTGCTTCCCAAAGCTTCTAAGATGAGTACAGATTTGAAAAAACAATGTTTCTGGACAGTTGGAAATATAAATCCTCTGCTGATGGCTTGAATCTGAGAATTTTAAAATTCATCAAAACATCATTGCCTCCAGAGAGTTGGTCTTTCCCCAAGAACAAGGCATTAGTAGGCAGCCTGTTATGAAGAAGGGATCACCGGGTAGCAGCAAGCTGTCCTAGTGTGATTTCCCAGAATTCACAGTCAGCTTGGCAAGCCTTCTGCTGAGCTCTCCAAGATAGTGAGGCTAACTCAGGTGTCTCTAACTTTTCCTCTTTGGGATAGTCACTTACGTAACATCTGCTAATCTATTTACATGGTACTTTTCCAGCTTGATCTACCTCACCTTTTCAACTCTGTTGAACTTTCTAATGAGAAAATGCCTTGACTTTGCTTAAATGGCTTTGTACAGACTGCCTCTCTCTTTCTCAAGAAGACAATTCTGTATTGCTGTGGTGCCAAAGTCCTGTTCCAACCCAAATGCCCAGTTGAAATATTGCTATCTCCAAGAAGCTTTTACTCATGCCTTCCCTCAACCCTTAACTCTCTCTCTCTTTCATTTTTCCCTCCTTTTCCCCCAACATCTTCGAACTATAGTTCATAGATACTTTAACTTTTGAGTACACTGTGAATTAGAGTTGGCAGAAACTTCATTTAGATTACATTTGTATGTCTCATTTTGTCAAATGATACAATACATGCTCTACGGATTAATGTTGTCTTGAATTGGCATGCCGCAGTCTCACGAATAAACGTCAGAAAAGAGCTGCTTTAAATCTATTCATTTATTTCTCTACATTTCTCTGGAAATGAATGGAAATAAAATTTCATAGCTTTGTAAAATGAAATCGTGAAGTATGTACAGTATTTTAATTCTGGAGATGTTTAAAGTGCAGACTGAAGAAGTGTAATAATCTCAGAGAATCTTCCTGGAATTCAATCAAAGAGAAATGTTTAAAAAGATGAGATTTTTAAAATGAGTATTTCTTAATTGTTAGGAATTGTTTATAATATAATAAGATGATTTACTTTCTAATCAGTAATCTTTCAATGGAATGGTTAAGAACTTTTACAGAAGTGTATTTCTACTGAAATTTCTAAAAAATTGTTTTGTGGATTTCTTGCTATAGATCTCACATTTTTTTTTTACTAATTTGAAAACTTGAGGTGAATAATCTTTAATAATTGCTGTTAGTTTTCCTAGAAGCTTTTAAAATGATTTGAAATTTGGTAATGTAATTCAATTATCGAGTAAGTCCTAACTATTTCCATCTTTACACTCTAACTGGTGATATTTGAAGGCTATTTTAATAAGCAGATGAGAAATAGTAGAATACTTAGCTGATATTGAAATAAAATGAAGGAATGAAGGTGAAAATAGGAGAATAATTAAGTGAGCGTTGGTCAATAAACACTATATAATGTTTAAAACAATAAAAATCTATCCATGGACATCAGATTTTACAGAAAAAAGGCAATATAAAATTTCAAAATTTTAATACCCTATCAAATTACTAGATTTAAGAATCTTTAAATTTTAGCAATAAAATATAATGTCCTTCCATGATTTTCCATTGTTAAGGAAGCAGTGCTAAGATACTTAGCAGATAGAAAAAAATAAGTGAGTACCACGTCTCACATACTTTAATTTAGATTTCCAAAATACCAAACAATTAATTAGTGATAAAAGATTTTTAAAGTTTATTGTTTAGCCAGCCCCAGTGATGCAGGCCCATTATCCTACCACTCTGGGGGTTTAAGGCAGGGAGATAGCAAGTTTAAGCCCAGCCTGGTAACTTAGTGAGACCCTTTCTCAAATTCAAAAATAAAAAATAGGTTGGAGATATAGCTCAGTGTGAAGGTTCTGGGTTTGCTCCTCATTACTGAAAAAAACAAAAATACTGGACCTCTTGAGAATAAACTTGAGTTTTTCTTTGTTGTGGAGAAGGTACAAGCGAAATTTAAGGTTAAATTCAGGCGTAACCAACCAATTTTATTTTTGATATTAACCACCCTAGAAATGAACTGAACAGAAAATTTAGTCTTTTTCATTTGGCCACTGAAACGGCCAATAATATAATAATATCTAATAGGCACTGACAAGTTAAAAATTTGCGAATGCATTATTCCTCCTTTAGCATTATTACTCTTGCTTAATTTCCCATTCTTTTTATAATATACTATTTTGAAATCATTGGCTTTTATCTTTACATGTAATATTATTTCATATATATGGATGTAATATTTATAGATTTTAAACTATTATTAGAATTTATGTGGTCATTTTCGAGAAGTAATAATCCTAAAGGATTACAATATGTGAAAGTTGATGATAGCTCACATACAAATCTCCACTTGATTGCTTCCAGATGAGTATATAACAAGTTAATCAAAAAACAAAACCTTCTGTTCTACATTATCCTCGTGGTCATATTACAAACATTATACACATTTTATAAATAATAATTAAAATGATAGACATCTTAAAAGATACGATTCTTATGACATCTTTTTATTTTCTTGGAGACTATGTGCCTTCACTGCTCTTTAAATAACAATGAATGCTTAATATAAAGATGACCTATTCCAAAGGACATTATGTGAAGTAACAACTTAAAGGAGAAATCATATTACTTTTATACTTTTAGAGATTGTTTTTGGATGGTAAGATGCTAGAGAGGTAAGTTGCTTAACATGCCAAGAACTCAGCATGGCAATAAAACAAAAACATCAAGAGCAAGTAGCAGAATTGGAGATTTAGTTTAAACCTGAGTGTCAGCCCTTCTACTTGGTTGTCAGTGTGTAAGTTCAATGACCTAGTTGGGCTTCAGAATTCTTAATTTTGTAATGTCCTGAAAGTTTGTGAATGTGTCTTGTGAATTGAAAATGTCTTCAACACCAGAATTTATCAGCAGCAATTTTCTTATCGGTTAATTGGCTAGAATGGTTCTCAATGTGTGCAGGCAAGTAAGCACAATGCATGTCAATTGCCCTGAATACCATCTAAAAATGGCAATTTTATGAGGTAAGCAAAAAAAGAATTCAAGATCGGTTTATTCTTTTTCTTTACGATCTTCAAAAATAGTGACGAAATAATTTGACTGCATCATATAACCATGAGGTTTTTAAAATATTTCATAGTCAAAATTTAATCCGTTGGAATGCTATAATTGTTTACTGTGTACATGGAAAAAAGAATTAACAAACTGAAGATTATTTCAACATAAAATGTACTGTTTAAACTAATGGGTGTTATGTCAGCCTGTCCAATATGCGCTTTCGTTCAAGCATCTCCACAGAGAAGGATGAGTTTGATGATGGTTTATTAGGGAGTTGATCTATTTCTATATGCCATATTGATGATATAGTGACCTTTAAGAATTACGGTTTTTACACACTTCAAAGGGCTTTCAGTTATAACTTCTGGCCACATCTACTTAAAAAAAAAAAAACATAAGCACACTCTTGAAAGGACTTCATTGGCGTGCAGTAAGGCAAACCCTATTTCTCCTAATTTTAGCATGGTCAGATAGGACTCTATTTGAAGGTTTTGCTCCCTTAACCCTTGAGCCAGATGCTTCAGGTGATGAATAGCTTGTCTACTTTCATACCTAAGAGCAGTGAATTGCATGAGATGCATATGTTTCTGCTACTATTACCAGTAATTATTTTCATTATATAAAAGTAATAGTGTTGAAGACAAAAAACTCAAATGTTATGTTGGTATACATGAATAAGACTCGAGTTGTAATTATTCTCATAGTAAAGTATGATTCATTTAGTTCTCTCCCTTAGGATTCATCTACAGCAGCTGACACTTAGATAGTGTTCCATAAAAACAGAGACCATTAAATAAATGAATGAAAGAATGAACAGATAAATTAGCCTATACCAATAAATTAAACCAATCAAGATCTTTTATATACACAAAAGCAACTTGCTCTTTTTCATGGCATCTTATCATGGAAAAGCAAAATTTAAACCAAAATCAGCGGGGCAAGCTTATAATCCTAGTACTTTGGGAGCTTGAGGCATGAGGATCAAAAATTCAAGCCTACTTTAGGCAATATAGCAACTTGGAGAGATTTTGTTCATAATTAAATGAAAGTAAAAAACAACAACAAAAATTCAACCAACCAACCAACCAAAGAAAGGGCTGCACTTGCAGCCTAGTGTGAAGGCCCTTGGCCCACCAACCAACCAATACTTAAAACAAAGTAAAATTTAGAACAAGCTATCCAGTATAAATGAGAGAGCAGAAATATAGTGTGTGGATTAATGGAAGGAAAAGACAATAAAATATGATTTATAGAGAATGATGTGTCTTTGAACTTACGTACAGATTTCTCCCTCCTGATCTCTATCCAGGCATTTTCATTACTGTTTACTCCTGCCACTGGCACATGTTAGCCCAAGGCAAACACACAGCAGAAACTCAGTACATGCTTGTTCAACTGACAGAAGTTTGCCTCTTAAAATCTCGTGATAACCAGATGCGTACTTCCACCAATCATATGAGGCTATGTAGTTTATAAATTGACTTTTCTACATTTCTTTGTGAGATTATGCCAAATTGCCATTTCAAATATAAACAAAAAAGGCTCAAGAATCGTGTTATGATTCCATAGTGACTATGTGACTAGCCACCTCATCCAGTGTATCCAAGAGAGTGACAATATTGTGAAGCACAAGGCTTAAAAGCCACATTTGTTTTTTCCCAAATAAGTAAGATCAGGGTCCTTGTGGTACACAGTGTGTGACATATCATTTCTTAAAGAATACACCAGAAGGCAGAACAACTATTAGTAATAGTTTTTATTCAGAGTCCTCATTTTTCCAGAGAAGTCACATTAAACACAGCCATTAAACAATAGCGTTGAGATAAATCCATACAATGTATGCTGCTTTTGTCATTGTTTTTGTCCTTATTCACCAATCACTTGGTGCAGCTAAGAACCTTATGGAGTGATGGGGATGATAAATTGGACTAGCTAACCTGCAAAACATGGGGGCCAGAGAAGTCAGACTTTAATCAGGTCTCATTCAATTAAGTTTCAAATCAACACATCTTGATAGCCAAAATTCTCATTTGAATTAATGCTCTGATATATGCTGTCTGTTGTCAAAAGAGTGTAATTAGACAATAATGAGTGAGCATATATTATGCAAGACCTCCGCCCATCTGTTGACCTCAGCGACTTCTACTCCATTAGACAACAAACAGCTTTTAACCTGGTTCTAATAAAGCATCCTGCTCTATTACTGTATGATTTTTTATGGTGTCATTTTTTAAAATTTGAGTCGTGTCTAGATCCTTCAAAGAGAAGTCATGTTTTACAAGATCTTAGCTAATTTTGAGAAACAAAACAAGTCAATTTCCCAACCAGAAGTTCTGCTAATTTATGCAATAGAGCCAATTTTTGTATGTTGCCTATAATAAAGACAAATAAATCATGATAAGAAGCAATTGACAGCAGGCTTTGAAATTACATGATATGTGTCTTTAATGTGCACTTTGTTATAGGAATAACTTAACACTAATTTTTACTACTTTTAACTTTGATGAAAACAGATTTCATCACTAACAGTTGATGAAATGATTATTTTCTGGCTGATTTTTTATTTTTAGCTCATCACTAAGCAATTTCCAAACTTTCGATTTCTTACTAAAATTTTAGTAAACACATTTATTTTCTGTGCTTGATTTTAGATATCCAAAAATCTAAAAGACAAAAGAATATCACATTTTTCATGTTACATGGGTGGGGTTTTTGAGTATTTAATTTTTGAAAGATGTAAAAAAAGAGTTGCTTTTTTTAAACACACTACTTCAAGCTGAAACCTTTATGAAGATCTCTTCTTTTCAAATCCCACTGATTACGCATCACCCATTAGAGCAATTACTCCCAAAAGGTGTGATTTTGGCATCTTGTAGGCTTCCTTGGAAGCCAAGCACCGGACAGGTCTGTGATAAAGGCAGTTGCCAGGGAAATGAATAAAAGCAAGATTCCCTCAACTCTAAAAGCTTAGCATCCTGACTGCTGAATTACCACCAACTTGTAAATAAATAATCACTCCTAAATACAGATAATGTGTTAAGCAGCTAACACTAGTATATCACTTGTGACAGGAAGTCTGAAGGTAAATCCCTCACATGTTGGCACAACCAATTGGTAGAGTTTTATGAGCTGCATTGTCTTCAGACATCTAGGAGAAATTGAACAACTGGTTACTTAGAGTTAAGAATGTCTTCAAAATAAACCCTACTCTCTCTGTTGATTTCACTTACATACTGCTTTAGATTTTACTACATGGTTATCTGCCTAGTAAAAGAGAGGCAACACTTGGTAAGACTAAATAAAAATCAGTTCTCCATCAAATTTTAACTATCAAGCTAAATCAACCTGTAGTCTCCTGGCCAAAACAAAACAAAACAAAAAATCATGTAACAGAGACAACACATTTCAGATACATAAATTGTCCAAAATATAGAGTCAATAGGTTTCACATGTACAAGTTCCTTTCTTTTCTAATTTAAACATTTATGAGTAACAAAAACCAAGAGTAGAGCTTTGGAAAGGCTGTTACTAGGAACCAAATACAGTTCTCAAGAGAATAAGGCTGCTGAGAGTTGTCCACTCTTCCCTCCCAAAGCGATTTTGCAAACGAGGTACAGTCTGAAAACTTGACGTCGTATGATAGAAGTATTTTCAGCAGAATATTTTGAGGCTTAAAATTACAAACAAAAATTTTAATTTAGTTCACTGTTGCTTTTTCTTTTACTTCTGTTTTCAGTATAAGGATTTAATGACATTTATGCTGTTTTTACACTGGCTTGGTGGCCAGGAAAGAAGGCACAGAATTCTCCACCAGTTTGCAAATAATACGTTTTTTTTTTTTTTCTGCTCCAGTGCACAGACAGCCTTTATTTAACTCAGCACCACATTGTCTATGGTATGGGCTCAAAACTGTTTGCCATGAAGCTATAAAATGCCAAAAATTTTTAAATGTTGAAGGGAAATGCCACTCAAGGCATTTCCCCATCTGCTACTATTCTGAAAGTGCTAATTTTGTTTTTCCCAATTCCTGAAATTAGAGGTTTCTTAGCCTCATGTGGAAGTAAGCTTGAAACTTGCTAAATGTCACAAGAAAAGGTGCAAACAAATGATGGGATTGATGCTTATTATTCTCAAAGGACGTCAATAAAAAGAGGCAGAGGAGCACTGAGATAAAGAAAACAGCATTTTTTTTTTTTTTTTTTTAGGACCCAGACCTCTTGAAAAACACTACACAATGCGAATAACCAATGCTGGTACCACACATGCATTAAAGCATTTTTCATGGGTTTTTTTGAAATATAATGGGAACGCACATCTGAATCACTTAAGATATTTTTGAGAACCAACCAATGGCATGATATCTACATAGGCAGAACTTTATGTTATGGAAAACAACATGAAGAAGTTTCAGGTACTGGTACAACTGTAAGTCTTGTGATTTAGCATGACTTTAATAAAAGCTTCTACAAGGACTTGCACAGAACCATGACTGACAGATGGATTTTTCGACCTTTCAGTTAGCTCCATCAGCTCACTCAAACACATTTTGAACAGATTATGTACTGTAGTACTTGGTAGACTATACATTAAACAAGAGACTTTGCTCTGAGGCACTGCTTCCCACACTCCACAGGGAAGAGGAAGCAGGAGAAAAGAAAACTCATAGAGTTCGACAGCTACCGAGGCAACACTCGCCATTTACAATATAAGCCCAAATATTTTTGCAACACAACTATATATTAATTTAATAAAATACACAATATAGCTCTTATACACTCAACAATTTGGCTCATATGCACGGAATCTGCAATAAATCAATAAAAATATGTCATTTGATGTAAACACATTGAATCTTCTTACATTTGCACATTTAAATGGTCACGTGATTTGTGTACGTCTAGGACATTTTCACTTTCCTGAGCTATTTTAGTGTCCACAAATGAATAAAACACGTCATCAAGTTGATTTTCTCTGGATGTTACCACTCAATGGAAACTAATCCTTAAGAATTTTTTACAGGTCAAATTTAAGACAAGCGGTATTATTTATACCTTTGTTGGACACTAAAACGCTTAAGAGGCATTTTGAGTTTTTCAATTTTCTTCTCCTTTAATGAAGTGAACTTGTCTACGTGTGTGCAGGACAAAATGGACTATATCTTTTTACATTTAACTTTTATACGACATGAGGTGTCTCACAAATGACCAAGTTTTTTTTTTTCTTTTCTTTTTGTTTTGTTTCTGTTTTTGAGTAATGACATGGAATGTTCTTTGTGTATAAATGTGTGGCAGGTAACTTTATACAGAAATGTTTACCACAAATAAGTGTTAATGTTTGGTGTAGCTTGGACTACTACAGGTCTTTTCGGGACTTTCAGTAGAAGCCTGTGATGACCGCTTGAAATCCACCACAGATCACGGATGATGACCCTGCTTTGTATGGGGTTTATAGGTAAACAGTTAAGTCAGCGTAAATCACGGAGCACAGTCTGAGTGATCAGAAACTCTTCACTTCGCACACTGCATACCTTCCTAACAGATTGTCAAAAGGTAAGGCGTCTCTTCATCCTCTTTTTTCATTACTCTCTCTCTCTTTTTTCTTTCCTGTTTGAGCATCATTAATTCTGTCCTAATATAAGTTTGGTCAAAACGAAATCATCGTTACGTCTGCAAAAGAAACAGCAGTGAAAAGAACATACTTGTGGGCACTTTAGATGTTCTCTAAAAGCCTAAAAGCAGCATTGGCCTTTCTTCCTTCCGGTGAAACGGGTTTTCTCCAGGAGCGGTCTTTCTTCCGCTAACAGAAGAGACCAGAAAACACCAATGCCTTTTCACCCCTCTCTCACTTTCTCACAGCCACGGGGTCATTCCCCCTGCAGTCCTGTAAAAGCTTATCAATTTCTCTCACGACTTCCTCAGCATCCACTGACTCTCTGGTCAGATCCCGGCTGGGGTGGTCGAGCTGCTCTATAACAGCACCCATCTCGCTGGAATCCCGGCTGGCTCTGGAATGCACATCCGCGAAGACTCTTGCCATCTGATCGGAGGCCATGAAGGAAGCGTCTCTCGGTTGCTTACTGGGAGACACGTACTGACCGTCAGCCGGCAAGTACTGGCTGCTTGCTTCAGCCAGGGCCCCTGGTTTTGCTTCACATCCCTCCAGGGAGCCTTTCGTGGAGGTGCAGGGCTCTACACAGGCCTTGGTTGGGCTGCTTGATGCTGAGGGGACCTCTTGGAGGAGAGGGCTCAGGGCACGTTTGGCTTTTAAATAAGGTTTAACGTTGGCGATGAGAATAGTGTGCTCTCTCTTGTCCTTTCCAAATGTACAAAAAGTCTTTTTCCCGGTGGGGTTCACAGTTTCGTAAGTCTCAGTCTCAACATTAGCTTCAACTGTGGGTACAAAGAGATTTGTGCGGTAATCTGCGTTTTCAGCCTGATTGGCTGCAGGGAACTGTGGCATCCAACACCTGTCAGAATGACCAAGCACTCGGCATTCATCTGTGCAATTAACACACTCTTCCGGTTCTGCAAAACAAAAGAGAAAACAACAAATCCAATCATTAGAGTTTCTTTTGAATTTCTACTGAGGCTGTGATCAGCTCTCAGTGGGCTTGCTTGACCTCTGGTCTCTTAATTAAAAAAGAAAAGAAAACAATAATTAAAACATTTCAGGATGGTTGCATAAACCTGCTGGTTGAGACAATGGTTTTATTTAAGTGTATTCTCTAGATATTAACGAATTCCCACAGCCTGGGAAGAAGTAAAAAGTGGCCACTGGAGAATCATTCTCAGAAGAGTAGAACATCACCATAATCTAAGCTCCAGGGATCATAAGTCTTTGTTCTGTGTAACTCATCCTAGAAACAGAGAACTTCAAAAATGATTATGAGGATTAATATTTAAAAATCAAATAACAGGGCAAAAACCAGACTGCAAAGTTTCCTAACAGGTTCTAAGCTGCCTTCCTAAAAGTGCCCTATTCTTATTTTGTGTGTAATTGTTATTTTGATGACAGTCAGGATATAAAAGGTTTTCTTTCAAAGGCCTACTTTTCCTACAGTGAATGGCAAATGGAAATTTTGTCACAATGTTTTATGAGTAAGCTTGTCAAAAGTGCACATTTCTATATTATTAGATAACATATGGATCATGTAATCGGTTTTCTTTGGCTATTTTTTGATGTAAATATGTGAAAATAGGTTTACTCAACAGGTGTAATTTTGAATCAATGAGAAATCAGTTTTTCACTTTACATAATAATCCTTTCTGTGAGAAGTTTTTACTTTTTTTCCTTGGCTGATAGGCATATGAAGAATTTACGTGGAAAGCATTCTTTAATGATTTTTAAAGCATGTCATACCACAAAATATAAAAGAAAATTCCTTTATTCTATCAAAATGGCATACCTCCATTGATCTCAATATGGTCAGCCATCACTTTAATACTCTTTTTTCCCCTAGAATTGCTTGTTTCTACTGTGTTTAATGATGCCTTTTAAAGTCAGGAACTCTTACTTTTAGAAGAGGATATTTACAATTTACTTCCATGTGATGGGAATAGAATTCCCTGTACATTTAGGAACCCTGGGGATTGCCTTTGAAGCGATACTGTATGATCACTATGTTTTTATAATGACCTGTGCAAGGAAAAAAAAAGTCTACATAAGCCATATTTGAGATAAAACAACAAATACATAAATTTATTAAAATTGTAAAGTTGTCTTTGAAAGTTATGCATAAAATCTGAGTGTATATGTAAAAGACATAAATAATTCCTCACTAAAGACAAAAGAAAAAACAAAACAGAAATACCCACAATAATCCCACAACCCGTTTTATTTCTAAAACTTTTAGTGATAGAATTATTTCTTGTTAGTGTAAACTTGCAGAAAATCAAATTGATGTCTTTAAGAGACAAAAATGCAGTGGTATTTCATACTGTGAATCATTCACACACATGAAATTGTTTTTTAAAGCTTATATCCATTTTAATTATATTATGTCTGAAAGTATTTTTCTAGGAAAGAATGAAATATTCACTGTTAAGCGTGTTATGCAATACAGGCAAATACGCTAAAAGACTAGTCTCAATCTGAATTATACACTCATCCATGCCTACGAATCGTGGTGGAGGACGACAGAAACAGCTTCAGAGAAGCTTCTGGGAGGCTTTTTTTAATATTTTGAAATCAAAGCTGAGACGAAATTAAAAAGACATTACAGAAAAGCTCAGCATCAGCTAATTTCTTCAGCTCCTCTGAGTGGGAATCACATGTATTATCTTTTTATGTCTGTCAATAAATATTAGAAAAGCTAGTATGGATTTATTCAACCAGCTTTATCCTTCAAAAAAAAGAATTCTTTAAATTTATTTTGGTTAAGACTTTTGTATCCTTTAGAGACCTATTTTTTTTTCTTCTCAAATTCATTGGCAACAATACAATCTCTGCAAAATATGCCAACATAGTTTTATATTCCAGTATCGACTGGCCTTCCATTTCAGCTGCTAGGACGGCCAGCACCAAATGAATTCAATATAAAATTAAGAAGAGAAGGAAGGCAGTGGACTAATGCAGCTGTAAGAAAGTGTAAATCGACCTCGAATTTGAAACCATCGACATAAAGTGACTGTTTGCACTTCACTTCTGGAAATCTGCAGCCTTTTATTTTACTTGACTCTTCTATGTCATAGCTCGGGGAGCAAACTTTGTGTATTGATTGCAATACATGACAAGCTGTTCACCTTGTGATTAGATTGTAATTTTGATGCCAGGAGTTCACAGTGAAGAAAATGGAATAGGCATTTTTGTATAAACAGCAGCACTATGAGCAAAGTAAATTCTAACTGTCAAGGGTCAAGTAGAATGTAGCAGAGAGTGAAATCATTTCCGAGAAAACATAAAGGCATAAATTAATCAGCAAGCATAAAATCTACAATGAATGACTAGCTAGACACAAAAATTTAAACAAAATAGAAACAAGATGGAAGAAAGGGGAAAAAAGGACAAGGGAAAGGAGAAAGATAAAGAAGTGAGGAAGAGATTAAAGAAGAAAGATGAAAGAGAGCAAAAGCTGGAGGAAATGGTAGAGGACAGCTAAAGAGGGACTAAGGAAGAGGAAAGGATGCGGCAAAGGCAGGCCTTTGTGTAACATGAGTTCTCCTAAGGGAATTTCTAGCACAGGTACCTTCTATTATATATTGCTAATCCTCTTAATGCACTAAATTCATATAATAAAGAATAACACTGTGGAGTACTTTTGCAAGCATTACAGCTATAAAGGTGGATAATCAACCTGTTCTCCATGCCTTATGAACAATGAATCCCAAAATAGATAGGTGGAATTATAAACCAGAGAATTAAAAACAGAAGTGAATTATCTGGATGGCCATTATTTGCATAGATTTGGTATTTACATCAGAAAAGAGTTTTACAGACACTA
The DNA here is from genome assembly GCA_004027205.1 of Ctenodactylus gundi. Lineage (NCBI taxonomy): Eukaryota > Metazoa > Chordata > Mammalia > Rodentia > Ctenodactylidae > Ctenodactylus > Ctenodactylus gundi. The sequence continues at coordinate 381,517 of PVKB01000390.1, forward strand.
GACAAAAGAAATCAAAACAAAAATAATTTACCCAATATCCTTTTGTTTCTTCTATTTCAATCTGAGATTACAAAGGATTTATTTATATTTAGCTTCAATCTTTCTGAATTCAACATGGCACCCTTTCACAGTAAAAACCGCTTGCCAACAAAGAGGTTTCAGGACAAATACTATGCAAATGAGAAACACTGAGAGCTAAGCATGGTTACATTGCAAAGAAAGAACGATTCTGAATTGCAACAGATGGAACTCTGGGCAGGAAAGTTCATAACACATAATCATTTAAATGTATGATTCCTTGAACAACTGTGTGATGGGGAGTGAAGTGTAGCTCAGCGGTTAAGAGTGCTTGTCTAACAAGTGCAAGGCCTTAGGTTCAATTACCCAGTACAAGATAAACTGAGTGTGGTGGTAGCAACTATGATCTCAGTATTCTGAGGGCTAAGGCAGGTGGATTGCCATGTTTCAAAGAACAGTTTAGGCTACATACTGAGACTAGGTCTAGCCTGGACTACAAAACAAAATCTTGCCTTAAAGAAGTTCATCAAGTAACTTTAAATCATTACCTTTATTTTTATCATTATATCTGACTACTACACATGGTCAAAAAAGAAATTATCTAAGTGCAGTTATCATAGTTATTCAAATTTGCATCTCACTTTGTATGATATTTTTGCAAAAAAGAAATAAACTCACTCAAGTAACTACAGAACCACTGTAGTTGTTGCTTTATAGCTGAACTAAGAACACACACACGCACACACACACACACACTCAAACACGTGATAAAAATTCCTGAGGACATAGTTTAATTTTTTTAAAAATACAAAATTTATATGATGTACATTTCTTAATATTAGGAGAAATAAAAATGGATCATAGCAAAATTTTATATTTACAACATAAAGAATGTGTCACAGAATTTTATCAAAATGTCTGGGAGAATTTAATGCTAAAAGTTCTCAAAATTTCAAATAAACTTGGAAGAAAAGGAACAATGCCAAACGCATTCCTGGAAGCTATCATTGTCCTGATACAAAAACCAACCAAACAAGGACTTAAATTAAGAAGAAAAATTAAGCCAATTTTCTTAATGAAGATAGATATAAAAATTCTCAATAAGATACGTTTAAACAGAATGCAACAAACCATTAAAAATATCAAACACTATCAATAAATTTGCTACAACCCAGATATACAAGATTCAACATACATAAATTAATAAATGTGATACATTACATAAAAGCTAGCATGTAAATCATATAATTATCTCAATAGTCATGGGAAATGTCTTTGATAAAATCCAAGTCTTGTTTGCAACAAAAAAAATATTGACAAAAGAAATAGATATTAAAGGGCCATACTGCAAAATGATTAAAGTCATTCATGACAAGTCTGTTGTCAACATGAAAATAAATGAAAGAAAATCTGAAAATATTTCCTCTAAAATCAAGAAAAGGCTACTCACTTCAACTAATCTTGTTCAAATCAGGCTAGAGATAGAAATCAAAAAGATACATACAATGAACGAAAAACCCAAACTATCCTCCTTTTCAGATGATGTTTACTTTATGTAGAAGACCCAAAAACCTCTATCAGAAGAACTAATAAACAAATTTATCAAAATGGTGGAATACAAAATAAATACACAAAATCAAAAATAATTCCTATAAACCAAAAGTGATCTCACTGAAAAAGTTCAGTAAAATAATCCCATTCATAATTGCTTCAAAAAATCTCAAATACCTAAAAATTATTCTAAACAGGTGAAAGACCTTTGTAATAAAACTTATAATACTCTGAAACCGGTTGAAGAGAGCATTGTAATAATGGAAAGACACGCCCTGTTTCTGGATAGGCAGAACAAATCCTGCAAAATGACCACACTACCAAAAGTTACCTATACACTTAGTGCAATTTTGGTCAAAACACCAAGAACATTTTTGTGGAACTAAAAAGAAAAGATTCCTAAAATTTATGTGAAATTAGAAGATAACCAGAATAGCAAATGCAACAGTGAGCAACAAGGGCAAATCAGGAGGTAACACAAATTTTAGATTTCCAGTTATACTGTAAAGTAACTGAACTGAGAATGCAGAAACAACCTCAGGAACCTTAAGTCTCAAATACCTGCAGGAGAAAAGACAGAATCTTCAATACATGAGGCTGGGAGAACTGGTCGTCCACATGCAGAAGAATGAATCCAGAGCCACTACCTTTTATCCTGTGTCAAAATCAAATACAGTGGTGCAAATACCAAAATATTAAAGCAAAGATTCTGAATGTTGTGGAAGATAAAACAGCTAAACTCTTAAAGAATGAAGCATTGACAAGGGCCCTTGAATAAGACCTCAAGTGCATAAGAATTAAAACCAACAATTTAAAAAGATGAGATTATATTGAATTACAAACCTTAGGTGTAGTAAAAGAAATAATCAATACAGTGAGAGTCAACTTTACAGAATGGTAAAAAAAATGTTTCTCGTTATTTCTCAAGCACAAGATGAGTATCTAGCACATATTAAGAAGTTAGAAAGAACAGGAATCCCCAAATAAAAACCCAATTAAAATGAACAATAGAAGTAAATGAATATTTCTGAAAAGAAGAAATACAAATAGCCAATAACTACATAACAAGAAATGTCCAACGCCTGTGGCTATTACAGAAATCCAAATCAAAACAACACTGAGAGATTACATCTTTCTCTATTAAGAACTCAAAAACAAACAAAACCCAAAAACAACAAAAACCAAAAACTAGTGCCAGAGAGAATGTTGAAGTAAAGCAACGATTATATATGTTTAATAGGACTGTAAACTAGTACAAACTTGCAACCATTGGTTATAAATGCATATCCTTGTTTATATCAGCACAACTCATAATAACTATTTTTAGAAAATTGTGTGCCCAAAAACAGAGGAATGCATAGAGAAAATGTAGTGTTTATACACAATATAGTATACTCTGCCATAAAGAATAAACCTGGGACATTTGTAGGTAAATGGATCTCTTTTAAGACCAAAATTACAGGTCAAATGAATCAGAATTCCAAAGTTAAAACGTGCATAGTCCCTTTTAGAAGAAACCTCAAAATAAATAATTTAAAAAGCATAATAAAAACAGATGATAGGAAACAGTGAGACAGGCTTATGGATGCAGGGAGGGAATATGGAAATGGGAGGACCAAGTTGGCTGAAAGAATGAGGGGAGATAACAAGCTCTAACATGGGATGTGGGCGGGCATTAGTTCCCCATGATGCATGTAACTACAGTGTACTGTAAATATTCATTGATTTAAAAGAAATCTATGGAGTAAAATTTTCTTCTAAAAAGAATAATATAAATATTTAACCTTTGAAAATAATCCATATATTGCTTATGCATGAATAAAACATTACATAGTAATTTACATAAGTATATAAAATCTTCTGAATTAAAAGCATCTGTAAGTAACATTTTCATCATTCTTCTTGCCTTACAGTTATAATGGTAAAATTTATGATCCCATCCACAACTAAGCTGTCCCTGATTTCAGAATTCTCTACAATTTCAGCAACAAATTATCAGTCCCTACATGACTGGATTTTAATAGTCTTCCAAAAGGATTACTCAAATTTCATGTACTCATTATGATTTTACTTTTGTAATATTACTATATCATTAGGCGCACATAGCCATTTTGATGCAGTATGTAATGTGGTGACAACTACCATGTATAAGATTAGATTTGAAGGAAAATTAGTATTTCAATTAGAAGAGATTAACAAAGACTATGTAGTCCTCTGCAAACATAAATGTAGAAAACTTCGGAAAATGTTTGCATGCTGTGGTGCTATGGTGTTCATCCTCCGCGTGTCAGGAACCAGCCGAAGAATTTCTTACTTCATAGTGACTCTATCTCTTTATTCTTTTCTGTCTTGCTTTTGGCAGGAATTTATCATGAATCAGAAGTTTAAACTTGTTTTCCCTGTCTTCAAAGCAGGATCGAACACCCCAAGGAGAAACACTTGGCAACTAATTTGCTACCACTTAGGGAAATGTTAGATAGCATGAAAGGATTTCCTTCCCTTAGTTTCAAATTTACCTTCCACCTGGGGAGTTCACATATTTACACATCTGAATACATGGGTGTAGTTTCCAGAATAAAAAAAAAAAGTGTTATATATACGCCTAATATCTGCTCTGATTTACTGTTTCTAATACTGAAGAAATAAATGTCTTTGTTATAGAAATTTGAAAAAACAAAATCCACGAATCAAGGCATCCTTCAGGAAATTGTAAAGTGCTGTGGACATTGGAGAGAGATATTTAAAAGAGTAGTCTGTTTTATGACTGTTAACAAAATGATTTTATTTCTGTTTTTTAAACAACTTTAAATAGGAAAATGGCTCTTCCATTTCTGAGGTGGTTGTTACTGCTTCTAACAGCATCTTAAAATCAGCTTTGTTTCCAAGTAGACAACTCTATAAATGGAAGTCTGTTTTATTCATTGTCGTTTTTTGCTTTTTTATGTTTAATTTACCTTCTTTCACCAACATAAGCTTTCATAACACCTAATTAGCTGCCTGAAAAATCCGAATAGGCACCCAGCTCTATTTCTGGCTCCCCCAAGCCTTTTGTAGACTAATTCTACAAAATCTAAGCCAAGTGCCCAGCATAAAATCTCCCTCTCCCTGCAAACCATGACAAGCCAAGACCTCTGACTGGCAGGTCACAGGCAGTTGTTTTCCACTGAAAGGTTTTAATGAAGTAACAGCAACTTCCTTTCACTCTTTTTCTTTCTTCAGCACACACACACACACACACACACACACACACACACACACACACACACACAGAGTCACCCGTAAACATATGCACATGCTCCTCCATGAACACCACAAATTGCAATTTATCTAAATGTATTTTGAAATGTCAGAGAAAACTACCAATGCTGAAATAGAAATCTTGTCAGAATACAGTCCAACAAACTTCAGCTAAAGTGATTTCTCTTTCACTAGGTTGGCATAATTTACAAAATCCTGTGAACTGACACTTCTCTAGCATAAATGGTTCTTTCTTTTTTTGGCGACGTTGATTATTATTCATGTATTTTTCTTTGCCATCCTTTAAAGCCCTTAAACTTGCGGTGATGGTAGGGTGAGTCACTCCATATATATGGTACCTTAGCATTCTATATTTATGCAAATTATCTCCACTTACGACTTTTATGTTGCCCATACTAATATATTGGTGTAAAAAATAAACTTGGTTTCATTCTGCCTATTAGAGTAGAAAGCCTTTTATATTACCTCTAAAAACAGTAGAGCAAAGTTACCGCAAAATTATTTTCCCTATATCAATAAAAATAGCATTTTAATGTTACAGTTTTAAGGAAAGTAAAGAAACATGTGTTATGGGAGAACTGATCCCTTTTTGAGCCTGTATTTCCTATGTTTCTCACTTATGCACAAAGATTCTAATTGGAAATCATAACAGAGACAGATACTGAGATGTGAGATGTCATTTAGCTCCCTTAATTTTTTAATGTAATGGGAAATGCATCTCATTTCCATATGTTCATTTATTGGCTATGCTTAGCATAGTGCTTATATGGTGAAAAGAACACAGAGGAGACTCCAAAAAACTTTAATTTATTTCTTAGTGATCAGTCACAGGAAATAAAAATTTAGAAATATAGTTCACGTATTGAAAATACCTTGAAAGAAATAAACATGTGTATATATACTTTTTAGGTGGATAAACTCTCTATCCAGCTCACAGATTTTACCTCGGTTATGAAATGCTATTCTATCTGCCTTTGATAAGCAAAGAACACATTTTGAAGGGAAGTTATTATAATACTATCAAATAGTCAGACCATGGCAGCTTTGAAGCACTGATCCTCTAGCGTGCACCTGCTTTGCACAGAGTTTCTAAATGTATTGCCACGGCTGCGTTGAGACACCAGAAACCACTGGCCTATATCACATTCAAGTGAATCCAATCACAGCCGGATATCTGGAGCTGTTTGGAGCATTTGCACTTACTATTCAATGCACCTGCACACCTTCAGGGGTGATTATAAGTGCTTGCGACCTTTAGGACATAGGAAAATATCTACCAGAGTGGCAACTCTTGGCAGAATAATGGTAACACATAGACAGCACACTGAGATGAATAAAAACCGAAGAAAAACTGAAATGAAATTTATGTTATGGAACAAATGCAAAACAGTAGCAAGAAGTCTGATATGGAAGCACTAGGTGTAGGAAACAATGAGAATATAAATGATGCATTGGAAATTTATGACACAAATATAATTGTGTCCCGTGGCACATGGCTCTGAGATTAACATTTAAAATTCAGTTGTTCTCCTTCTCCAATCCTATTCTGTTGGCACAACCATCACCTGAGGCAGTGGCAGATGCTTGGAAGCGAAGGCTGAGCTAAGTGGGGCCATCTCTCTCATAGCAGGTACCCCGAGGAGACCTGGCAAAGACACTCAATGCCACACAAAGGGAGCAAGGTTTGCACTTCTTTGAGAAAAGGACTCCAACAGAAACACGCAAAGAAAAACAGTGCAACCCAAATATACAAAAGTTAAACTTATGACTGCATTAGATTCATGTAGTGAAACAGCTATTTAAAGAGTTGTACTTGATAATTCAAAATGTAAAAATGTATTAAACATCTTTGTGTGTCCAGGCATTGGGATTTTTCAACAGAAGTACTTTGACTAGAGTGCTGTTTGACATATGTTTTATCATGGAAGGGGTCATGTCAAATGATCCCAGGTCTATCTAAATTTTAAATTTTTGAGCTGTTAAGCTCAGGGCTGTTCATTAAGGCATTTAAACTTTGAGCAGAAAATAAAAATTAGAACTGAAACCAGGACAGAGGAACTACTTCAGGAACAATTACTGTTTAGTCGGTGTTTCGAGTGTCAAATAACATAAATGCCAAAATTGTAGATTCTCACAGTCTGAGGGGTCTGGAACAAGAGATGGTGCCTGATATACAACTCAAAAAACAAATAGAATTGCAAACAAGAGTAAAGAGTAGAGAGGGGACATTTCAGGTAAAGTATCTAGAAATACAGACAGTCACAATGCAAGAAAGTGTATTTCAGAAAGTAGTTAAGACATAAGCTTCATAGGTTCAAGAATTTAAGTTGTATTGCCAAAAAGTTAATTAATAATGTCGATGAAACCAGTTATGATATAAAAGAAGAAAAATTTTGAATAAAAGACTAACTTTAATGTAGAAAGCAACCAAATCATAACACAGTATTATATAGTTGGTCATTTATCTAAGATGATTCTTGATGAATTTAAGTGCTTAATGAGAAATATATAGGATAACATTCATGGACCTATAAAATTCAAGTGAACTGAAGCATAAATGCTATCCAAATCGCGTTACTTCTGGAAATACATCTACAACTTTAGAATCTTCAACAGATACACTAGGATCTGGACTAATTTGGTGGTCCCACAACAATCCGTTCAATTATTTCAGTCACAAATCTGGCCTTTGAAGATTGCATATTATTCTATTTTTAACCTAACAAAGTCTTCATCTAAGTTGACTCAACGATGCTTTACATTACCGCCTAAATTCTGCCTTTTATAATTCTGCATTAGAAAAATATTTATTCTTTCTATATCTACACTATTTCTCTTTTTCTTTCTCTAATATTCTCTCATGAGTAACCATAATGAGCTAATAAAATCACATTTCTGAAAGACTAAAGGATTATTTTAGAAAATAAGAAGAGAAAAAGTCTCAAGGAAAGTGTGTTTTTAAGTATTTATGAGAGAAAATAAATATTTAAACAAAAGAAAGAAAAATCACAGTAAGATATTCTTTTTCATTCAGCCTCCTTTCAAATTTATTTTTTATACCAAGAAGAAGAATAATTAAATAGTTGAAATTTTTTCCAAATAGTCTGTTTTGGACCTAGAATTTCCCCCCAAGCCTCATGTGTTTGAATGTTGTGGAGTATCTATGAATTCCTGGAGCTCTTATGGGAGGATCTGACGCAGAAGGGGTGGATACTTGGGACTTGGCCTGCGCAGCTAAGCTCTTCCCTTCCTCCCTCAGTGGGCTGCCCATTTTCAAGCTTATGTTGGGAGTAGCTCTCTCCACTTTGTCATGTGCTCTCACCATTGCTGACCATGCAAGAGAAGACTGAGACCTCTTGAAACTATGAGCTAAAATAAACATTTTCTTCCACTATGTTGTTAATGTCAGGCATTCTGTCCCAGTTACAAAAAGAGTCACTAAGATCCAAAAGTAAGCATTTCTACTTTTAATGAAGAAACCGTCAGTAAATTATATATTCTAGAGTTCCTCTGTAACCTTTATGTTTTAATCTATTAGACTCATTGAGACTTTTAGGCCAAGATACAATGATATAATTTTTGTGTAGCATATCTAAACACACAGAACATAATCAATATACATGTCTGTGTTTGAACAAAATGCTGTGATGCAGAAGGAAAAACTAAATGTAAAAGTTGTCAGCTACTATCAGTAATCTATTATCATAACAGGAACAACTAATAGGTACTTACAGAGACTTGAGCATGTTGAAAAGACAGGGACTCTGATACACAAGGGTTAATAAAATTATGGTTAATGGTTACTCAGCACAAAATACCCTTAGTTAATAGTTTCTCAATACAGTAAGTACTTACTGTGTTCCATAACTGTAATAATGCAAGTACCTACTGTACACCACAAACTCTTATAAAATGAGATCTTAGAAAAGCCACAACCATCTAACCCAGTACATTACTTCTCAATTATGGAGGAGGTGAACTGGTCATATTGGGCCCTAAAAGCTCACCCTTGCCCCTGCCCATGTGACCAGTCTGTGTGTTGACTATGTTTTCCTACTAAATATGCTTCTGTTATTCATATCCAGTGTGTGTTCCCTAGGAGCTTCAAAATAGCCAGATGTCACCAGGCTCTGAATATTTTTTTTTTGAATACACAAAAACAAGATTCAACTGCTCTCTTGCTAACACAACTATTCCTTACAAATTCACTCACGGCTGAATGATTCATTTGTGAGTTTGTAATGTTAGTTTTCAGAATGAAGTTGTGCATGATAACGCTATGACACGTATATTTTTTTAAAAAAACTACCTTAGCCCAGCTAGCAGTGCAGGCCTAGAATCCTAGCACTCTGGGAGACTCAGGTAGGAGGATCACAAGTTTTAGTCCAATTTCAGCATTTTAATGACATGGAGGCCCTGTCTCAAAATCAAAAATCGATTGGGGAATGTAGCTTAGGGTTAAGGGTTTGGATTCGGTTTCTAGTGTTATAAAATTTAAAAAGAAACAAGCAAGCAAACAAATAACTAAATAAATGAGTAAATGAGATGTGCCTGTTAAGCATCTTGTTTATATAAAAGATCCAGAGTTCAATGTCTATTTTTGAGGATATGCTTTTTTAGATATTAGATAAATAAATCTACCTGACATGAATTCTATTCAGATATGGAGTCCAGAATATTTTGCCCTTGGAGAATATTTTGGACAAGTGAATATGTTATAGTAATCAAAACTTATATCTCAATAATCATTTCTTTATAATGTTAAGTTCTGGAAAACAATGTTCTTAAAATCTACCCATCAGTATCTACATCTCTCTCACTTTGCTTGTTTCTCCTTTTTTTCATTTTTTCCCCACTCCATTTTTCTTTTGGCTTTTCTTGTAAATAAGTCAGGCTTTCTCTTTTGTATTAACTTAGCTGGGGTTGTATCTTGTACTTTACCTGAAAGTTTCCACAAGATACTGAGTAATGAATAAATCTTCATCATTTTAAAAGTTCTGAAAGAGTTAATGCGGCTTCCAAAGGAGCCTGATTGATATGCAGTGAGAACCCTATGCTCCAGCACACATTAGTTAGTAAAAGCTGTTTGGTTTACAAGGACAAATTTAAAATTCTAGCAACTCAAATAATTCTGTAAATTTCAGAGCCAAGACTGTGTAAATACATTAGTAGTCTTCATTTTTAAAGAGGATGTTTTCCTTATGCCTGCCTTGCCTCTGTAAGCTAACCCCTTTTCTGACAATGACACCAGTTTTGATGATATGGATGAATACATCTAAGATTTAAGTCATCCTTCTAGCAAGATGGTAATCCTGTAAGGCAGGTCAATAAAAACGTGCCTATTAAGCTAAACTTTTTGTTAGAAGCAAGCAAAATAGTCTTATTAACGCATATCTGGTTTCTTTTGGGAAATGAATCTATTTACCAGGTTCAATCCTGCTGTTCACCTTGTTTCTAGCACGCCTTCGTATTCAGTTGCTAAAAACGAGGGAACAGAACTGATGTCATATTTAGCAGCTAAGAAAACAGCTAATTCAGAGACAGCTAATCTTCATCTGCTTATTATAGCTAGTAAACAACGCCTGTCTATGGGGTATAGAAGGTATTTTTAAAGAAAGATTCTAATATTTTTAATAACACCCTAAACTCCAAAATGTATTGTTAAATTCAAAGAAATCAACTCAAGAGAGAGCTGAAGACTCGGTTTTTACATTGAATTGGATGGAGAGGGATCTAAATGAGGGGCAGGTGTCTTGCTTGGGTGAGTATTTTCAAACTACAGTATTTTTAAGAAAAAAGTAGTGGAAATATTTTTAAAGATTAAAGCAGTAAAAGAATATGAAACTATATCTCTATAAACAACTCTTGAAAGAAATCACTGACCCTTCCCAAATTTAAGCACAAGCAAAAGCTCGACCTTTACATGCATGTGAACACACGTGCCCACACATAAATACACATTGGTAACAAATATGCTTTTTATTATTTTTACCAAAATTATCATCAACGAAATGACTTTTTTTCTGAGAGAACTATTAAATTTTTTAATGTTCGAAAGTAATTTGAACATGGAAGTAGAAAAGTCAGCTTCAGTGGCTTGGGAAATGTCAGCCTGTAGGAATAGCAAGGTACGCTGGAGTGTGTCAAGGTGGGTCGTGGACGGATGACCTTGGAGTCCGTGCTTGGTCACTTGCCTCTCTCTTGGGCCCTGTTCCTCTGCACTGCTTTCTAGTCACCAGGAACCAGGCATCTTCATTCTGCCAATTTTTTTTTCTGCAATATTTCTGGATTGGGACTGTTGAACTCTGAAAACTTGAAGCAAATTATTCTCCCTTCCTTTAAATTGCAGGTGTTAGGTAGTTTATCCTAGCAACAAGGGCACTTAGAATAAACCACAGGAAGTCTGAATAACAATGATTAGTCCTTAACTTCACTAAAATAAAAACTCCAGCCACCAAGCTGTTGTTATCACAACTGCGACTGCTATTATTATTATTATTACTATAGAAAGAAAAAATATATAAAGAGTAGAAAAAGGAAAGTACTCTGGGATTCTCAGAAAGACCCTGCAAGACTTAACTTTTGAATTCTGATTCACTTCACTGAACTTAATGGTCTTAAGTTGTATCTATTTACCTAAAAATGACTGAAATCTATCTGTCTTTATGGCAAAGTAAATATTGGCAGTTTAAATAAGGCTGCAATCCAAATAATTCTGTTTTTAGTACTTGTGCTGTAAGCTTATTGGAAGCTGATTTTTTTTGTCTTATATGATTGGGTCATCCCAGGCAAGAAAAGTTAAGCAGAATCAATACATTCGATATCCAAATTCTAGAGTCCATATTCAGATATGTGCCTTATAATGGGATTTACTGGCAATGACAAGCCATTTTTCTGGTAATGGCTTTAATAATTTTTCTTCATTACACACACTGAAGCAGCAAGAGAATTGGGAAAAGAGGTCAGCAAACTCACAGATAAAAAAATAGAAGATGTGGTTTTCTGGATTATCTTGCTGTGTGATTAAAGCAAAGGTCAAACCAGTCACTGGAGAAAGCTATCTCTGACTTATGACAATGACAAAAATGTGCTCTTAGAGGATATAAAACAATTCTGTACATAAGGCAGTATACTCATTACGAAGTTTCTGTGGTGGTATTTTAACCCTTTCTTGGTTTGGAGAGTAAAGTCTATCATTTCATTGATAATTTATGTTATTATTTAAGACAAGGAACTGATGATAAAAATGAATTATATTTTCCATGAGTGATAATAGCAGGGAATTACCAATACACAGGCATTTATTTTACGGCTTGTGATCTTCATCTTAACCTCTAATTTGTGGGTGACTTATTAATCAGTTCAGGGTGAGTTTATTTCTCAAAAGAAAATTATTCAGTGTTAAAATCTGTGGTCGACCTACAAATGGACAAATTTAAATATTTATTCAGCAATTTTCTACTAAAGCACTTAATGTTTCTTATCAAAGTTATAAAATATTTACGATCAGAAAGGATTCATTTCTCTCTACTTTTAATATTATTTTGCAAATCTGAAAAATTATTAGGTTGTTAACAGTACTTGGTACAATACTATGGGAGCTTATTTTCTTAAAGACTATTGTTGTCTTATTATTAAAAGCAAATATGTAGAAAATAGTTTTACATGAATTCTAGAAAGAAATAAATTTGTAGGTTGAGGACTTATATACAAAAACCACACATTTTAACTTTTAAAACTCACTGATATACTGATTATCCATAATATGCAAAGGTTGTAAAATCGTCTCTAGATCTCCATAAGAGTTTGAGTCCAGAATCCCCTACAGGTACAAAAACTCATCATCCTCAATCCCTCATTTAAAATAGGGTATCATTTGCATGAAATCTATACATTTACTACCCTGTGCTTTAAATAATCTCTAGGCTACTCTTATTAACTAATATAAAAGTGGTGGCGATAGCATACTCTTCCTGTAATAATGACAACAAAATGTTTATTCATGCTCAAATTTTTAAAGATTTTAAGTCTAAGTGTGATTAGAATTCATGGAAACAAAGAGACATACTCTTTGTGTTCCTGTAAGTAGTTTGTGAGACAGTTTTTTAGACAAAAATAAAAAACATTTTAATTAGAATATTTTATAAAATTATGTACCATAAAATAATTATAATAAGTATATATTGAAAATTAGACACATGGTCTCATTCTATCAACCACATTAACGTTGTTTCAAATTGAAAATTTTCACTATAGTACATATTGGTGTATGTATATATTAATGGAAAATACTTGCAAGCTTCATATGTGGATTATCTTGATAATTTATGTGAAATATGTAAGTTTTGAAATGATAAAATAATTTCAACCATATCACATAATTAACACTCCAAAAGAAAATAAAAAGTCTGCATTTATATACTCAATCCGCGCACCTTCTGGAAACATGAAGAAAAAAAAAATCAACTCCATTTATAAATATATTTGAAGTTCTTCCTAAAACTAAAAATCTTCTAGAACTTTCTTAGTGAATTTAAAAAATTCCACTTCACAACCACTTCTAATTTCCGTGGTGCTTCGTCACAGCCTCCTTCTCATTCGTAGTAAAATTTTCTAATTAAAACGAAAGAATGTACACATGTGCGCAAGCACCACTGAGCACGCTGGTCCACTTAAGCAGCAGGTGCATGACAGGTGAAGACAGAAATGTATTCAGGAATATATGAAGCCACAGTCAGAAATGTGCATTCAAAAAAGTAAAATTATTTATGATTATAAACATTACCTTCAAATTCAATTCTTTTTACAAAATTAAGGAATAAAACTCTCCCCAGCATGTTAAAACATAATCAATAGAAAATTATCTATTTAAGGATATCTGGGAGATTTTATACCAATTGTGTATATATGTAGGTGTGCACACACTTGAATTTTCAGACTTCCACATTATCACCCTAAGATCACAGAAAAATTTCCACACTAATATATTTCTACTACAGGCTTTTGTTTAAAATTTTTCTCAATGTTCATTCATTTCCCTAGAGGAAAAAAAGGCAACTTCTTTATTTTTCTGACATGAGTAAGGCGATGCAAATAAGTTAGATAAGTGTATCTTTCAAGCACAGAAACATCCTTATATAAACATTTCCCCCGATGATTTCAATTTCCCTTAAGTAGAAATTAAACTACCCAAAAAGCAATCAATTTCTCAAATGCATTCAAATGATTCAGACTTGGACTTTATAAATCCAGACATAGAATAGTATAATAAGGTAAGCGAAAAATTCACCTCAGATAGAAATACTCTTTCCTGCTTTTCATTTAATTCTTAAAGCTATTTCAAATGTTAATGTGTGTTCCCAAATTATCTAAATCACATTCATAACATACTTAAGGATTAGAATATACTGACAGGATTTATTGAGTTCCAAAGATTTTAATACTGAGCTTCGCCAGCTATTGTAAATTATACGAACTTGGTTCTGCCCTGCCTTAAGGAGTCTATATTAAGATGATGTATAACATTCTTAAAGAGTAAGGTAAAAAGAAGCCTTTAGCATAATTTTGTACAAAAATCAAAGTTATCTATCATGTAAGTGGTAGTCCAAAAGAAGAATTTGAGTACCTGACTTCTTAGGTGAAACATACTCCTCCTCGGCAGTAAAACGGAGTAGTTTGCTCTATTCCATAATTTACAGCAAAGGAAAACAATCAAGCCCCTTTTTCTGGCATCCGCCCACCTTCTGCCCCATCAATTTTTTTCTTAGCATTTTTTTATACTCCAAAGTACAAGTAGTATAAATGGTAGGTGTGTACATGAAATAATTACAGACCGGCTCACTTAAAGTCACTTAGGAGTAATTAATATGAAAACTTCCAATGCAAATCTATATTTAGATTCTCAGCTCAACCCTTACCACGACCCAGTTGTTTCTGAAACACTATAGCACCAACACATAAGTAACAGAGTGTATTAGTTATTAGATTCCCTTAAAGAAAAAAGTATTCAGTTGTTCATGGCATGACAAATGTATAGCCTTATGAATGCGATTATCTAACAAGTACAATTCGGACCACAGAGAAGCAAGCTAGCAGATGAAGAAATTGCTCACCTGGAGGCAGCAGGTCAACAGACTGAAGTCTAGTTGTGATGGTGTGTAGGGTGAGGATAGCAAAGGAAAGCAAAGTCGGGAATGCTTGAAAAATAAAATATTTTTAGTTAACAAATAGAAAAACCAAGTGGGAAAAAAGGGCCAATTGCATTATGAAACCTTCTCTACTAAGTCTCATTCCTATATTAACTTATCCCTAAAAGATACAGCCATTGACATTTCCCCTGATACATAAGACTTGGTCTTACATGAAGAAAAATGACTGATCACAGGTAGTTCCGTTTAAGTGAGATAGAAACAGTGCGGAGTAACTACTCGAATCCCCCGGTTAGGGGGGAAACTACTCTCACGATGATGACGACACGCTGAAATGTCTACAGTACGATAGATAGTTCTTGACCTAGTGTGTAGAGGATGCACACATGAGTTGTGCCCACAGGAACGTTAAATAATGAGTGCACCATCACATTGTCAGATCAAGGCATTGATAAAAATGGTCAGTGCTTCTTAACTTTAGACACTCAACGTATGTCTCCTGGAACTCAATAGACCATATATATCTTAGCTCTTTACTCAGCCACCAAATATTAGAGAATAATTTGAATTTAGTAATGGAAACATATACATACTTATATGTGCATCTATATGCCCATACACATGTGTGTATATGTAAGCACACACGTATACGTATAGCAATTTCTACTTTCTTTGACATGAAGCATGTATTTAATACTAAACAAATGCCAGTTTTGTTTTACTTTAACCTCTAACTTAAGCGTATTATGGATATGTGCAATTGATATGCTTAGATAAAAGAGAAAAAAGAACATTTTGTTTTGTGTTTGTTTGCATTTGTTAGTGAAATTTGCATGAAATTGATAGTCTCATTTCTGACATACATTGCTTGCACCACTCCTGGGACTTAAAAATAAGGATCGCTGCATAAAACAGGCTGAGTAGCTCATAACATTCAATCCAAACATTTTTTTTTTCTCACAAGTGCCTTATAGATCTTTCATTTTTTTCCCTTTCTTCCATTGGCTTTGTGTTTATCTTAGTGTATGTTTCTCTCCTGTTCTTACAGCACACTTTCACAGCAAAGGGAACACCTAAAAGTAAGTCTGCCTTATGCACATGTTAAATTATGCCTACTGTAATATTTCACACAGTAAAAAGAGCATGGAATACACAGAATATTAATTAAGAGAAGGGACAAATATCTGTAATCTATATGTTGCTTGCTTATTACACTAAGTTTAAAATTTTTAAAGAAAAATTCTTGCCAAAAACAGTCTATACAAGTCCCATTTATGACTATTTCATTATGAAATTCATGTTTTTTATGTTTATGTCACAGTTCTCTTAAATTTTCAATTCTAACATTCAATAGATGTTTCAGTCAATGACCATTTTACTACATAAAAGCCCTTTATCTTCACTGTTAATAATCCATACTAACTAGTCAATATATATTGCATTTTAGAAAAATTCAAAATGCCATAAGTTTTAGATACCATGTCCAGAATAAAATGAAATACAGTATTACTTCATTCAAGAGAAAACAGCTAAAGGCTGAACACTGGATTCGATACTGTGCCCTGAAATTCATACCCACCCAGAACAGTGGGTCTTTGAAATGGTAAGCATTTGAATGGAGCCATTCTTGTCTACATTTGGCCTTAATCCAAAGACTGATGTAAAAGAGAAAACCAAGACATAGAAAGAGTCATGCAAAGACAACACCACAGGGCCAAGGAGGAATAAGATGGAAGGAGGTATCTTGGGCAACTGACAGCCTCTGAATGCCAGAAAGAGGGAAACCACCAGAGATCGCCCAGCCTCACTGGTGATCTGACTTGACCCTTCCAATATCTAGAACTGAAAAGCAGTAAGTTTTTGTTGCTGTAAGTTATTAATAGTACTCTGACACTACATTCTTGGGAAACTAATACAGTTTTCAAAAAGGAGAGCTCAAAATATAAATTAGAGGAGAGATAAAGAAGAGAGGAGCTGCTCGGTGTGTGGTGTGGCAACGAGACAAACTCAAACACAGATTTCGAAAAAGTGAAGGAAGACCGAAATGGACAAGTGAGCACTTTGTCTTTTCACATTATGGTTTGTAGGTAAACACTCTGGAAAGCTATGAAATCATGAGCAAAGATGGTTCTCATTCTACAATCATTCGACCTGCAATTGTTTGATGGTGCAAGACCATCATCATTCAGTAGAAACTATAATTTGTATTTCGGTCTTTCCTGGGCTACTGATGTATGATGTGCTGATACTCTTCTAAATAGGCTCAAAGTTCCCAACCGTCAGATTATGTGAGTAAATAATACAGATTTATCTCTTCCTAAACAGCAATATTCCTTAGGGTTGATGAATTAAGTGTTTTTTCCCCAGTGAGGATACTTTCTACTTTATGACTTATTTATTGAAATACAGCTTCAAAATAAGTAAAGTTGACCTGTAGAATATTTTCTTAAATGCTTCCAAATTAATACCTCTCTTTACATTCCAAGATTGATGAGATTTTGCTCTTTTCCTTAGCATTAGTTCAAAGTATATATTAAAACGTTGTCCATTTTCTGGGAAAATGAATTTTTTAAACATCAAGAAAGTTTTCATATTTAGACATTGACTGATGTGTCACATAAAAATTTAAAGCATACCCACATCATTTTCTTTAAGAAATACGATACTTGTTTTCAATAGCATTTAAGATCTCTCCCTCTCTCTCTCTCTCTCTCTCTCTCTCTCTCTCTCTCTCTCTATATATATATATATATATATATATATATATATATATATATCAGAAAGGAATTTCTTTTTGAATTAATTATTTCATGTACATATTGTGTTTCTTTTTGTTTCTTTTATAGTTCACATTTAAATATACTGTCTTTTTCTTTAAGACCTTGTACTTCGGAAAGGAAAATCAGTGCTGTGGGGATAGTGAAGACCTGGAGTCAAATAATTTTAAAAAGGAATTGAGTCTGATCTCACAACAGGTCTGTTTGTTGCTGAAGAAATTAATGTAGATACAGTGTTCATGTACACTTGATAAATTCAGGGGCTAATAATTGATGTATTCATGTTATATATTTTTCAAAGTGATTGATCTTAATGGTGTTTTTAAAGTAACAGCAGTATCTAATACACAAATACAAGAAAATATCTCTTATTGTTTTGTGATATTGTTCACAGTGGAATACTTCTGCCAAGTTGTTTCAGTTTATTTAAATTTAAAAATCAAAAATATGTTTTATTGCAGCATAGCAAATTACGCTTGTCATTTTGTTTTAAATAGCTCCTTGCAAGTACTGTGCCCACGTCCTCTGGGTTTCAGGGGTTTTGAGGGTGAGAATTTGAGTCACTAAGGCGAGCTTTACAATCAGGAATGGCTATTAAATTAAAATCATTCCTAATATTTGTCGATCAATCATTATGACGTCCCAGTAATATAATGGAAATTAGATTTTAAAATGGTTTATATTAACTGAACTGTAATCAAAGGGAAAATGCTTGATAAATTTTTAGTTTTCTACAAAATTTCTGCTGCCAACAAGCCTGCTTCAGTGAGCAGTCTTTGTTATCTATAATGCTTACCAAAAAGTCACGAAGACACAATAAGCCATGTAATCATCATTATCTTTGACAATGGCTACAAAGAAGAGAGAAATCACTTAAACCTTTTCACTGTGAAGTCAAAACAAAATGGCACGCTGACAGGTACTGAGTGAGTTGTGACTAAATTGCAGAGATTACAGTCTATATGGGATGGAATTCGCATTCATTTAGTCTTAAAATCTGAGGACAGGTATCTAAAAGTATAGAAATATGAAAAATGGCATAACTATATTTTATCTGATATTCTCTATTTATTTCTCCACAACATATAGGAATAGCTTGTAAAATAGAAGCAAAGTTACTATTCCGATTATTAGAGAAAGCCAACATCGTTCCTGGGCTACACAAACACACATTCTGGTTTATACATATCTCAAAATGGCAAATGAGCTGTTTTCTAAAATCATGTCCTGCTTTTGCTTTTTAGGTTTAACATATATTTTAATATAAAATGTCAGAGTTAAATACATTTCAGTTTAATTTGCAAACACATGATAGGCTTGTAGGGTAGCTGAACTGTGGTCCTAAATACAGAACCCATTCTAGCAAGATGTAAATTGAAGTCTTAGCAACAAAAAATAAATAAATACAGTACAGCAGGAATAAATGGAGTAAAAGAATTAATTCCCTCCTTTTTAGACATAGCTATGATTCTCTGAAGATACATGGAATGAGATTTGTTTCATTCCGATGTCCTTTTTCTCCCATTATTTTCTTCTGTTTAATATTCTTTTCTGTATCCAAAACTTATTAGATTTTCTTTATTTTCCTCATGGGGAAGCATCACTGTGGCTTATTTACTACCCTTAGAAGTTCTCTGTGCTCCCACAACTGCCTTTAGGTTTTTTATTCCTTAAGAAATCTTCCGTAAGCTCAAGTAGTTTGCATCTCATGGAATATTGGTTCCAAAAAAACAAGGTGATCCTATTTCATGCAAGTTATGTGACTTAAAAACATGTGTGTAACTCACAAATTTTAGAGACAATAAAGGCAACTTCTATGAACTCTGACATTAATTTTTGGCTGTAGAAAGTGGGTTATTTAAAAGAGCTGAATCATTATAAATACAAGTTAAGGTACTCACTCGTGATACTTGAAAGCGTAAACTATTGTAGAAGTGAAAACAAAGCAGAACATGTACATATACATGTGCACATGTACATACACACACACACACACACACACACACACATGCACACAAGTAGGCACAGGGTTGTGGAAAGCAGAAAGACGGTGCTATATGGCACCCCGCCAGCTTCCCTATCTGTGTCCTTACTAGTAGCTTTTTTTCCTAGTCAAACCATTTTTTTGACCATTGTCAGGCCAAAGGTTCAAAATATAGCAAAGACAACAACAGTGGAGATTGTTTTCTTATGAGTCAATGGTCAATGTGAGTCATTTGTAAAGCAGAGATGGCTTGTTGTGCCATTTGTGACCACATTTAGCGCTGCTGACTTCCTGCTGAAAATAAATCCAGCACGGTGTAAATCAGGAGAGAGTATTCAAATAATCCCTTGGTTCCTGCCGCATGCTCAGCTTTAGCGACAAATTTCAATCATATGAGTAAGAGTTATACAAACATCAAATAAGTTATGCTGGGAAATTATGGGCTGAAGGGAGCACTAGGTCGAATCTGCTAAACCCAAAGCTGGAAATATATTTTCACCATGTGTGTTCTGAATGGAATCTCCAAAACATTCTCTGTGCTTTCATTGCCTTGTCTGTAAAATGGGGATATTTCTACAAGGTAGTCAGGAGAGCCTATGAATACTTGTATACAAAACTCAGTTCCATTCATTTAAAGCACTCACTGAGTACCATCAGATTATAATTCCAGGGCAGAATTAGCAAGCCAGGGAAAATGCAGTAAAATTCAGACTCAAGCTCCATTTGAAAGTGGGCTGTTCAGAGGTGAAGGCTACTTATTTTGAGATTTTAGTTGCAACATCACAGAGCAAAACATAGAACTGTTATACTGGGTATGGTAGGGCACGCCTGCAATGCCAACGACTTTATACACTGAGCTCAAGTGCCAGGTCAACCAGTGCAAATGAACAGGATCATCCTGCCATTCCCGTAAGTTCCCCCAAAAAAACTTGGGAATCCATTTGGAAGTGGAACTCCTTCACAGAATGCATAATGCCACACAGCCCTTGGTACAATCCCCAGCACCACTATTAAATAAATAAATAAATAACGCAGTTTGTGTTGTTACTGTTACTATTCCTGTTTATATGAACATAATTATCATAATGTCTTTCAACTAAATTATAAGTTCAATGAGAAGCACAAAACACTTATGTATGATTTTAACTTAAAATTGAAGTGGGAAGGCACGAATGTACTATTCTTTACTTTTTGGCCATTTCTATAATGACGGGCCTCTCTTCATCAGTATATGTTTCCTAAAGAGGAGACTGTTTGCTGAATACAAAAAAAATCAAAATATAAAATTCATAAAATAAAAAATTGCTTTCCTGAAGAATAAACTTATTTAATAAAACATAATTTGAAACATCTCTTCCCTCCCCAAAATATCAAAATTATTAAATGGAAAGCCAATCATGATGTTTGCAACTTAAGACATTGTAAACCACTAACTCCAGTTGTTGCTGGGAAGCTCCCAAGAACTCATTTACTGTGTTTGGGTGTGTTTTAGAGGAAATATCTGAGAAAATATCAGAAAGATAGAGCTACTTGATCAGGGCCACACACAAAGAGATGCAGCCAGAGAAGTTCTCTCTTTATCATCTTCAATCTATAAAATATGGTGGTAAGGTAATTTATTTAACTATGAATAATGTCAGTAATTGTTATTTTTTATTTTTTTAATAAACTAAATTCCATTTCTTAAATTTCTTCTCTTCCAGATTATAACACTGAACAAAATAATGAGGAAGGCTTATTATTTTTTATTTCTTTGGTTTGGCCTTTGACTCATCATCTACACATTATTTATTGACACTCCAACAAATGACCACACACACACACACACACACACACACACACACACACACACACACAAATACACATCTTATTTAGCTTTGAAATGGAGAGGGTGGAAAGAGTTGTACTTATGCTTTCAAAACTGCTTCTTGTGAACTTTTCTATCTGGTTCAAGTTTCCACTTACATGACTGGCTGCCCATGTACTTATACTTTTGGATTCCTTTTATATTTTTGCAAAGGCTTTTGGACAATATCAACATACCTTCCAATAAGAGAAAGAATACATTAAGTTTCAAAACCCAGCCACTTTAGCTTCTTAAGCATATCCATCTACGTTTCTTCCCTTGAAGCTATTATGTAGTTTGAATCTCAAAGGAAATGTAATTATGTATGATAGTTTGCATTTTAGGGATGAGACAATTTTTAGATATTATGTAATGTCTATTTTTCAAATAAGAAAATTGAAATTCAAAATAGCTAATAGTAAAATGAAAAGTTATTCTCCTGATGCCAAGGCTGGTCTTTCTCCAAAACTACATGGACACATGCATTTTTCTTAGTACATTACGTTGCTGAGGTTGCTGATAACAAATGTCCATCTTGGTATGTAGAAAACTGTGCCAAAACTTTTTTTATGAAAGACAACACGTCCCACTATAAAAAAGTGGATCTTTCAGGAAAATTATATAAAATACTAACCTAACCACACAATTTTAAGTCAAAATGAGAATTATAAAATGTAATAATCAAAATGTACCATGTACATAATTTTAATAAACCGTCTAGTTAAAAAGAGCTCATTTGAAAAGGATAAATAGAGCATTTGATTCAGAATGAAAATGCGGACACGCAAAGGCAAGTCAATCATGTGAAATAAACAAAATATAATATGCACATTTGATGAAAGAATTCCTCCTGCATTCACCAGTAATTGAGTGACAGATCAATGATCAAAACTATAAACATAACTGAGAGAATAGTTTCCTAAGTTTTTGAAAATTAATGGAAGCCTTAACCTTCTTTTAAGAAATAACAGAAATATGAATTATTTCACCCAAACACATGAATACACAAACTCTAAAAACACAAATCAATGAAAAGTATCTAAGCATAAACTTTCTAATATCATTTTTGACTTAGCATCAATGCTTACAAGGCAATTTACATACATTACAATGGTAGAAGCCCAAGTCATTCAGATATACTGTGGCTAGTAATTATGTAGGACACTAAAAGATCCTGGCAATAGTTAATCTAATAAACCTACCATTATCTCCAATACTTCGGAGCTGTGTCTTGAGCTACACAATTGTCAGAATGGTCAGAATGAAGCTCTGTTTACACAAAACTGGAACATAATAAATGGAGGATGTCACGGACATTATCATTGATTTTCCTTTTAATTTTCAACATAGAATGGATCCCTGGTATTTGATTCTGATATTTTACAGGGCATTAAGCACCCACCCCCCCTTTTTTTTTTTTCCTTTATAACATGTACTACCTGATAAAAAGGTGACAGCTTCTTTGAGTGATTTTGCTCTGAAGCCAGCGTTGGCGATTCACAGCTCCGTCCTGTAAGGCATCATCTGTGATCTAGCCCACCTCTGTATCCTGAATGAATTTGCATCAGAATGAGAGACTATGTGTTGAAAAGAATTTTGAGTGGGTCCGCGTATTCGATGATTTCTGTGTATTAGGCAAGTTGATTTTCCCACATCGTATGCAAAATTAGCAGTTGAATTGTGAAAACCACAATATCCATCTTGGTGTTTTTCAGTAACATGAGCAAGAAAACCTGTTCAAACTCTATAATCAATCTGTTTTCCAGAAGGTCTGGAGAAAGTAGCAGAATTTATATAACCCACCAGAGATCAACATCTGAATTCTGATTTTTTACTTCACACAGAGATTCAGTAATTACATGCAAGACAGAATCCCTGGTCTCAATTTTTACATTGGGTCAGCAAGGATGTGTGTTCCAGAATTGACACTTAAAAATAAGGATATTGAAAGACCTTGAATTATTATAATAACAAAGAAACAAAAACTTAGGTACTGTGTCTTCTTTGATAGACACTTTTCCCCACTCCATATATTGGAATACAGTCAATTCAATCAACTCAGAACATTTTAGAAACCATAAGATACAAGTCACGGTAAAACTCTTACTTGATAAAGTAGTAATATGCAGAATCCCACTGAAATGTACATTTCACTGCCTCATCGAGGCCACTGATGTTCACCACCATGGCCTTGGCACTTCACTGTGTGGTACGGTTGCCTATGGAAGCGATGCATGGCTAACCGAGATACTAAAATCTCTTGTAATGTTTTTGAAAGAACAGAATCTAAAAGTAGAATTGTGATTTAATATTTAGTCTATTTTTCTTACTTTGGCAAACCACTGCATTGCTTGCTGCGTAAGCTGTAGTCATAATACGTTATATACTAACATGATAAAAGGACAGCTTTAACCCAACTCATAATATCTCTAGAAAGAACAAAGAAATTCATCTTAGATTTACAAACAGCCATAAAAACAGCAACAACAACAACGACAACAACAACAAAAACACTCTTGCAAAACTTTCCTAAATCCCTGTGCTGCAGCTTGGCTAATAGCATAAAAATCACGTATTTTTGTGAACAAAGAAATCACCCCATGCAGCCACGAAGGTCTTGAAGGAATGGAATGCTTGCCTGAATTCACGGAGTTTTAGTGAAAAATAAGAAGCCTATGCGACTCAATGAAGAGAGAGGTATAACAAAATAAAAGCAGGGTCACCAATGGATAGAAGATTGTCCTCATAAAAGATGGACTCCTGCTGTAACAAAAGCAAACGACTTTACATGAAGCAAAAATGTTCTAATGATTCTTACTTAAAAATCAAAAAAAATTAAGAATTTTTTAAAACAAACGAAATGGGCAATTATCAGTTTGTTGAAAGTGTCAATCAACTGTGGATGTGGGAGGAATTTAAGCAGATGAAAGTACTGCTAACCTTCACTTTGATTCCTTCCTTCCATTTACAGACAGTTTCCCTGCTATTAGAAGGGGAAAAAAGCTTTTTCCTCATTGTGAGTTTCAACATATAATTTCTTTCTAATCTCCATTGTTAATAATCAAAATGTGTAAAGTCTTGTATCATGCCTGAAGAAGAGAATCACTAATACATTTATACAATATAAATGAAAAGTTTAAATTTAATCTCACAATTAATGATTCATTTAAAACTATGTAACATTTTTCTCTGGATACAACTGAAGATAGCATTCAAATAAATCTAAGATATTTTAAACAATTTGCTTGTTTTTCTCAAAAAAATTTGCTTGTTTTTTTACACAAAGAATACATGTTTACTTCCATTTAGGCAATAATATCATTTTTGTAAATATTCTATTTTATTGTTTCTCTATTTAATCAGTATGGGTTTCCTATGTGCAATGTTACAAATAATACAGTATTAATTTGTAAGCAATTATAAGTCTAATTTTTCTTCTCCATGTATGTATATTGAACTTAGAGCATAATTGCTTTTTTCTCAAATAGTGCAAATCTTTACTAAACATTCTACTTAATTGGCTAGGATTTACAGTTACTTTAACAAAAGTGCATCTTAATGTGGAAAATATCCTGAGAATCAATGAATCGTTAATAAAACATAAAAACACTAAAGTTTTTATATCACAAAAGGCCAGTGTGTTTCTACTTCACCTGTGAGAATTGTGGAAGCATCCTGACCCAACTCTGGACACTCAGGAGTTGCCTTCCTGATTTGGATCCTTGATTCATACACTCTAGAATCATACACCTTGTAATGGCCTACTTATAATCTCTCTAAGGACCATGAAAAAATAGACTATTAAAATGAAACGATTATACTACCAAGCACAGTAAATTTTTTCTTGTAGTTTGCAGCAAAAGAGACCAAAAACGTTTAAATGTTTAAAATGGTCAAATGCTGGCTTCAAGAAACGATTCTTCACTATAAGATAGAGAGAGAATAAACAAATAAAATGATAAAGTTTATCATTTTTCAGTTTATTTTAGATATTTAAACTATTATTATGTTTACTTAACAATGACTGAATCCATATGGACTATATTTAAAAGTTCATATTTTCTTCCAATTTCTGAATTAACAAACTTTTTTAGTATTTTCTGGATGTGCACTTTATGTAGCAGAAACTCATGTATCTAAGGATGCACAAAAGGATAGTCCCTTCTCACCAAAACCTCTAATATTTGCTACTCACTGGATTCTAACAGTTGCTGTTTGTAGTAAGTATGCAAGATGTCACTGACACTTTCACACATAAGAATATAGCTAGTGCACTATTCGATCTGGCTGCACTGCCAGGGCAGACAGGAGACTACTGTGATAAATTCATATCCATATTTATAGCAGCATAATTCGCATTTGCTGAACTGTAGTAGAAGCAGTCTAGATGCCCATCAATAGAAGAACACATAAAGAAAATGTATTGTGCAAAAATAGTAGAGTATTATTTAGCCATAAAGAAGAAAGATGTCACATCATTTACTGGAATATGGATAGAAGTGGAGTTAATAATGTAGCCCAAGCTGATTCTGCAGTCTCTACATAGCCTAGGCTGGCCTCTACCTCACAGCAATCATCCAGCCTATCAAGTACTGAGACTACAGGGATCGCCACCCTCACACACCTTTTGTGTAGTGCTACGGAATTGAACTCAGGGAATTGCGCTTTCCAGACAAGCAGTGTCACCACTGCACAGTCCCTCCAGCCTGAGACCCTAAATGTTAGGTGACGCTAACCAATCTCAGGAAATTAAGTATGAAGTGTTTTCTCTTACACCATCCATTTAGAAATGATGGATTAAAAAAAACAAATAGGTGAAATGATAGAAAATATAAAGGCAGATTTTTTTCAGGTTGAAAAGAAAAATCTGTGAGAGGGATGGGGGAGGAGATAGTTCACAGGGTTGAAATAATCAAAATATAACTTATTTATACAACTATGCATATACAATACCAACACCCTAAAACAAAGATTATTCTTCTGTATTACTAAATTTCACCAGTAAGAATCAATAAAAAAGAAAAAGAAAGTCGAGGAAGGGATAGCTAATTTTTATGCAGGTGGCTACAAAAACTATTGCAAAAAAGCAAAGATAACCCCTCTCCACTGAAACTTTTCACATCCTTAGAAAAGATACTACAATTCATTAACTTAAATTGATCAAATTACCTCCAACTTTCATGTCTTGACTACTGGGTCAGTGCTCATCATTTGCCTCAGGACTCCTTTCATTTTTCATCTAATTTGATCTAGACAGATGTGTAATCCTCAAAGCCACGTGTGGTAGTACTGGTGGACAGCTTCAGCTACTTGGGAGGTTGAGGCAGGAGAGTGATTTGGGTCCAGGAGTTGGGGCCTACTGTAAGTCATACATCAAAACCCTATCTTTCAAAAAATTATATTGATATTGATATAAGTATTGATATTGATACAGATTTTATATTCAAAAAGCATTTTTAGACTTCTTTCATATGCTATTTTATGTAGTTTGCAAGAAATAATACTTGAGTGTTGCAATATGGCTCTTAAGACTTCTGTGTATACAACTTATAAATTAAAAGTACCTTTAGAACCTAGTTTGACATAATTAGTCTTTCAAGATATGATATGAATTGTTGTTTAGGGGGAATAACAGGAAACTCACAGAGAAAATGAAGGATTTATACAACTTCTGCCCAGAATTTACATACTTCAAAAAGCAGTAATATAAAATGTGAGAAAAACAACAAGCCCTATTTAATTAAGAAAATAATTCTATCATAGGAACAAAATGCTGTCCGTTCAACTATCTTATAAAAAGTTTTCTGTGTAGCTACTAATTGAAAAATAAAGCGATCATCATTATTGAAATATTATGTTCCACACTCTAATAATTCATATATAATAACATCTAAATAATTTCAAACACTTTGGCCTCATTCACCATTGCCAAGTATTATGTATCAGATCTACACACCCTCAGACATGTCTATAATTCCCCTAGCGATATGTTAAAACCCTCAACGTAAAATATAAAGCAGTAATATATTTCTAACAGATCCAAATCCTTAAATTTGAAAATGACTTCACTTAAGGTGCCTTTGATATACCCGTGAACTTTGATAACTATATTGTTTCTTTAACAAAAATTACTTCAAATGATATTTCAATTTCCAAGAGGTTATTGTATTGATGTGGGAAAAAATGCTGATCTGCACTTAAATGTTCACCTTTACTACTCCAGTGAGCACTGATTTCTTTGGTTGGTATTTTAAAAGTGGAAATATATGAAAGTCCAGCATGGTACATAGGTACGTACATTTGTAAGTACGTACATACGTAAATTCGTATATATTTGTACACGCATATATTTGCATGCATGTATAATCGTATGTATAAATGTATAATGTGTGTATAAATATGTTTGTACACACGTATAAATGTATGCATACATTTGTACGTATGTATCAATGTATAATGTATGTGTAAATACGTATGTATGTTTGTACGTATGTATAAATCCACCCACCCTAAGGAAGTTCTTCCTGCGCTGGAGTGGTTGCCCGTAGCTGACTCTGGTTAAACAATCCCTGAAGGGACATAGCTAAAGCTGCCTCTAGGATGTCCCTGCCCTGAGATCAATCCGATCAAAGCACCTTCCTTCCCTGTGTAACTACAATGTACCAACCTTCGCCGCCCCTCTAACCGAGATCCACTCCAAGAAGCCACACTTTGATTCCCTTCAACTGGGCGCCGCAGCCTGTTGAGCAGAGCGCCAGCTCACTAAAGCTACCTCTCTACCTGACCGTGTTCCCTTGTAATTCTTGGAGAATCTTACAATACATCTATTTTTGAGTGAAATGATAGCTTTGGAAATGTGATTTACTGTTTATAAACTGAGCGTGGAAAATTAAACCACCTTTCTTCTCCCTTCCCTTTTAAATGGAAAGTCTTGAAAAGGAGAGTAAGAAGAACAGTTGGAAAGAACGAAGGAACAAAAGAAAGAAAGAAAGAAAGAAAGAAAGAAAGAAAGAAAGAAAGAAAGAAAATTAATAAATACCTAATCTAAAATAAATAAATGAACATTGAACTGGATTTTTATTTCTCTGTTCTGCATTTTATTAGTTCACCTAATGTTCTCTTTTCACATCGCTATTTTTAGAGATATATTCCATTAAGAGAATATGAAATGAATATATATTTGGAAATTCCCACTTCTAGCTTTTATATATTAAAACATCTAAACTACTTTACTGAACTGTTTATGGCATATCCTAACTCATTTTAATGCAAAGGTTCTATAACTATTATTTCAATGTGAATGAAATTGCTAAATGTCAGCCTACTTAAACTCAAGATGTAGTATAAAAATCTAAATACTTAAAGTGAATTGACAGATGTAATTATCAAGATGATATGACATTAGCTGTAGAAAATTTCTGTTAATATAAAGAAATGGAAGTTAGCAATATGCTCCCTGAAATCGTCAGAGAAATGGGGACTTACTCGAGTACTCCTCCAGAAAATTTGAGACAACAAATTAAGATTAGAACTGTTATTCAAAGCATGAAAATGCTAAATATCAATGACTGGGTGCCAGACAATAAAGGGTGAATGAAATAGAAAAGGAAAGTTGTCATCCTGCACCATGAAACACTATCAAGTTAAAATTATCTTCATGAATTTTATAAGCCTTTTAAGTTCCTGTTCACACTGGCATTTATTAAATCGTAAGTCAACTTAAATTGGTTTATTGTATTAAAATTTAATAAGCTGAACTATACTCGCAAAATAGAAACATACAGTCTTACACATACTCAAAAACAGGTTTACCCTTATTTTAAAAATAAAGCACCTTTATCTGTTAATATGTTCATAATATGTTTATTAATTAGTCAAACACAAGAAAAAGGGGATAATACACCATCCTATGGGGAATGAAATTATTGTAAAAAGTTCATTTTATCTATGAATTAAAAATTTAAATGAAATTTTTTCCTCATGGACTGCCTGTTAATTTACCCACTGCTATTTGTAAAATACACAAAGAAAATACATAAAAAACATTTGTAAATCTACTAAAATTTTAATTAATGTGCACATAATAAATCAATTCATGACATAGCTCACGTTCCTATTAAAAAGTTAAAATAAAAAATTAAAGTCCTAACATTAATAATCATAAGACAGCCAGGCAAAATAACATTTTTCTTCATTTCTCACTTTCTATTTTTTTTTGTAACATTTATATTTTGGTTTTCCTGAACAATCACTATGTATCTCATTATTTTAGAAATGTCCTTGTAGCTGGATGACTATAAGTTCAGATTTTCTCTGAAAAGGAATTGTCTTAGTAAAATACTTAAAACTGTCCTTTTTACTACCAACACTTAGTACTTTGGATAATAAATGAGATGGAATGACCCTATAATGTACTGTAGGCACTAAAACAGATATACAGTGGTGAATAAATATAATTTGTTTCAAAGGAACAGCTTGCTTTATTTTCCTTCTCTATTTTTTTCTTCATACTAAAATTAAAAGATTATTGTTTGTTTTTTTAAAGAAAACTAAATACTTGGTACTAATTACTTCCTACCTTATTTTGGGCAAAACTTCCAACTAATAATTTGGTAAGTTCTCACCAAAGACTTATTAACTTACCAGACTTCAAATGAGTAAGAATAAAGGAAAAGTAGTATATTTCAGAGACTTCTCAAATTGTAATTTTTAACTCAAATGCATGTAATTTAAATGTCTGCAAAGGACTTCTGTCAAAATGTTGATACTGCACTTAAAAAAACACAAGGGATTCTATTTTCAAAGGTTACACAGTTATACTGTCAAATGATGGACCCAGAACACAACTAGTTAGAGAAATTCAATTAGTGAACATGTTGTAGTTAGACTATTGTGAAAATTATACATGGCATGATTTAAGGACGCGCACACACACACACACACACACACACACACACACACACACACAATTTCTGTTTAAGGGCATATATATATAATATAAAAATTTATATTAAAGGACTTGTATTTATAGGTCGTTTATGGCATCATTGCTATCTGTGAGAATTTGCAGTTTTATTCAGAAGCCATATTATATGATCATAGCTACATGTCAAAAAATGGTTTCACTTACTAATAATTTATGATTTTGCTCAATTTCACGTTTCCTTTTAAGTAGAATAATTTTGTGAAAAAGCTGTACTTATCTGAAAGTATTATACCAAAATATTTAAGTTTTTTAAACCACTTTGTAAAAAAATTAACCTTCCTTATTCAAGTGATATTTTAACATTCAAATTAGATAAAAAACCTTGAGCATACTCCCTTAACCATTTTATTTCATTAAAATATTATAGTAATTCTCAAAACTGATTTTTAAAAAATTTATTTGCTCAACAAATGGAAAGAACACAATAAAAATTCAGCATGAGTATGGCTGGAATACTGGTCTAAAAATTTAAATAATTATTTTTATATACAATTTCTGAATTTTAATTAAATATGAAAGTCTAATTATACTTTCTTAATATTTTTTGGACAGTCGGCTGGTTTTGCATTAAAAATTTTGAAGAATAGTTGAATTTTCTTTTAATATGTTAATTTTAGTTTAATTTCCTGTGGAGTCCCAATTTTTATCCAGAACCTTTAAAATATTCATATACTCTGAAATAATAATTTTGTTTTTAATATTAAAAATGTAAAAATAGAGATTATTCTAGAGCTCCTTTAACATCTTGTTTTCAAGTATAATTAGAATAGTACATTATTTATAAAAGTCATTATAAAATGCACATATATGTTTAAATGAGACTATTCTTTGATTAAGAAGTGCTTATCTGTAGCTTTGAATATTGAATTAAACAAAACTATGAATCTTTTTAAATATTTCTTTAATTGTAGTTCACATGCAGTTAGTTACAACAAATAATACAATGAGATTTCTTTCCTCTTTACCCATTTTCCCACTATGATAAAATTTTGCAAAACTATAATACAATAGTCCAGAACTGTTTATTTGCTTGTTTGTTTGATCCAGTGACTTGCTTGTAGTCCAGGCTGATCCTTAACTCACTATGTAGGGGCAAACTAGCCTCCAACAAATAGCAACCCTCTTTCCTCAGATTTTGAAGCAGTGGGATTACAAGTGAGCACCACCACACCGGGCTATTGTGTGACACAGGGGGATTCATCCCAGGGCCTCACATTTTTTTTTTTTTCAGGCAAGAGTCCTTTAGTAACTGAACTATGCCCTCAACCCAGCCCAAGAACATGGGGATCGATGACATCAAGTTCCAGAGCATTCTCACTAATCTGACCCATAATTCTGTCTTCCTGTGAATGGAACAAAGTGGAATCATACAGTACATAACATATCGGGACTGGAACTTGTTAGTTTTTTCCTTGTGTTTAAAAAAAAATTCCCCATTTTTTATTAGCATTTATTTGTGATACAAAATGGTTACATTAAACTTGCAAGTTTTGTGCACAGACAAGATCCTGAAGAACCTTGAACATCCAGGAATTACTCAAGATACAATACTAAAGTTACGAAAAAGGCACAAGCTATACGTTCTGAATGATATCATGAAGGCACATATAAAAACATATTATCTTAAATGTTTGAACTTAGGCATATTTTCTGTGGTTATACCTGTTGAACATATGAATGCATTTAAAAATTTCTAGCTTGGTTACAATCTGCAATTCCCACAAAGCTGGTATTTTATTATCAAATAACCTCATCTGAATGACTCTTGCAAGTAACAAATTGCAGACACCATTGGTAAGGCAACTAATCGGATACTGTGCCCTTCCCACTTTCTATAAGATTGTATTCAATCCTATTTCCAACTTTTTCTTCCATACACATAAAATACTTTCTTTTCCTGAAAACTCACCCTCTTTAGAGACCGACCAACGCCAGATTTCGTACTTTGTATTGAATGTGCACAACATGTAAGAATCAGAGTCATTCTCGTAATTCTGTCCCCAGAGAGCTACTGGCCACACTTCCTCATCGCCTCAGGGTGCTCTTCCTTCCGCACTAGCACAGTCCGTGTATGGAGTAAGCCATAATTCTCCATGAGGGCACTCATCTATTCTATCTGCAACACGTGTGGTACATTAGAAACACTCAGGAAAAATCTGCTGCTTGAATCAGTGGATTATCCCGTAGCTGAATAAGAGGAGGGGCCAAGGGCAACTTGGGTCACTCGTAAGTGGCTTCCGAGGGTGAGCGCTAGCGCCCTCCTTTGTGCGCTGCCTCCTTCCATCATGAAGTTCCCCCAGCCTGGCCTCACAAGCAGGGCAATAGAACTTTCTTATCATGGGCTGACAATTCCAAATCTGTAAACTGTGTTTAAGCTGCATGTGCCAAATAGTTTGTTGCAACAGGAAAACTAATTTGATACCAAGTTCTACGTAGCTGGTAGTGAGTTTAACTTTGGTAGGTAAAGTGAGACGTGATGTCATATTGCAAAGTAGGATGGCTACAGATAATGGTACTGTACTATTGTTTTTAGAAAGTTAGGGAAATGATTTTAATACTTCCCCACAATATATGAAGAATAAATATGAAGATAAATATGTTTAGTGTGATGTTTAACATTACACTATATCTATGTGTATATGTGTAATAAAATGACTCATGGTACTACATAATTATGTAGATTTTTATGTCAATTTAAAAATGAGATAGAGAATACACTTCAAATAGTTCCAAAGTCATTATGACATTTAGTGACTGAGATCAATTGCTGAAAATCCAGCTGTTTATCTTTGTTTTAAAGTTTCAGAAGTAATTAACTTTCAATGGAGGCAAACAGAATGCAAAAATTTTTCCTAATGAAAAGTACAAAGTACCTGACCGTAAAACAGAAGTTAATTACTTAGAATTTCACTTTAACAAATAAATTTAAATTGTAAAACTTCTGTTTTTAGATTATTGTAACCATTAATTAATTTCCTGGAGACCTGCTGCAGATTACTGATAGATAGTCTTGCTACTGGAAAATTTTCTCTTATTCTCACAATCTTAGTATATGTGTTAAGAAGATATGGCTGACTATGTGTTCATGAGAAAAAGCTAATATTTCAAATAAGAACAAAATCATCTAACCAAAAAGATGTGTGAGGCAGAGCATCCTGACATTCTAGGCTCAAACCTTCCAAGCATTCTTGTTCTTGCTCACAATGTTTTCAATTATTTAATCATGAAGCATTTCTGAAGAAATTGAAAACTCTTATTTCACCTTGGAAACTTAAGAACATGTTCTTTTCCCCAATCTGCACTAATACCGTCAGTATGTGTCAATTCTACATTTAAAACATTGTTTTACTACTCCAAATCCAGTTTGTTACGTTTTTCTCTTCTCCTAATCAGCTATACTCTGCTCCTCCTTCAGACGTCATGCAAAAATAATTGTCAAAGACTGATTATTACTTACAAATAATCTCCAATTTGTATCTCTTTATTCACCTTAACCACCATTTACGTTTCAGGATTTATCATTTTATGTGGGTTTTTGATGGACTCTGCCTTTCTTGTTATCTTCTTTCCCACCTACAATATTGTTGTGCAATTACAGAAAATCTTTTCCTTCCTTTCCCTTTTTGCATTTTTATTTGAGTGTGTATGCACTACAGATTCATTTAAAATGCAATTACTTACAGCTTCGGGCATTTGTTCATGTACAAGCTACATTTTGACGGCAGTTTTCTCTCCCACTTTCCTTTTACTCCCTCTGCCCCCTCTCCTGCTCTTCATATCTCTTCACCTCTTCCAGCAGTAGTGTGTCTCCCCACTTCCTACCTTATCCTAACCTTGACTGTTTATATATGCGTAATCATGGCAATCCCTTATGAGACACACAATGTAAAACTTCATCTTTGTGTCCGGTGTATCATTGATTCAAGTCTCCCCCATTTTCTGACAAATGTTTTATATGTCTTTCTTTATGTCCATATAAAAGCCATGTGCGTGTGTGTGTGTGTGTGTGTGTGTGTGATTATATATGTGTGTGTGATATATATGTGTACACACACATATTATACATACATACATACATACATACATACATTTTCTTTATTCATTCATCTGCTGATGGGCATGTAGATTGTTTCCAGGATTTAGTTATTATGACTGGCACTGCTATAAACATGAGTATGAGTGTGCATGTGTCTCTAGGACATGGTGCTTTTAGCTTTTTCAGGAAAACACTCAGGAAAGCTGCAACTGAGTCAAATGCAATTCTTATATTCAGCTTTCTAAAGAATCTCCAAGAAGACTTCAAAGGACACTACAAAGCAACTTGTTAAAGCTACATGGAGCAGACACAGGACCAGATAGAAAGATCAAAAGAATAGAATTCAGGGTATGGAGACAAACTTGAGCACTCTCATTTATATGATTTTCAACAAAGTGGCCGGAGCTATTCACTGGAGAAAAGACAACCTCTTCATCAAAAGCTGTCGGGAAAACTCACTATCCATATGTAAAACAATGAAACTAGAGCCATAACTTTCACCCTTCCCTAAACCAAATAAAAATGGATCAAAGAGCTAGACATCAACATTTAAAAAGAAAACTAAATTTACTTGAACACACAATAGTTAAAAACCTGGAAGATATAGGAACAGGAAGGATTTCATGAACAGAAAGGCAGTTGCATTAGAAATAGCATCAAGGATCAAAAAAATGGACAAGTCAACCTAAAAATCTTTTACACAGCAAAGAAAACAATCAACAGGGCGAGGAGACAGCTCACAGACCAGGAGAAAAAATTTGCCAGCTACTCTTCAGAGAGAGAATTAATAACTAGAATATATACAGAACTCAAGAAAAAAATCATCTTAAATAAATGATGTCATTAGAAAATGGGCAACTGGAAATAAAAGCCACTTCTCAAGAATAGAACAAAAGGTCAATAAACACATGAGATAGTGTTCAACAGCGTTGGCCATCAGAGGAATGCAAATCAAAATAACTCAGATATTCCTTTTCACCCATTAAAAACGGCTTTCATAAAGAACTCAAAAAACACCAAATGTCAGTGAGGCTGTGCAGGATAAGCGCAGCTGATGCACTGTTGGTGGGAATGTGGACTCTACAACAAATGCGGAACGTTCGTCCCAACTAGCTGCATTGACTGTGTGGCATTTTTCACTGCGTATTCTCTGTGGTGTCCCACAGGTCAATAAAAATGAGAACTCACGGATTAACATCCAAGGTTCTGCACATGTGAGTCTCAGGATTTTAAAATTTTATTACTTTAATAGTAAAAATGTGTAATTTTTAAACAATCCTTTTTCTTTAGAGTACTTTTACATTTTCAGAAAAGTTGAGAAGATACTATAGAATATTTTAAATACCTCACAGGTAACTGACCTGCTTATTAATATTTTTATAATTTTATGGCACCTTTGTCAAAAAGAATTTATTTTCATTCCTCATATTAATTAAGAGTTAATATTTTATTTATATATGTGCGTTTATCGTTATGCATTCTCTTTTGGTTTGAGAATATCATCCAGGGTCTCACTTCTGGATTTCTTAATTTACATTAAAGAGATAAAATTCTAGTCTCTAACTCCTCACATTTACAAATTAGGCAAAGTGTCACTTTCCCCAACTATTATAGTCAACCATCATGTACTCACTAACATTCACATCATAGGTCTAAAGAGTCACTTACAAAACATTAACCAAGTTATCATGCCACAAGCTTTGTATCACACAGCTAGACAGAAAGAATTCACCTGTTAGATTTGTGCAGGACATGATTATTTCCTTTATTTAAACGTTATGTGTTGCCTGGAACAAATAACTGTCAAATCAGTCAGTAAGAACTATTTGAGGAGGTAGCAAGCAATGTATACTCCATAGAAGAATTGCTAAAGATTAATACTTCAACATAATCATTATTAGATAGATTTTGTCTTTTCTAATATTTTAGTAGATAATGCACTGAGCATAAACCTAATTCTAAGGAAGTATTTATAGTACTGAGAAAACTACTTACTTCTAATGTCCTTCAAATAAATTAGGAAGAAATTGTAGCTTGTGTATTAACTCCTTGAATCCATCTTATCTATTCATCTTTGAAGAATGTAATAAGAATTTATATGGGAACACACTATTGACTCAATTTAAATTTCAATATGACATTGAATCAAAGCAAATAAAAACCTGACTTCTTATTAAAGCTATTCATGATGCAGATAAATCCTCCCTGAGGTAGAATTAAAGACTGTGTTGTATTATTAAAGTAAATTTGAGTAGTTTGACATTATTGAACTGACATCAGAGAAAAATTGGTTACATCTGATGAAAATAGCAATCCGCTCAAACACTGAGTATACGAATAAATGTATCCAGGTTTCTAATTTAATGGTGAAATATAGGAAAATAATATACTTAAATGAATATGCACATTCCTATTCACAATTCCATAATTTTAAAACTAAAAAAATACTTCAGTTCTATTTTAAAAAGCAAAACACTACAGCATCAAATAAATCAAGTGCCCTATCCTTTGTAAATGATTGTTTCTTTCCACTACTTTTAACCATTCAGCCATTCAACTTTCTTTTTCCTTTCTAATACTGTAGAATGAACTCACGTAGCACTAATCTATGACCCCATTTTATTTTAGTTTACTTTGGAAGAAAAATTCTGGCTAATTTGCCCAGGCAAGCACGGAACCTGTGATCCTCCTGCCTCAGCTTACTGGGGAGCTGGGACTAAAAGTGTGTATCTCTTGTTTCCAGCAACATT
Organism: Ctenodactylus gundi; assembly: GCA_004027205.1. Taxonomy (NCBI): domain Eukaryota; kingdom Metazoa; phylum Chordata; class Mammalia; order Rodentia; family Ctenodactylidae; genus Ctenodactylus; species Ctenodactylus gundi. The sequence goes on from PVKB01000390.1 coordinate 418,871, forward strand.
CAATACTTCCTTCATTTTTTGGCAAGATATCACTATATTTCAGCCTGGCTACAGAGTAAGAGAGACTCCGTCTCAAAAAAAAAAAAAAAAAAAAAAAAAAAAAAAAAAAAAAAAAAAGATATCACTACATTCCAGGGTGGCCTAGAATTCACTATGTAGAGAAATTTGATCTCAAAATCTCACCAAAATGCTAGGATTACAAGCATGCATCACCATATTTAACTTGGTATTTTTAAAATGATGAATAATAAAATATAGCAATATGAATATTAATAGAATTAAGTTGACAAATGATAAATAATGGGCTGTCGATTCTCTTGTATTACTGTTTAAGTGGAAATATATTATGTTGTTTAGACATTTTACAATTTCAAGGACAAGTCCCTAGTAACTTAGTATAAATAATATCCAGGCAAAATTTAAGAGATTTTGGAAGGTAATGATATTCTGGTGAATGGAAGATACGTTTAGTTTTAAAATTTAAAATTGCTTTTGTCATTCAAACTTTGAAAATGCATAGAAAACAACCATGCATATTTATGTACGTGTGTACGTGTGTGGGAGTGATGATACAGCAGAAGATGTGCTGTTATCTCAAACATAAAGAAAGTTAATGTTACAACGTATGTAAAGACAAATCTGAGAGTAGATTTATTTTCCTCTATCTTTGGTTTTACATAAACAAGTTCTATCTTGGGTTTTACATAAACAAGTTTTTAAAAAATCTTACTGTATTATACAAGGAAAACTTATACAGAAATGTCATGCTGGGGGTTTCAGTAAAACATAGAAAAAAATCTGAAAAGCCATGCATCTAGAGTCTAAAGAGTTGTCACTTTAATCTTTTTGGTTTAATTATAATTACATGCTCTTCTTAAACTCCAGAAGATCTCACATTTCACCTTCAAGGTCACACTTATCCTTCTTTTTAAATGCTATTTAACAAATGAGCACTTTTCCCTTGTCCCCTTTTTTAGCAATATTTCGTTATGCTTTTTGACAAATCTTTTATGTCTACCGTTATTTTCACCACATCTCTGTTACTGTAGATAAATGTATTAATCTGCTGATTTTTAAAGTCAGCTCACACATATGCTTACTGGCCAATGTTTGACAAATAGATACACACTGCTTTTCACTAGTCTATTCAAATCTAGTCATTTCATTGCACGTACTTTCAAAATCCTGTAACATAAAGTGCTACTTCTGAGTCCTGTGACATCTTTCCTAGCCTCGTTTTAGGGTTTACTCACAGGAGATGTCTTTATTCTTCTGCAATGTCTTCTAGACATTTCATAATGTTCATTTGATTCACTATTTTCATGAATATGTCAATTGACCACATATTCTTTTTATATATACTTTAAAATTCAATATTACCTCTAAATGCTAAAAATGCAACACAAATTCGTTCATTTTCCCTCTGATATAACTTTATTCTGAGCATCCTTAGATGCATATTTGAAGTAAAGCAGTAACATGTTCAAGAATGTATTGTATTCACTTTTAAACTGTGCTGGTCCTTATTACATTCATTCTATTAATATTATTTATTTTCTCTGAACATTATTTTATCAGTCAATACTACTTATTAGACCAACTACATTGTTATAACCTTTTGAAAGTTCTAAAAATTGTAAAATAATCTCTTTTTACACTATCAAAACTTTGAGTTCTTTTTCCATCTTTTAATGACTTCCTCGTATTTATCATTTCATCTGACTAGAATTTCATCATTTATCATGTGAATTATTGCAACTATCAATTACTAATAATAAAAGTTTATGAAAATAAAGTTAGGTATCTTAAGTTAAAATTTTAGTTTAGCAGAATTGATCTCAGTGACCAGACTGAGTTAATGAATTCTAGGTAGGAACGACAAAATGCCTATGTTTTGAAATTGCTGAAAATGCTTCATGCTAAAAGAGAACATTTAGGTATATCAGCTTAAGTCTATTCCTTGGAAAGTCATTATGACAGGTAGTTAGGGAGACATGAGCAGAATGGGAATGACAGGGTTTCAGGCACGCGGGGATTATTGAATATGTGATTGGTCAGTGGAAAGTATTCTGTCACTTGTTTCTCAATTTGGAAAGTACCTAGCCTCTCTGGCACAAAACAGCCAACAGCTGGCAAATGTACACAACAAGCTTTTGCAAGATAACATCTTAAGATAAACCATAACCCTCTTAAAATGGCCCAGTACGCCTAGTAAATTACTCACTTTTCAACAGTAAAGAAAATGGGCCGAAAGGTCACTACGTGACGAAAAACAGATAAGGGCATGACAAAGCCGATCTGGCAAGACCATAACCAGAATATATAGGGGCCATAAATACCACTCATATTGGGCCACCAGAGTTGATCTTCACCTCAGCTATGGTGACCTGATCCATCTGTGGATGGTTGCCTCCTAAACAACTTGCTTCTGCTGGTCCTGCTGCTTGGTGCATGGTCTCTCAGGACTCCAAAACTAGCTGCTTCTGAAATTATTTTCTGATTGGACATGCATGACCCAAAACCAAAATGCTCTCCCACTAACAATTATGTTAGTTCTGTAAGATCTGGTTCCTCTAAAGCAGACATGTCGGATCTACAATACATCATTTTATGTCCTTGATAGTCATGTATAATGAAAAAATTACAAATGAAGTTTTAGTACTATAAAGTAATAGCTAAACATGCCTACCTAAAGGTTCAATATTAATATCATGTCTATTATTAAGTTGTTTTATAGTTGTTTTACAATTTTTTCAGTGACATCAAGTTCTCAATTCTTCTCATCCCATGATTTCAATCATAAAGAGTGTTCTTCCCGCCCCCCTGTTTCTTTCTTCTTTTAAATTAGACAATAGAAAGACATTGAAGAATAAATGAAGTAGGCTTCTCCCACGCGCATCATCAGATGACTGGGGGAGTCACATTTGTGCACAAAGACCTCAGCACTAGAAATCTTTGCCAAAAGAAAAGAAAGGAAGAAAGAAGAGAAGGACAATGTAGAGAACTGGAGAGACTGAAAAAGAAAAGGAGAGAAAAAAAGAATGAGAAACTGAAAGAACTCCTTCAATGGCTGTTGAGTGAGCTAGCAGGAGTCGCTGGAGTGTTTTTTGGCCATGTGTAAAAACTGAGACCTATTTCAACTGCTCTGTAGACTCCACTTCAGAGTGTTAATTGGGATTTACAACGATCTAACTTCTGTCTCAATGATACCACTATAATGTTAGTGGTTGGTGGCTAGACAACAAGATAGGGGTGAGAGGAGAGAAGGTTTTGGTCAGATGGAGGCAGCCATGGTAGACCTGGTACACTGAAAGTAAAGAGCTTCTAAGTAGAATGGAAAGCCAGTTAGAAGTTAGAGAAACAGAAAGAAAGGAAAGGCATTACTTCATTTCTTTCTGGAGTAACTAAGTTGGGTCAACGATGGAAGGATTCTAAAAAGGAAGTTGGTCAAGGTGTAATTTACGGTATTGGGATAGAAAGGTCATGGAAGGTTTTGGATTGAGACAAAATGAGTAAAATGTAATCAAGCATCCTTTTTCTTCATTTTAACTGTGAGAATCTTTAATTTGGACCATATTATGTTGCACATTTTAGATTCTCAATAAAGTAAACAGAAAAAGCTTAACATAAAATTTTGTGAATGTTCTACAATAGGTCTAATTATATCATGAATTCTAGAACATATATGATTTAATGAACAAAAATGATTCTATTTATTTCTCCAAATTGCCACATTAATCTTGGCAAATTTAAGAGATGATGAATGACAAAATGGAACAGATATTTAAAACTTTCCTTTTATATCTTGTTTTTACTTGTGATTACTTATTAAAAGCTAGACCTCACAAACATACTTGGTTTTAGGATTAAACAGAAATTTAATTGTTACATATATTATCATGGAATGTTTTAGTTCCTACTGTCCATTTACAGACAGGTGAAAGTTACCTTAAGAAGTTATAGCACTAGAATAGCCAATATTCTGGGTTGATGTAACAAAAAAAGTCTAAGACATGAATCTCAGTGCTAGATGCTAAAAATTCTAAATAACAATAATAAATAATAAGTAGAATTAATCAAATAACTTTAGGAAATATATCTAAATATTTAGGAGTAAAGAATTCATTCAAATCTCCTCTGAAATGTGTAATTCTTTATTTTCAAAATAGAAATAACAGTTGAACTGTTTTCCAATACTCCTTTGCACATTATTATTAAAAACTAAATGAGCAAAATGGAGAAGAATGGAAAGAGTTCAGACAGGACATCAGACAGATAACTTCTGTTCTGCTAATTACATCAACATGCACAGATACTTAAGCTCTCTAATGCTCAAGTTGCTCACCTACTAAGGATAAAAACAACCCTATCTTCAGCTTTAGGGCAGATTTGTTTAAATTATTTGGTGTAGTGCTTGACACATTCTAGTGTGTTGGGAGGTCGTGAGAACTTAAGTGTTAGAGAGAAGGGACCCATGAATAAGGTACTTACAGCTATACAAGATAATATCTCAATATAAACAGTGTTCCTGGGAAGATGTGAAGGGCAACTTGTAGTTCTCGGCCCTGAGCAAAATAGCAGAACCTGTCTAAGATGGTACGGGTTTCACCAGTATTGGGAATGTTAGTCTAATTCCTTCCTGGTTCCCCTTTCAGATCAGACTCATCCTCCAGTGGGAAATCAGCCCTAACCCTTAGTGTCCTCAGCCCTTGGCTGCTTGTTCTTGTTCCTCCAGGAAATCGCTCCACTAAATTAACGCTAACATTGAAGCAGATGAATAACTCTTTCTGACATGAATTTTTACCTTGACTCCATCTCATTCCCCTCTCACTCACTCAGAGTGTAAAATACATAAAAGATCTCAAACACATACTTAAATAGACTAACTTTCCAGTGAAATAAATCATATATACACATATATAGTGGACCTACTCTTGTTATCCAAGTTCCAGGAAGGGTCAACTGCATCCAACTTTCCCAAGAAAATAAGAAAGAAGATCCCTTAAAACCCTGCCATCCTAAAAAAAAGCCAACCACTGCAACCACTTGAAAACTTGAAGTATTTACTCAAGCAAACTTCAGCTGCTTAAATACCTCACCCTCTCTGTCTACCTTTCATCAGAGGGTTACCTGGGTCTTGACTACCATCTGAGCCTAGATATGGACAAAGGTCCTCACGTTTTTGAGCCCCATTTTTCTGGTGCAGTTCTCCTAAATTAATCCTGGGGTTTGTTTTTGTTTTTGTTTTTGTTTTTTATTTTTATTTTTTTCATCTAGAAGGAATTAAACTCTGAATGGAGAGGCAGATGGAGAAAATGGTGGGTGTGCCTCTCAGCTTAGACAGAGTCCCCCTAAACTGCTCCCATGCTGTGAACCCCTACTGCCTTTACAACAACTTCCTTGCCAGGCAGCAATAGACAGCCCTGTCCATGCGCTATCTGCTAAGGCACTCCTCTTCAACTCTCATACTTTGAGAGGGGGTTGAGACAGGAAGAGATGGGCACACAGGTAGTTAAGGACAAGGGTCCTGGGGATAAAGAATTTGTAATAATGCAAAGTAATATTTAACTGTAACCATCACTCCCTGGGACACCTTGCAGAGCAGCTTGTGGCTAGGTGCTGCCCAGAATTAACTTACAGTTTTAATAAAATTCTCAGACAACAAAAGTGGGATTCCTTAGCAGTTGTCCTGCTTGGTGGAACTTACTTCCTTATCCATGTAGCAAAAAAACAACTAGGAAAATGCCCCACCGTATCCTTCCAAAAGAGTCCCACTGGTTACCAGATTATCCACCTCTGTTCTTATTTTCTAATAATGTACACATTTTGCAACTTGCCTCCTTGCCGATAATTTCATTTTTAAAGAAAAAAATTGCTTTTTTTCTCCCATTTTATTTATATGTATAAGTGCAAAATTTAAGGTTTACAATGAAGTTTAGGTTTCTGTGCACCTACGTATCTTGTCAAGGTGACAAGGATTTGAGACATGAAGCCAACACTGAGGTAACTGTTCAGTACTTTTTAAAATTATCTGTTTGAATAAGTTCACAAAGTTTGTCCCATATCTGTAATCTTTTAAGGGTTTCATTAAAGTTATATTTAAGATGGGGTTTCACTTTTATTGTAAAAGAAAAATGAAAAGAAAAAATTTAACTTTAATCAGCAAATAGGGATAAATGGTATGTGAGGTTCTATATCTTTTTTTTTTTTCTGAGTCCCTTTACTGCTCAGACTAATTTCAATAGAAAAGAAACACCCTTGGCTTCAGAATTCAATTACATGACATGATGGTATACAAATCAAAAAGCATTGAACAGATCACTGCTTTTTGCAACTTTATCATCAGCTTAACCGTTTCCATTCTTACTTCTCTTATGATCTATTATCAGTTGGTATTCTACAACAAAACACAACAAAAAAGCTCCCAAGTGTTCCTGTTCACAATGAAGAACAAAAGGAGAAAATGATTTTGCTACCTGTCCTCAGACTGAGTGCTAATATTTAGGATACACAATTACTGAAAAATAAAAGATATAATTAAAAATCAGGTGATTGACATGAATAGACAGCTCTCAGAAGAAAAAGTACTAATAACCTAAAAATACATGAAAAAAATTCAGCATCTTTGCCATTGGGAGAAATGCAAATAAACAGTACTGAGGTTCCATTTTACTCCAATAGGAATGGTAATTATCAAAAATGTCAAAAAAATATATGCTGGCCAGGTTCAGAGGAAAAAAAGAACCCCTCAACTTTCATTGGTGGGGCTCTAAATTGGTGCATGCATTTTGAAAATCAGAATGGAGATTTATCAAAAATTTAAAATATATATTCCAGTTGAGCTAGCTATACCTCCTCTGGGTATCTTCCCAAAAGAGTTATAGTTATCATATAATATGGAGATACATGAATACCCATGTTTTGTATAACACAACTCAAAGTAACTACATGGTGGAAGCTGGGATTATTTCTATCTATGGATCAATGGATAAAGGAAATAGTGTATACACGGACAATGGAGTACTAGCACTTGACATGAAGATAAACTGAATCATTTGTAAGGAAATGGATGCGTCGTGAGACCCTTATGCTTAGAGAAGTGAATCAAACGCAGAGAGTTAAACATTGCGTGCTTTCTCTAATATGAGAAACCCGAAGTGCAGGTGAGCTCAAGAGCCAAACGAAAGTGATGGTGGGAAACAAATGCGGGGTGGGGGAGGGGGGGCGGGAAGGGAAGTGAAAGTGATGGAGATGCGATGTGTAAGCGCACCAGCCCCTCTAGGGGAATGTAACCGGGGCGTATTACAAATATATATGGATAACAAGAATGACTGTGAGGTTACAGAAATATTCCCGTTCCAAAATACTTTTTATTCACCTACAAAATCATATTTAAACTCCTCAGTATTGCATTCATAGTCCTTAATAATCTGCCCACCAGCTTCCTTTGTTTCAGTATCTTTCCATTAAACTTTGTTTACCACATCTCTAAATATTTGATGATGTGATTATCCCACCTTCAAATATTCAATTCACCTTTTATGTGGCGATCCTACTCCATTCTCTGGACCTTATTACAAGCTCACTGATTTCCAGAGTTATTCCCTTTGACTATCTCCAGCAGAAATAATTTCGCTTATACGTATCCCATAGTAATTAACTAATGGATTTTTGGCCAAATGTGCAGAGGATTGACATTCCTAAAGATCAGATACCTTGAATTGAGCAAGTGTCATATGTTATGATTGCTGACATAATATGCACTGAATAAATTTATTCATGTATTCATTAGTTGTGATGGTAATAAGACCCTCCTCTGAGCAAGTGTCACAATATAATTTCATGAGTAAATAAAAATTATCAGATTTATACTTACTTAAAATTCATTCCATTCTCTTTTTCTAACAATGTAGAAAATGTTCACAAACATCTTCATGTACTCAACAAATACTAAAACTTTCTAAGATCTTCTTGTCATTTCCCTTTAATCTTAAAATACTCTGAGCTTCCAGAGGCAAAATGTCAGATGTCCATATAAACAGTGCTATGTAGCAAGTACGGTAATTAAAATTTGCAAAAACTGACTCTGGAAGCACAGGAAAGAATTCTACCCTCCAGTGTGAATTTAAGAACGAGTAAACTTCAGACAAATCAATTTCCACAAAAAATAATTTGGTTCAAATGTAGACCTTATATTGGATATGAGGGTATATTAACTATTTGTCTGCAAATTCTAAAAAATGCTACTCAAAGTGATCTTAATGTTTGGTTAAATATTTAATTATGTGAAGATTATTTTTAGATTCTCAAAGTTAACATTTACTATTTTGAAACTATTATAAGGATAAGCAGTTTGTTTTTGTAGTTAGTCAGAAGTAAGGCCCTGACTGCATAATTCTCTCATGATTTCATGAGATGCTGGATTTAGTAGTTTCTCTTACCGGTAGATAAAATGCTATCATATTTTCATTATGCTACTACGTGAACTAACAATAAAACCTACTGGCAAAAATTTATAGTAAAGAAATCCATAACATTTAAATTAAGTATAAGATGACATATTTTTTCTGTCCATTAAAAAATTAAAAAAAATAATTTGGCAGTAAAAATTGATTTGAACTGATATGGACAATGACATCATTTACTTATCCTATTTAGCGTACTGTTCAGATTTTTCCCGAGGAAACCGTGTTTGAGTTGAGCCACTGTCCCAGATTCTAGAAGGAATATTACACTACGTACATAGAAGCCCTATATCGCTTTTTCAAGAACTGATATATTCTTAATCTTGAAACACATCATCTTCTAAGTACAGTAGACCTGCCTATTGTCAGCTTTAAAAATTCTTAAGACCTATGAGATTGAAAACAAAGGAGGAATTAATTTAATGATAAAAAATTTGTTTTTCATTTCTTGCTAATTATAAATATGAAATAATGGCAACACCTACTTTTGACAGATGCAGGTCATGTGCTACATCACCCTGGTATTTTCCTGAACTTTTCTAGCTTACTATATAACTGACTGTTACGTATTTACAAAGTATTTTATGAAATAAAAGACTAATGAATTTGCCCTAATTCTTAAAGATTTTGACACATCTGTTAGTTCAGGATAAGTTATTTTTTACTTAGGCATTACCACTTATATTTTCAAATGTATTTCTCCTTGTTTCCATTGTAGAGAAAAGGTTTACTTAGAAGGAATTCTCCTTATTAAGCTGGGAACTGATATATTTTTCTAGTTCAATTCCTCAATATTCTTCTCCAATTGGATCATGTGCCTCAGGATATTGATATTCAAACACTTCAAAAAGTCACATGATTTTCAATCCACAATACTTTCTACATTTCTGCTTTTCCTCTCAATATCACCTTCACTGTCCTTGTTCCGTTACTTGCCATTTTTCTCAAAATGGCAAAGGATTTTTCATCTCTACACTTTGACCAACTTTCATGATATACATACAGCTCTTTTTTTTTTTCTTTTCTCATTATTTCATCACAGCCTCCTTTTATAAAAATGACGGGTGTTGTCTCAGTAGTCAGATTGCATAAGTGTCCCTTGGTTTTTGTTTTCTTGTATTTATCTGAAAAGCCAACCTTATTTATTTATTTATTTGACAGGGCCTTGCTGTGTAGCCCAAGTTGGTCCTGAACTCATAATGGATCCCAGGCTGGTCTTGATCTCCCAGCATTCTTTCTGCCTCAAACTCCCAATTTCAGGGATTACAAGCATGTATCACCACACCTGGCTTTTGTGGTACTGGGAAATCCAACTCAGGACCTTGTGCTTGCTAGGCAAGTGCTTAAATGGTGTGCTATTTCTCTTTCCTCAAAATTGTTTCTTCCTGTCTGTGGCCACAATGACAACACGGCTTCCTTCTTCCTACTTTTCTTACTGTCGTTCTTTTCCTGTTTTAACCAATCACTCGTCTAACTTCTTCCTGTTCATTCCTCTCTGAACACATCAAACTCTTAACTGTCCCTCAACATTATACACCTCACAAGCTCAATGATCATGTTATGGTGATTGTTGAATTTCTTTGCTCAAAGGAAAAAGTAAATTTGCCCATGAAATCCTAATTCAAATTTTATTTTGTAAGAAATCTTCATCAGACAATTATCAAAATGTTATTCCTTTTCTTCGTAAAGCTTCGGCTCCTATTTTAAACTTAAGCCATGACACATGATTTTTATTTTTATTTTTTATTAATATGTTCAGTACCTTAATTCCATGACTAGACTACAGCTTCCTTGAAAATAGTTTTCCTGATCCTGACAGGGTTTGGTGGTAATCGCATCCTCACTGGAATGTAAACTCGATTTGAGCAGGAATATTTATTTCACTTACCTCTCAACCTTTGATACTCAATGGAGTGCCTGACATATACCAAAATTCAATAAATACTTGTTGAACAAACCGAATGTATGTTACTATATTCAACATAGCAACTCAGATACTCCCATATGCATAAGACAATCTCTACACATATACTTAAAAATCATGTTATTCCCCAATGAATTCTTTTTCCTTCAAATTAGTGAAATTAATAGATGATGTAGTTAGGCCAGACACAGACAATCACACATTTAAGAGTGACCTCAGATCTAGATTGTAAGCCATAAAATAGAACCAGCTCAGTATCATTTTGTTTTAGAGAGAAAACATTTTCCAGCTATGATACTAATTTAATTTGGTTCCAATTGTATCAGGCTGACAATGGAATCCAATAACTTTCTGTTTTAGTCAAAGAACACTTTTAAGGGCCTCAAATAGCATGTGCTGAGTACTTTCCTTGGAAGGTTAAACTATAATTGAAATGTCCCTATACCAAACTTCTGAACGTTGCGTTTCATAAGATTTTGTCCTGGTTCTCATTTCTTTCTTCCCTCTACTCCTTCTCATCAATTTACTTGTATAATTCTATGTCAAGGACTTCCATATTTATGTTTCCTGACCTTTCTGATTGCCAAGCTCTAATTGCCAGCTGCCTCTGCTTGTACTTCCATATGGTCTCTCAGACATATCTAATTAGCATGTCTAAATCTAAATTCTTCTTTTCACTGCCCAAGTATTTTCCCTGCAGTGAATACATCCCATCTTTACACATTAGGAAATAGAACTAACATCTACTCAGTCACAGAAACTACACCCAAAAGGTTTAATATTATGTCAAGGTGATTGACTATCTCATTGTGTTTGGAAATTTCTCTCAAAAATTTTAAGTTGCATATGCTTGTATTTTGCATCTAAGTTTCGCATGATCTGTGTCATTGTACCATTTTCAGTATAAAGGTAAGCAGTGATCATCTACAGAAAACATACAAGGGTTTAGAAATTTTAGCTTTCATTTCATATATTTAATCAACAGAAAGCTAAATTTTTAAGTAATCCAAGTAATATTTTATTTCTGTATCCAATGGTGTTCTTTCTCCTTTTGATCCCTTATTTCTAAATCAATTACAAGAAACTGGTACACAATCAATTATAACAATAGTGGCACATGTGAAAACAAGTTTTAAGTCCTTTTACTGTTCATTCCTGCTACTTCTATACTTCTCACGGTCCCATTTTCCCCTACCTGGGACAAACTCCCCAGATTTCCAGCTATATCTCTGTATATCTAGACTCTTAAAAAAATCACCTCCTGAAATGAAGGCTTGGACTGTCACCTCCTGCGTACACGCAGTGCTTCTCTACTAGGACCCACGTCCTCAGACTCCAGCCGCCTCGATAGTCTCACACATCTCTATCCATCTGTTCCTAAAAGCAATTCGTCACATGTTGCTTGATTTCATCTGTGCTTATATGTGAGTGTCCTGCAATCTTTTTTTGTCAGCTTTACTCTGCCAAGTGAGCAGAAGGATCTGCTGAGAGATCTCCTCCTCCCGAAATCTTGTATTCTCTAACCCTTGGGAGGGTTTTCCTTCATGACTAAACCATTCTCTGGACTCAAGGATCACTGCACTGACTTCAGACGTCACGGCTTATACGTGAAGTTCTCTCACTAGAATGAGAGCTCCCCAAGGACTGGGTGTGTACTGTTGTTCATCTTTGACCCATTGGTCCAGTCATTTATTAAAAGAAAGAATGAATAGATAAATAAACATTTGAGTAAATGAATAAACATATATATTAATATCAGTCTTGCAACAACCATTCCACAGTAGCACATGATACTAAAATATGAAAGTATCAAGGGCCAAGAGATAATCTAAGTCTAGATGCTGTGCATGAATTGGGGAAATACATACAGTTCTAATGATGGGCGGTTATCGAAACTGTGGCTTGAATACTGACATCTGTATTGATATATCTTATTAGGCTTTTAAATCTTCGATTCAATGTATATTAAGCATCAAGAATCAAGCTCTCAAACATGACAGTTTATATTTTCAGGTTTATAAAGAAGTAAAAGGAGTTATACAGAGATGCTGTGCCAATTTTGGAACTTTGGAATCTTCAATGTGTGTTCCTAGAACGACACACATAAAACTGAAACTGAAAAAAAATTGTAATTGAAACTGGAAACATATAAACTCAGAGCTGGCATTGCCTCTGATTCCAATTAGAGGACTGGATCTCATCTACTTTCTTACTTCCTTCTCTAACATTTGTATTATGGTTTTCATCTTTGCATAGGGACATTTACAATCTCTGAGTTAAGCAAAAAAAAAAAGTTCCAAATAAAAGGAGGATTACTTTGAATTTTTAGTTTATGCCCACCGTCTTAATTTCATAAAAGTGTATTTGATAAGTGAATTCTAAAAACAGTCATGGGACTTGAGGGTAATAGAAAGTCCTGGAAATAACATACTTTCTCAGTTGCTACTTAGAGAAATTACACAGAAGCAATGCCTTTAAAATTTTGTAATTTTTTCTGATTTTAAACATTACTTTCTTTTTATTCTCCACGTATGAAAATAACTTTCAGTTTTCTTCATAATGTATTAATTATTAATGAGTGTAAAGCAACATTTTTAAAAGAATTCTTTCCAAATTTTGGCAGTTGGTTGCTAGGTGGATGGGCGTGGTTACCATCTTGTTTTGTGTTTGCTGGATGTGATGTCCCTGTTGCCTGCAATGATAAAATCTGAGAAATCGAATGGCTTGATTGGAAGAGTAAAAACTGTAATAAGCATAGCGTTGAATAGAGCATAGACTGGAAGCTTGAGAAAATGAGAACTTGTTCCTGACTATTATGATGGTTTATTTAATTGGAGAGTAGGTCAAGTGTATGTTCAAGCCCGTATTCCTCTGGCTCAATACCCTCCCCAGCCCCATTCAGAAGGTTTACTTCAGCACTCACCCCGTGATCAACATCCTCACCTCCTCTTAGTGCTCTACTATACCTTTCCTAATAGCTCCTTCCTGATAAAGCATACATTGTGAGAAGCCACTTAAGTTATTTTCTTCCCTGATACAATTAGAAACATGAAATTGAAGCCATTGCCCGTAAATTAGACAGAGACTGGAAGAAGAGGGATTCAAAGTTTCTACCAGGCTCTGAAATCATGTAACAAACATTTTGAACAGTTAAGGTAGCTTACTTTGGTTTGTCCGATGGAGCCCATGAGCAAAATTCAAATGCTGACTTAGAGGAAAAAGTAAATAAATAGATAGATGATGGCAACAAACAGATTTTGCTTCTGTATTTTTCTAAAATACTCTCTCAAAAGAGGAAAGGAAACTCTTGAGAATGCCACTGAGCTCTATTTGTAGAATTAGAGCTAAAATAGCACACCGACGTTATTTTGTACTTTTATTGTTTCCAATTTTCCATGGATTTAAGAAGAACAGATTTTAATCAAGGAGTCCATTGTAAAATTTTTAACACAACATTTAATTTAATAAGTGAGAATTTCTACCAATACAGAGCGGATAAGAAAGTTACCAAACTAAAACACAAAAATAGAAATTGCAAGGCAATTTATAAAGTTAGGAATATCTAAGAATCGGAATGGAACAACTCCCAGGAATCAGAGAAGTCCCAGATCCTAGTGAGAGGCCAAAGGACTGGCAGCTGGCCGCCCAAAAGCTGGCTTCCACTTGGTGATATCTCATTGCTGCGGCCAGCACAAGTTCACAGCCATGTTACCAAGTGTAGCTCTGTTCCACTAGCTTTAGGCTTTAGGGATTTGGGTTCTGTCAATTATACAGTTACTAAAAGACTGACTGTACATGGAAAATGCAGAACTTTCTTTTAGTTATCAAGAAGGAGCTCAGGGAGATTGCTGGAAAGCATTTATGAAGATAAATATTTCTTTAGAATATAATGGAGACTAGAAAATGCCTATTAAATCTTTTGAGATGAAAAAGCTACTGCTAGTATTGAAATTCATTTGCAGGTTTTTTTTTCCATGATAGAAAAAAATAATTCAGTCTAATACTTCTGTTAAAAAGTGAAAGTGTGAATAATACTTTGAAGGATAAATGGTACCTTAGCTTCAAAATTTCTTAAAAGCATCTTTTTTTCTTTTATAAAAACCATGTGTGGCTTTTCTCTATACAACTAAAGAAATAAAATGTGATTTTTAAAATTAATTCTTGATGCAAGATACTTTTTCTAACTCTAAACCACACATCAGAGAAATAAGAAAAACAAAAGATATTAGCTACATCTCCAGACTATTTCTGAGCTTAGATTATAAGACAGGATCTCCCTATGTTGCTAAGTTTCCCAGGCTAGGCTTGAATTTGGGATTCTGCTGCCTCAGCCTCTCGAAGTGTTGGGATCACACACTACATCTCCAGGGATTGCTTATTTCGAATAATCTTATGTACTCTCTTTGATAAACAATATTTTAACAAGCATAAATAAATGTATTTCCCTTTCCTAATAAATAATGTGCTGTTGAGCTTTCAATATTTTTGGATTGTTTCATATCTATCTATAATGTATCCATTTATCCATTTATTCACCCGTATTACTTGAAAACAGATGAAAAGGGCATAGAAATGATTTATTAATTCAAGAAAAAGGCACAGGTGAAATAATATAGAATGAAACTAAATATTCTCTTGAGATTTTTTTTTTAACCACAGTGAAGGAAACCAAAATAACTTTTTTCTTCTAGAGAGTTCATTAACAAAAAAAAATCACAAAGCTATCTTCAGCTATCGGGCACTACTGCACACCTCCAATTAGCTGCCGTATCATTTAAAACATTTTACAAAAAAAAGAGCAATACATACTAGAGCCAGGTATTAGAAATTATTATGCTGATGGTAGCAAAAACATAAAAATAACAGAGACAGAACAGAGAGAGAAAAATTCAACTCCACCAAACAAGAAAAAGAAAGTAACATTTGAGATCAAAAAATAAAATCACAAATGGTCTAATCTGTTTTCAGAGGAAAGCTATCATCTGCAGAGAAAGTACTATTACAAATGGAAGTATTGTCTTTAAAATGACTTTCATTTCTAAATATAAAATATTCAATTTAGAAATAAAATTTTTATAAAATGAGACCATTTAGGCAAAAAATCCAATTAAACTACAACGAAAGTGTGCAATATACTTTGATACTGATTGTTAGTTGCAATCTGAGGAAGGCACTGCTACAAATTTTGGTAAAAAAGAACAAAATGTGATATACTTTCTCCTAAGACGAAATGGACTTTTGTTTTTTTAGGAAACTTATGAAATTATTACCATTTGAAATGTGTATGAAATAAGTAATTGGATGAGATTGTCATCCTCTGTCACACAAAGAAGGTGCACTTTGTATGCATGTATTAAATTAAGCATGGCCTCGCCTGTCACTCTTCAAAATAAAACAACAGATTTTATTGACCAAGAATAGCTGCATGCTTCTGTAACACTTTAACTTTACATCTGAATAAATTGTTCATTCTGAAAATAGTTTAAAATATTGATTTAAAAGGCAGGTTCTGAAAGACGATGCTTTTGCTGCTCCACTTTTTTTTCCTAATGCTGCTTTCACTGCTTGTAACTGCACAACTGAAAAGTTCTCCCAAATATTATATGGGAGAAAAGCAGTACTTATCTATCTGTTCATTCTATGAAACATAAACGAATAATATGTTCTAAGAACTGAGCAAAGACCTAGGAGTAGTCAGCGAGTGCTGACCACATGGAGCCAGTCAAGGCCTTTGAGCTCTGTTGCTATCTCCCCCTCTTGTCTACACACAGTAGCTCAAGTTTTAACCTGCTCTTCAATGGTTACGTCCATTATGACTATCAAATTGATTATTTAATGAAATTCTCCCATTTCTAGACAAAGTAGCACAGAAGAATCACAAGCTTTACCCTTACATTGGCCTGGAATTAAACTTTAGCCTACTATGCTGGCAAATAAATATTTAATAAACTCCATTTTCTTTCATATAAGACAAAAGTGATAATTTCATAGAAAAACAGAAAAACATATATGTATATATTATACACACACACACACACAGATGAAAGGCAAATAGATGAGGTAGATTACAAATGATAAAAAGGGATGAAGGAGTAAGTAAGAGTCAGGAAGGAAAACAGATGGCAGAGACAGATGAGAGATGAGAAAGAGGGGCCTCTGAGGGAGAGACAGGGACACAGTGACACTCTATCTCTACCAGATATGTGTGGTTACTTGAAAGCAGAATTAAAGAGAAATTTATTTTTATATTTCTGAAAAATTATACATTTTCCTCATATATTCAAAGCTAACTTTAAAATCATGTTTGAAAATGAAATTTAGTTTTTCTCTCTTGCATAATTAATAGATTACCTACATTTAGCTTCTAGATTCCTGCTTTCTTCTGTTTATTAGTAGTGATGTGTGGAAACTCTGCATTACAGGAGACATCGGCATTCTCATGCTGTGACTAGCGACCATCACAAGTATACTACTAACTAACACATGAGCCCACTCTTAAAATCACTCTGTTAAGAACGACAGCCACCTTCCAAGACATGGCCTGGGAGGTCAAACTTCGATAAATCGCTTTTTAACATACCTCCTCATTTGCAGACACAATATGTAAGACTATCCTTTCATTTAAAAAAAAATCAAATGTATTTGCATCAAATATATTAATCAGTGAGTTGATGAAATCAGATACAGTCTGAACAGAGGGTTTTTTTTCTCTTTTTCTTTCTTTTTGTTACTTTTGTTTCTCATTTATTTATTTTCTTTTTTTGAGTCAGGGTCTCTCTCTGTAGTCCAGGCTGCTCCTGACCTCACAATGGAGCCCAGGCTGGCCTTGGACTCACAGCAATCTTTTTGTTTCAGCCACCCAATCGATTGTAGGGATTATAAGCATGTGCCACCATGCATGGTTTATGTGGTGCTGGGTAACCTAACTCAGTACTTAATGCTTGACTTACAGCTTGCTAAGAAAGTGCTTTAACAGCTGAGCCATTCCTCCAGCTCCAGCTGTATCTTTCTTTATTTTTAGCTATTTTTTTTCTTTTGTAGCTTTTGGTTATTTTTTTATTTGTGTATTTTATTAACAAAACAAGATTCCTTATGAAAACGTGACAATAAAAACCACTTACTAGGTAGGTTTATGAATAGTAGCCAATTAATTATCTACTAATCAGTTCACCATATTATACACATACACCATTTGATCTCATGCTGCATATTCCCATATCTAGATCCAACAATTCACTGTGCAACATGTATCAGAAAGATCTTTTCATAGTACAATACCAAAGAGACACAATGCATTAACATCATTTAAACTAACTCAGACAAATATTCAAATTTACAGGGACTGTGAATGCTAAATAAATGTTCTACTTCCTCTCTTGAAACTAATTTTTAAAATAGGATAGCATTGTTAACACAGGATGTTCCTAAAGTTAAGGAACAAGAGAAAAGCTATTACTCTTAACATTTATTACTTAGAAATAAGCAGACTTTTTAATAGGTCACCATTAAAAGAAATCCAACAAAATAATATATATAGCATTAGTATCAATATGTAAAAATATTCTGAATGTATATTCATTACCATTTTAAACACACCATATATAAATATAACCATATACATACATTTATATAAAATCATGTTTATATGTGGGTGAATTAGTGTTTGCATGGAAACTTTAGTATTAAAAATAACATTTCTATATGTGGAGATATATTTATGATAGGATTAAAGGACCACAAAATTTGTAATTAGTTATCAATCATTAAATGATTAAAAAGCTGTTTTCACATAGTTTAAATTTAGTTTCTCTTTTAAAAACACTAAAATAATAAATGTTACATATATTTATTGAAAAATACTACTAATATTTTGATGAGTAATACTGAGTCAACTAATTTTACTAGCACATTTGCAATTCTAAAATCTAGTTCATACAGCATTTATTTTTTCAAAATAGAAAAAAAACCTATAACCTGCTCATAGTTTGTTTTATACATGAGTATCTTAATTGTCTTTAAATAAATCTTAACACATATTTTGTTATCTCAACCTAAAGATCATCAAAATTCACTTAAAATTAATTTAAAACTTTTAAATAATTTGGAGATAGATTTTAATATATATATATTTCATTAATTTCTCTCTCACTGTAAATAATATTTATAATCATGTATATTTGTTGTTTATGAAGACACCTAAATGAAATCAAAAGAAGGGAAAATTCTCCTTTAACAATTATTTACTCTGGAAAAGTGATTTTGAAGCTAAAATACATTCTAAAAATAACACAGCACTGGCAAGAGATATAAAATCCAAATCAAGCTTTCATTTTATCTAAAAAAAAAACTGAGTTCACTAGTTTAAGCATCATAAATTAGTATATTGTAAAGTACATTTTTTCTAATATGTGCCTGCTAAAACAATAAAAGTCTGGTAAATGTCCACAAAATGAAAACAATCTTGTGCCTTTGATCTGGTTCTCATTTTAAGAAACTTATAAACTGATACCCATGGACTTCCATTTCCATTTGTGATTGTGATACTAAATAGCCATTTTTTTTCATCTGTGGTAATCGTGGGTATTGCTGTCTTGCTGATATATTACCCATGGGCTATGCCACTGTGACCCACGGCAACTCTAGGACTAATAGGTGTATAATGACCGCTTACACGTTACACTTTGGGAGCATCGGAAGACTTCACTCACCTTGTTCAAGTGGCTGGCTTTTAGCTGAAGTAGTTTTCATCTTGAGTGCCTCCCTAACAGACATGTCACAGCAGGAGCCTTTGTTAGTGTCTTGGTCACTGTCAGCCTGATCACTGTCCCCGTGCCCACTGTCTCTCAGGCTGGCTCTTTCTGGGTCCTTAAACGTGGAGCTACTGAAATACATATAAAGACAAAGAAGAGAAAGTGTTGTCTCTACAAGTTTAAATCTGAAGTGTCGTCTCTTGCAAAGCAATTTTGACACGAATGCAAATGGGGAAGCTCAGAAAGTTGTTTAATAGGCCTTACCTTTGAACAAACTGCTGCCTGGTGCCCATGTAATTGGGCTCTGCGGGAAAATTGTCTGTCTGTGAAAGAGAAGGAAAAAAATACGTATAGTTGTACACTGGACAAATCTCCTGCAGAGCAACAAGATTTCCTAGTGGAAAAATGATTAATAATTCAAAAATTCCCTTAATCTTTAAATTTGTACATTTTAATTAAATTGGAAATTGCTGACATGTAATTACGCACTCAGAACAATTAAATGATGCCGGTCCACAAATTACCTGTTGAGGTAAACAAGGAGCCTGTCATAACTGGCATTCTCTGTGAGTACCAGGGTGGATAACACTGTCTGCCTTGTTTCATTACTTAGATATAAAGATAGAATATTTGTGAGAGGAGTGAGAAAATAATCTAATTTTTCCATATTAAAAGTCTGAGTTATTTAATAATATTCATTTTAAATATAATTACATCAACTGCTGGGATTCTATGCCCTTTTGATGTAATATAAATTAAAGTTATCCACTTCTCCAGTAAAAGATACAAGGCCTTTCCTGCCAATTTCAACAGGAGCAAAGGCAAGCATGTTGCAAACAGTCGAAATGATGGCAAATTCATTCTTGGCCACACCCCACCTCTGGAAATTAAAACCAAAAATCCCCATTAAAATAGATGTGTTTCTAGTTCTTAAAGAGAGGTAAAATAGAAAAAAAAAAGTTTCTTAAAACACCAAGTACAGACATTGAGAAACCGGGCTTGTTTTGGTGTTGGTTTTACTGCTTTCCAACTGAAGTGGACATCTGCCAAAAAGAACTGAATTGTCCTTGTATCATAGAACAGAGTCTTTTGGGCAGAGGAGACTGGATCTTTCATAGATCCCCCCATACTGTACATTCATACACATTGCTTCTCCTTGCAGCTGACTCGTTGACAAAGCTTCTCCTGTTTTCTGCATCACTTCATATCACACCACTACGCGCTGAGGCAGCAATGGTCCCTACAAGACTGTCCAGCACACAAGTGTCAGGGACACAGGGAGAGCGCAATGCATAACGCAGACGGTCCAAGGTAAGGCTTAACGCTGAACGCTTTGCACTTTCTATACACAAGGCTGACTTGAATATCTTTATTTTTTCAACATCACAATTGACTTGCTTTTGTGAAATATTACTGAGAAAAATAAGTTAAAATTACTAAAGTAATATTTATGCTTCATACTCTGTTGGAAGTTTGAGGGGAAAAAAGAATTCTTACTATGTATTTTTTTCCAAACTACCTTTACAAATTACCTGCAAAGACTAGCAAACTAATTATTCTCCTAACCATCATTAACTTTACTTGGTAGAAGTCAGTTTTCATTAACAAAATGTACTAGTTTCTAAATTCAGTGAAGGTTCTTAATATTTGTTTTTATAGTGACAAAGTATCAACTTTAAAGAATCTG
The DNA here is from genome assembly GCA_004027205.1 of Ctenodactylus gundi. Lineage (NCBI taxonomy): Eukaryota > Metazoa > Chordata > Mammalia > Rodentia > Ctenodactylidae > Ctenodactylus > Ctenodactylus gundi. Next base: position 439,697 of record PVKB01000390.1, read on the forward strand.
TTGGTCCTCTAGCAAACCTCTGTGGTTGTAATCAACATTGGTGGCAAAAATGTAACTCCACGTGCTTAATACTAGTTTGTCTTTTGAATTGATCCAAAAACAAGTCCATCTCACTTTTTTTGAAAGTTTAAAGCTGAGTCTTTCTGTCTTGGAACACTTCAGGAAGACAGTCCCTGGTAAATAGGAAGAAAGCAAACTTCCATGCACAATTGAAAACTCTAATCAGAAAGTATAGATACTATGATAAGTAGTCTTGGCCTTTTAATGGTTTTAATGAAGTAAAGCCTCCTAAGTTGAGGATCTGTTTTTCAGTTCAACACAAGGAAGAGAACTGGGGAAACTTCTTTTCTTGTATTAGTAGAGATAGTATCTTAAAACATTTGTACATTATTCAATTTCTAAGTGTTCTAGTCAAATAAGAGGTGCATGAACAAATAAGGTATGCTTTCTTATTGAACAAAGAACTGTTAAAGGTCCTGCATATTTGTACTCACATAAATATGCGCCAGGGTGCTCAAGGGGAACTAGGCAAAGCTTTTGTCACCAAATATTGTTTTGATGAAGGAAAAGAAAACAGGCGGGGGGGGGGGGGGAGAAGAAGGAATTGGACCTTTACAGGGAAATAAAGAGGGGACAAAATCAAAGAGAATTTTTTTTAATGGGAAAGAGAGATATAAATGGAACAAGAAGGATAATCGAGTGGTTAAAAAAGTTCACTAATTATCACTTAACTTCACTAAGTATAATTTTTATGTTTGACTTAATGTCAAAGGATGAGAAAGTTTCTAATATTGGCTGAACTTTTTCATGAAGACAGACTCTGAGAAATTGTGTGAAAGTATGATTAGTATAATGAAATAGCTATTTGACCCACAACAAGCATGCAACTAATTTAGTACAAAAAACAATGATTTAATGTAAAGAATAAAATATTCATTATGTAGGCTCCAAGGGTGTCTGAAAAACCATGTAAAACTAATCTGAATATGAAATAACAGTATTTGCATAAAAAATGAAAAGAAGGGAAAAAGCCATATGTATTTTAGCATCACTTCGTTTGTATTTCCAAATATTTTTACAATAGGATACTCTAAAAATTAATTTCCAACTTGCAGATTTATAATTTTTAAATTTAAGTTTTTGAAAAAATAAAATATGATGTTAAACATTTGTATCTTGTTACATCTTAGGAGAGTAATCAATAGGCATTTTTGTAACTCTGGAAAATGTTATCCTCTTTGAACAAACTAACTAAATTAAGTTATTTTCAACTTGGACAGATTGATTTTTTAACTCTTGTTTCTAGAACACATAATTTATTATAAAGGGTGTATACCTTTACTTAGTGTGTAAACATTAAAAAATCATTTCAAGTGACTATTCAAAAAACTTTGATATCACGATGTATTCATTATATTCAGAAGTTAACAGTAGAGACAAAAGTAGTATTTTTTAAAAAAATATTGATCATAACAAAACATGTAAACAAACAGTGGATGTGCAACTGATTTGGTGGTTCTCTTGTCATTTTGTTTGTTGCAGATGTTAAAAATTCTTTTTTGCATATAAAAATAAGGAGGAAGCAGGCACACCTTTTAGGGAGACCTGCATGAGAGGACAATTTCTTTGACTATTTGTCTTTCCACAGTTTTTACTCATAATCAGGAAACTGAAGAAAATTTATAATAGATATTTGACTTAGATTTTTATCAGCAGTAATCAATAATGAGCTATTTCTGAGATGGATCACAATTTAAAACTTGTGAACTCTCGGATCATTCAGAAACACAAATCAAAGTTTCAAATAAAGGTGCCTCCGAGTAAAAATTAAAAGTACATAATAAAGCTGAAATGCGAGAAAGCTTTGTGAATATCGATGGATTTGATGACCACTTGATGTGCCATAAGAGGGTGATTTAAAAGTAGACAGTTAAAACAATAAAAATAGGAATGTTTTTCAGTATTAAAACATTAAAACCAGAAATTTTTAAAGTGTAACAGCATCTAACAAAAATCAACATGTGTTAAAGATAACAATCCTCAGCCAATGAGGAATTGAAGAACACTTTCTCTTTACAAATGGCGTATACGAGAAGACAAAATTCTATAGCTAGCAGTGTATTAGTTAAGATAAAGAGCTTCCTGCTCAACAAGGAAGCACACTCTCATCACTCCTATTTATCACTGCCCTGCAAAGCCCTACTGAGTTCAATAAGGCCAGAGGAAAGAACAAGAGGAACAGAAATATATATATATATATATATATATATATATATATATATATATATATATATATATAATGTTGTTAGCTGAAAATAGCAAGAAACCAGAGCACAATTCGTAGAACTAATGAATGATTAAGCAAGTTGTCTATGTTGAAGAACATCACACACAGACACTCACACACACACACACACACACACACACACACACATATCACATTTCTAAATTCTTAAGTGAATTATTAGAAGACACATCTTCAAAGGAATGCACACACAGTAGCTCTTTTTAAAGTAAATGCTCAGGAATAAATATATACATAAACATGTTAGTATATAATTAAAACTGTTCCGATTCCTATACTGAACATCACAAGAATTATGATATAAATAAAAAAGATATAAATAAATGGAGATCTGGATGATGGGTATGAATTGGAACACTCAACATAGCAAAATTGTTAGTGTCCACCCAAGCGATCCATGTGTGGCATAATTCCTTTCAAATTCTAGCAGGCTTTTCTTTAAATATAAATAAAATTCTTATATTTATACATTAGCCCAAGTGAACTATTATGGCTAAAACTGTTTAAAAAATAAAAAAAAAGATTCAAAATTTAGGGGTCACAATGCTCTATTTTAAGACTTGGTGTCGTAGCTACAGTAATTTAAACATTGCAATATTGCCAGAAGAACGGTCATATAAATAACTGGAACAGAAGAGACTGCTCAAAAGTTGACCCACACAAATATGGCCAATTAATTTTTAGCAAAGAAGCACTGGCAAATGAATCTGAAACTTCACAGTTTACACGCACACACACAAATACACGCATACAAGCTTAAATGGATCACAGATCTAATATATAAAATCATGACACTTTAGAACAAAATAGCAGAAAGTCTTGGTGAACTTATATAGAGCAAAGTTCACAAATGTGGCAACAATTCATGCAGCAGGGCTGGAGGAATGGCTCAGTGGTTAAAGTGCTTGCTTAGCAAGCACTAAGTCAAGCAAGGGTTAAATATCCCAGTTCAATTCCCCAGCACCATTGGTGGTGCCCTCCTGTCATCCCAGCATTCTGGAGGCTGAGACAGGAGGATCACTGTGAGTCCAAGGCCAGCCTGGGCTTCCTAGTGAGTTCAGGACCAACCTGGACTGGAGAGTAAGACCCTGTCTCAAAAAAAAAAAAAAAAAATCATGCAGTGAAGACAAAAATTAGATGTTGGTTTTGCAAAAGACAATGTTAAATAATAGGTTAGAGAGGTTGAAAGTACTTAATATCCTCAAAATATTGTATGAAAATAAATCTGTACATAAAGCTAAGGAACAAAAGAAACCTGAACACTTAATCATTCGGAATACGTTGGTAGCATATACGAGTATGAAGAGATATTCACTGCAAATAGCAATCAGTGAAATATAAATTATATGAAATATTATTATATCCTCTGGATTAGATAAACTCTTCAAAGTTAATAATGTTAAGTGATGACAAAGATGTAGAACAACCAAAATTCTTGGACATCTTGATGAGAATACAAAATGGTTTGGCTACACTGGAAAAATAAAATATTTCTGATATAGTTAAATATAAATATGCCATAAGACCCAAAACTTCCACTGATAGAAATTCGGTCTAAGAAACAAATCTATGTTCATAAGCAAAAGAATTGTACATGAATATTTACAAGGGACTTTCTTTGACAAAAAGTAGAGTCAGCTCGTATTTGTCGATGAGTTAATAGACTGTCATATGTACATAAAATGAACTAGTATTTAACAACAAAAAAAAAATTGAGGTAACACCTTCAGTTTTGCTGGTGTGAGGAATGAATTTGGAGTCCACCCTTCATATATACTCCATGATTTCACTTGTAAGACATCTAAGACAGCAAAAATATTATTACAGAGAGCAAGATCAGAATTGTCATAACTTGAAGGTAAGAAACCATGTGACTAGACAGGGCATGAGGAAGCATTTTTGAGCTGATGGAGCTTTCATTTCAGCTTTCATTTCACTTGAATATGATTTTGCACACGCGCAGTCTCATTTGCTCAGGCAAAAAATAAAAAAAAACTTTTAAATAGACTTATTAAATTTCAGTTATTGCAAAGGAATTAGTTTTCATTTTAATACACAAACAAACATGGTTGGATTTGCCAAATTGGGATCCGCTTCTGAAAGGGTGGGTTTTGTAAATTTGGAAAATACTTTTTATAAAGTAGATGCTCTGTTTGGATGAATTTTAATCATCTATTATGTGAAGTCTCAAAAACATGTAATATGAAATGATTAGCATCTGAAAAGTATTATGTATGTTAGATATTGTCAAAATATACAAAAATGCTTAAAATGTAATTGAATAGTACAATTCTCTTTATAAAATAGTATCTGCAATGTGATACTGATCATGAAATAATGATATCAGGATGATTTACAGGATTCTTTGAATTCTAGAAAATGGGGCACCTGTGTGATGAAAAAAGATACTTCTTCGTATCAACTGTTATTTCTAATGCACTCTCAGAAAGAAAAGCAGAACACTATTCTTCAAATATGTCTCTGCAAAAGGAAAAAGCGTGCGAGTATTCGGAAGCTGGATAGAGTGGTCAGTATTTCACCTTCACACATCCTGCTCAGGTAAATGTTGCTAGAACTCAATCTGAACAGTGTGATCATACTCTGCCATCGTTAAATATATAAACAGTAACGCTCATGCTTGAATGGGCAGAATGATCTAATAATAAGTGTTATATTGTCAATCAGGATATATTCTGTAAAGGAAACAATTTTGACACACCACACAGCTCTTGCACTTGCAGAACGACCAGTGTGAGGAACAGGAAAAAACAGATTGTAAATCACGGGAGGTCTTGGGGTCTTGTAACCTTTGTCTATGCCTTCACCAGAGAACAGGACTTGGAGTCTGTGACTTAGCCCAGTGGGTAAATTCACTTCACAGACATGCTTGCAGGTTAGACAGGAATGTCTAGCACCTGACAATGTAAAATTCACAGTATGTGACATCTGGTCAGGAACTATGTGGCATGTGATACTCCATGAAAACATAACCTACACCTGGGAGAAAAATCAATCAATCAAATCAGTGTTAAGGATGAGCATGTTGATGAAATTTAATAAGGATCTTAATAATAAGCCAGAGATACTAAAAAGTATCCTTTGAAAGGTAAAAGCAGGACACCGAAAGTAAGTTCACCCTTAAATTTTGTACCCTAAATAAACCCCTTTAAGCCCTTGTTGCTCCTTAATCTTGACCCTGAAGGAGAGAAATAGAAGATAAACGTTCCAAACAATATTTATCAGTACGAAAACAGAAAATGAAATTCACTCTGGAAATGATCAGCCAAGGATTAGACACGGAGGAGGAAAGGAGCAGGGTTTTGCACTAGGTTCCAGAAGAATTTACCTCAGTAATAATAATACGTAAGATTTTGTTAATATCATGTTTACATAAACTATACGTGTAGGTACCAAATTGCTTATGAAAATTTGTTCTTTACTAAAGGAAATACTTGCATGTCAGGTACAAAAAAGATCGCTCACAGGTTATCATATAAAAATGTAGATTTTAATTATGGATATATTTAGAAGAGGAATTACTTAAGAAATATAAAAATATATCTTTTTAAAGTCATCATTAAGAGATCAAATTATTCACAAATTAATCTGCAGCTGGTGTGTAGTAAACTCAACACAGTTTTGCCTAAAAATAAATGATTCTCAGTATAGAATTAAATCATATCACTGTAGTTTCCATTAAACTTAGATATACGGTATAGAACAGTGGAATATTGGAAAATCCTATTGAATTGGATACATAGATTGATGATATACATCGATGCCATTGGGCTGAACACAAAACGAGTTGAATTTTTCCCTTAATTCAAAGGTACTGCTTTTCACCTGGATAACAAGCCTTCTTTTCGCAGCACACAGAACACAAGGGAGTGTTAAGAGGCAAATAAGTCATTTTAAGCCTTTTCATACCGACATTGCTTCTGATAGCTTTGCCTTCAACAGAATATACGGTGTGGTTGCTCCTGCATTGCTGAAGTAGGCAACAGCATTTTAAGTCACTACTTATAAAGTTATCTGACAGCACCTATGGCTTTGGAATTTTTAGAAGTGCATGAAGTATGGCAATAACTGTATTTATCAGTGGTTTTCAAAATAATACATCTTACACAAGTATAGTATGGTAGACATTTGTAGTTTGCTACTAAAAGCATAATAAAAGTATGGGATACTCTTTTACACATTGAGTAAAATACTGATTTTTCTTTTAAATTAAAAAATGGAAAAGTAGAAACAGCTACATCCTCTACACAAATTTTCAGCCTACTGATCAACAAATAAGACGGAGATTATTTTAAGGGATCTGGCTATATATTAAAACCTCCTGCAAATATTAACTGTTTCATAAATGATATTAAAAATTTAATAACTCATATTTGAGAAAATAATCACATAACTTACAGATCCTGAAGAAAATGTTTCTTTACCAGAAAATTGAGAAGATGAAAAAGGAAGCTGAAAGCTACATGTTTTCTGTACAATAAAACGAATTGTAGAGCATTATTCATACCCCTAAGTGCGTGCTGAATCCTAAACCCCGAGAGCAACAGAGACGCCACTGAATGTCAGTTGTGATTTCTCCTTCGTAATATTATCTTCTCATGCCATTAGGAGATGTCTTAGGAAAGAAATCCCAGCGTCTTTAGGAATTGTACTCAGATGTCACACTGGCAGTACAGTCCAGTCTCCGTCCTATCCATCTCAGCCCTAGCCAATAACCTCATCTGCTCATTTTATTCAAGTGGTGGGAGCAGGATAAGTTCAGAGTTGTTCTCTGCTTTTTGCTATCTATCTCTCAGCCTAAAGTTTCACTGCTGGAGACTCCCTGTGCTTTCTTCCCTCACGGTCCTTTTCATCACTATTAAGAGTTGGACGGATATCCCACCAGAAGGGCTATCTGCAAGCGGATTCCCAACAACTGAGCCTCCAGGACTAAGAACTGGAAGCAAATATATGATCAGGACAAGGTGAACATTCACTACGGTACTGAAACAGCTTCTCTAGCACTTTAGACATACGAAGAAAAATAGAAAATCGAGGGAAGTAAATTGTTGACTATTTTACTTATTGCTATAAATGCTGACTCTTCTGATTTTATTAAAATCATATTACTCCATTTTTAGAAATTTACTAATTAGAAAACTTTTACAAATTACAATATTTATATTCAAGCCAGTTGTTAGTCTAACTTATTTAGCAGTTATGAACACATTTTGAAAGTGTCCTGTCCTGACTCTGTGTTTTTAATGTCATAGTGTGTTCTGTACTGGGTGCTCCAGAGTGTACTGCTTTAGATCACAACAAAATCTACCAAACAGTATTAAGGATGTTTGTTGTTAATTCTTCTCAATTGCACGAGGAGATACAGTAAAGTGATTGTCTTTTTCTTTTAAACAGGGAAAATTCAGCTAAGTGACTTTTACAGAGTTGCCAATCATACACTCTATTCATTAAAAAACAATGACACTGGCCAGACAGTGCTGTCACCACTCAGCTGCTGGGAAGCCTCTCTAAGATAATGAGGAGAAAGTAATGAGCCATCTCAATATTTTTTGAATTATATTGATGAGAAATGACTGTCTTTTCTTAAAAATACTTTTTATTTTCCTTTTGAGACGGGTTCTAACTCTGTAGCCCAGGCTGGTCCTGAACGCACCACGTAGCCCAAGCTCAGTTTGGACTCACAGCAATCCTCCTGCACCCGGCTCCTCAGTGCTGAGATTGCAGGCCTGCTCCATCAAGTCTGGCTGTATGTGGTGCTGGGGAATTGAACTCAGGGCCTTTCACTTGCAAGGAAAACACTTTAAAGAGTGTGCCATTCCTCTAGCCCTGAGATACTTGTTAAAATTATCACTACATACAAAGCAAAAATAGTACCAATAATGCCTTTAATAAAATCTTGAGTCTCTACTTTTATCTTCTATAATTTCATGTTAAATTATTTTAATATGTTCAATGTTATATATAAGTCTAATAGCTACATTTTTTACTTTGACTAATAACTTAAAAAGGTAATAACGGCCATTTATTATCAAATATTCTAATGCATGCAGTGAGCTTAACTATATGATTTCTTGCCATTATTATTGCTACATAAATTGTCAAAATAGGCACTTCTGAATACTCACCTTATAGATGCAAGAGACTTTTAAGACATTACTTTCAATCAATCATTATGCAAAATTCCCAAGCAAAAAAGTAGATATTTTAAAAGGTGATCCAAGTGTATGATAGCTTGTCGATTATACATTTCATTGTTTTTTTTTTTTCACAATTCACTAAAATTTAAAACCTTGTGAATACAATGATTTGGGTAAAAGGCCAGTCCCCATCTGTTCCACTAAATACTAAACAATCTATCAATCGACAAATTTAATCACTCTGATATGAATATATTTTGCAGATGAAAGGAGAAATATTCACAAATTTAGTTTCTAAAGTGCATTTACATCCATCTTTTTAAGTCAGCACTTTTCTAGATGCATTGTAATTTCTAACTCTTTTAAGAAAGTGATTTAAGCTAACATGGATTAATGTAAGACATTCATAAGACTTTTATTTCTTGTAAATCTTCATAAACATTGAGAAGTTTTAAGTCTTTATAATTATAAAAATTAAATTAGTCAACCAACTAATTAACCTATATATTTTATTGGGGTCTTTTGCAAAGACTTTAAAGGTAATTTACCAGCGTCCTTAAAAAATTGACACGAAATTTAAATTTCTAAGAAAAGACTCAAGATTTGGACTTCTGTTTTCAAAACAAAACAGTAGTTATGATAAAAGAATCATAAAAATTTAAGTGATGATAAACTTACCCCAAGAAATTGCAAAGTCTATTATGAAGTGAAAGGTATTCCAAAATTAGAATAAAGAGTTAAATATTTATCAAATTAGTATTAGGCTGTTAGAATATTTATAATTTCTCTCTGAAATATAAGAATAATTATCATATTTAAAATGTATGATTCATTAAAATGTCTCTTTTAGTTAAGCATTTATATCTGAAACTAAAATAAAGTAAAATATCTTCACTAACATTAATACTTTTAATTAAACATTAACACAAGATAAAGTGAAATATCTCTAATCTTTATTAAGTAGAGTGTCACTTTGTACCTAATTTAAAGGTCTTCAGGTTTTATTATTCTTGAAGACTAGCACAAAATTTTGCCTTCTATTGAAAATAATCTTAATAATTATCATAAGGCACTTACACTGTTTTGTATGTAGTTTTGAAGTTTTATTGAAATAATTTCATTTTGTTATGAATTATTAATTATTGACAAGATAAAAATGTACACACACATAAGCTAAAGATAAATTGAGAAATACTGGCTGTACTGGGAGTATAGTTTAATGGTATAGCATTCTCCTAGTATAGATGATAGATGAGGCCCTGGGTTTGATCTCTAACACTGAGGACCACACACACACACACACACACACACACACACACACACACACACACTTCACATTTAGTAATGCCTTAGAACAGGCTTTGGTCTGTGGCCTACTGTATGTTTTTGAGTACATAATTTTATCAGTTTGCCATGTTTATTAATTTATATGTTTTCTATGGTTGTCTTCTTGCCAGCCTCAATGATAAAATTGTTGCAAAATAAATATTGTAAATTCATTCATATTTCATATTGAGTCTATCAAATGAAGTTGCCTACTCTTCAAAAGGCTAAAACTCGGTTTTTAAACATGTTGTTATAAACTATACTTCCTTCCGTCCTATAGGTAAAATATATTATTAGGACTTTTTAAGTAGGCACTATGCTTCATAAGGTCATAGTTCAGGAAAAACACAAAGCATTTACTTTCTCTGTAAGACTCAGCCTTTCCCCCGAGGGTGTGTATTTGAGAAAAACTTGACTCAATGAGTGTTCCTATTATTTTAGGTCGGATACAGCATGTTTATTTTCAATTCCAAACTATTTAAAACTTCAAAAGCAATGCCATCATAGGAACATCAAAAAATAAAACATGCTTAGACACATGAAGTTTCTTGAGGTATACTATAAAATTGCTCCTCTACCCTCTGCTTTCTTTCTTATTTTACAAGGTGAACTTACCACTGTTGTGCAATACATCCTGTTTCCTTTAGCCCTCACATACATGGTCACTCTGACTATCATGGTTACAGTATGAAGGCAGTGATTGAGACCTGTCAAATTCAGGAGCAACTATCAGGAGGTTCCACATTAGTCTGTAATAGGAAGCGATTGCTCTGATTCAAAAATTTTTATATTCTCTTAAAATGCTATGTGGTTCATCAGCTCAGTATTTTCCATTTTGTCCTGTTTCACATCACTCTCATACATATTTTAGACTCGACATTCTATGATTCTAATAATGCTCATTAATAAAGATTCTTTCAAAGTTTCTACTGCAAGGTCACACTCCTGAAGTAGTCTTGGTGCTCTAAATTCTAAGCCCTGAATTCACCATGCGCTATAGTCTACTAAACATAAACTATAGTCTACTAAATAATTTTCATTAAAGAATAAAAGAAAATCCAGTACCATGACTAACCTTACAAATTTTGGGCTACTTGGGAAGCCTCCAAAATTTGGAAAATATTTCTACAAAACATTAACAATCTAGAGACTTTTTAAAAACAATGTAAGCTGACAGTTTGAAAGGCTCTGTGTTGTACAAATGTTTCAGCCAAGGTTTTAGTGTTCAATATGCAAATGATTTAAACAATTGCATTTCAAACTGGCCTGCAGCATAGGAACTAAGTTGCAGTATTTCATACCAGGAATTATTCATTCCCTATGATTACTAGTATTCTCTCAATTCCTCAATATAGTACATGCATGCTAATCATAAAATGTCAAGTGGTATACAGGTAAGAACACAAAACACTGAATCAGAGGATATTAGCTCTAAGCTGGGCTGCAAACACACACACACACACACACACACACACACACACACACACACACACAAGCACACACATACACACACACTTTTAAGAAAATAAAAGAGGATATATATATATGTGTGTATATGAATGCATATATTTACATACATGTACATATGTATGAGATGACATTTGAATCAATTTAGAGGCAAATTTGCATATTTGTATTTCTAGTAGTCTTTGTCTTATAAAAAATTATTTTGTAGAACATCTCTGTTTTCTACTTGCTGCAAGCTTTTCCTCCCTCAAGGACTCTCTGCTAAAAAGTGCAGTTTTTAAAGAAGACTTAATAATATCATTTCACTTCAGTGATTACAGTATTAGATGAAATTTTATAATATGTTACACTAAAATTTAGTCACATCTTAAGTATACACACATTTAAATATCAAAATAAAAGGGAAAGAATCTAGATTAAAGAATGCAAATTAGTGATTTTTTTGCAATAAAATAAATTAGCATTCCAATAAAATGACTTCTCAACAATCATCACTGTTCTGGAATAAAATTCCATTCTTAAAACAATTGCTAACACTCAGGCCAAGTAAAACATTATTTTTGCAGACAATACGTCTGTATATCGGTGCCCTGTGTTTAAGTGTTTCAGAAACTTACAGTACATTTTTCTTAACAGAAATAATGGTGATATGTGTTCATATTTAGTCAGCACTTTGCACTAAACCTATTCTTTATATGAATAACAACAGTCCATTTTTACTTCTTACAAAATCCCTGGGAGTAGCCAATGTTTTTATTCCTTAATAATGTAAGAAAAAAATTTAAAAAATGGTAAAGATTTTTTTTTTTAACACGGACTTTTGGTAAGAGAATCTAAGTTTTAAAAATCTGTTAAGGAGAACGGCTGATTAAATAAACTGACTGGCATAGAATTTCATCACTTTAAGGCATTCTGTAGGTGCATTTTTGGCATAGAAAGATGTCCTGGCCTATTCATGCAATGTTAAGCAAAATTCGGTTTACTATATTATATATATGATTTATGTTTTAAAATTCAGTTATGACTAAGCTCTCACCCAACTCTTTCACCCAGGCATGTTTTTAAGCACGCTGATGTATTTTATGCATTAAGCATCCTACCAAGAACCAGTACAGCATCGCAATACTAAGTATAATAATACCTGGAGTGATTTTTTTTTAACAATTACAATAGGTAGAATAAATAGAGAACATAAAGAGTCACTAAGCAATTCAGACCTGAGTCCTTTGGATGTCGTAAGTGCAGTGGCTGTTTTACAGAACACAATTTGACAATGGCTACGTAGCTTTGTCAGAGTAGTCAATTATATGAAACTAAATTTTTAATGCATTTTTTTCTTTTCACTTCACGATTATGTAACGATTTTTTGCTCTACAACAGAAATTGTATTTGGTATGTTTTCAGCTTTTTTTGCGGTAAGAATTCACTTTAGATAAGGAGAATACAGTCAAAATGTAAAACAGAAAATTTTAAAACCGCAGGGTACATGATACTAAAAAATAACTTGAAATTATTTCAATACATATCAGCATTCTGTGATAGTTGTCATTTTTCCCTTGAAGAATGAAGTCTCAATGTGTAGAAATACTACAGAAAAGCTTTCTTTTAAAAATCAAACAAAAGAGAAGTAACTGGCCCTGCAGTAAAATGTAGGAGATTCACCCTGGAGGCTGAGTAAAAATCCCAGTTCAATGATGGAGTGGCTGAAATGCAAACACACTAGAATAGCAGTGCCTGCATCTCACTGCCACAGATCTGGAGGCATCAAGTCTCAACGGGGACTTTATTTCTAGACTGTCTGTCATTGTAAAAATCCAGGATCCCAATTTTCAAATACCTCTCAGCAGTGCTTAAAGAAAAAAAAAAATTCCTTACAGTTTCCCTAATTTTATGTTGTCTTTTGCTATTTTTTTTGTTTAGTCACCTTTGCATTTTTCAACAGTCACATTTTACCTAAATAAAAAACACAAAACACCTATTTTTTTCCTTATATGAAATGAAAAAGTCTCCCAAGATTTTTTTCTCTGATAGCCAATTTTGTTCTCTCTGTTTTCTCAAGATAAGAAAACGGATCATCATACGTAGCTTGAAAAACAGGTTTCGTCTCTACCCGAAGGTGTGTGAGTTTATTAGTCAGGTAGTTAATACAAACTGTACATTGAAAACAAGAGACAAATTGAAATCCTCTCCTTTCTCTAATTTTGATTTAAGAATCCTGCTACCAGGACAGAACATCACCACTGTGAAAGCGGGCACCCTTTAGCACAGAGCATAACTAGCCAGGCTGAAAGCATTACAATAAGCTCCTTTCCATTATTGGAGGGCCAATAAACAAGCACTGAAAATCATGACACAATATTACATTACTCTGCATCTCCTCTGTTCATTAAAAAGAACAGATGAATGCATTTAAAATAATTTCACATGTCAAATGACAATAACCTTTGCAATTGAAATTATGCTAAAAGAAGTATTCGTAGACAGCAGACTCATAGTCTTGTCTCACTTATATCAAGATTGCTGAAGGACAAGGGATCTGACTGTAGCATGATTTCACCAAGATGGTAGCAGCATGGTATTCAAAATATTTACATCACTCAACTGTGCTATACATTTTCCAATATTGTGAAGTCAACACAGAAACAAATTAAAAGGCTTTAGAGAAAGGTTCCCTGACAATTATCCCTTGGACAGAGTCTCCTATTTCCATTCCCTGTCGGTGTGTTAACAGCACTGGCTTGTAAATAAAGAGTATCTGAATCCTATTAATGGAGATATGCTGCCAAAACAATCAGCTTCATACTTAACAAGTTTCTAAGTATTTGGAAAAGCTGTGAAATGGGATTACAAGGTTAAACCGTGTACATCTGGTTTGCCACTGTATAAATATTTCAGAAATTGGATTTCATGAGCTGACGAAACACCTGTCTAATCATGACTCTTTTCCAAATAACATGAACTACAGTAATAGAGCAGTACACAACTGCTGACAAGAAATCTCGATCAATTTGCATAATGTGCTTCTTATGTTAGGCACATCGCTTTATCACTGTCTTCAGGGATCGCATAAGCAATATCCTAGGAAGGTTCTGTTGCAACACATTCCTGTTGGTGAAAAGGGCTAATAGAACCCAAACTTTCAAAATTTGGAATAAAAACATGAAAAATGAGTCAGCGATTTGATTTTTTTCTTCTGACACTACCTATCAATTTAACATAATTAGAAATTGTAATTATTTTTGGTTAATACACACAGAATAACTGATGGAAGGTAGATCTTGTCTGATTTCATGCATAAAATGACAATCAAAACTTTAATAGTTACTCTAGTTAATAGAAACATTAATGAAGTTGGACATCAGTTGCTTTTATCCAGGTTTAAGATTAAATAACTATTTTGACTCTGTCAAATATACAACAGTCCATTAACCCTTACTTTACAAATTTTGTTTTAAAAATTAGATTAGAAATGTATGGAGTATGGCGTTTATCAAATTAACTTAAAATGTTCAACTTCAAAACACAGATTTTGAAATTGTGGTCCAACATGGCAGCTGAAGGTCATCAAATCAAGTTTCTAATTATATTTCCTGGGAGCAGATGGATGCAACAAAACCTAATGGTTGAATTTTAAATGCTTTCATGCACCTTTTATCTGTCCCCAACATGTTGATTCCACTCTAATGCTCTAACATGATAATAGGTTTATTACAATTAACCAAGTGAAATGATAGCTCCACTTTCCAATTATCTGTATTGTATTACCTGGGAATATGGAGCCCCGTGTCCTTTTCCTTCTTTTAGCAAAAGACCTTTACATTACCACCTTGCACTTGCACCTCAAAGATCCAAAGTATATAATTCTTAAATAAGAAATTAAAAATTTTCCATTGAATTAAGTATATAACATAAATGCAGAGTTTGATACTAAATTCAAAATAAAAATATTAAGAAGTATGTCAGCTAAATCTGCCTATTGAGTTTCTTCCATTAGGTGATGAACCAATACATCAGCCTTATCTATTCTACATGTCATAAACATACAAAGGTCTACTAAGATGCAACAGCAAAAACTCAAAATGGCAGATGGTGAATTTTGTCTTCACTCTACCTTTTGTTTGATTGTTTGTTTGTTTGTTTCTTTTATTGAGACAGGTCTCCCTCTGTCGTCTTGGCTAGTCACAAACTCACAGCAATCCTGTCTCAGCCTCTGGAGTGCTAGGATTACAGGCTTGTGCCACTATGCCCGGTTATGTGGTGCTGAGGAGTGGAACCAAGGGCCTTAAGCTCACTAGGCAAGTGCTTTAGCTGTTCCGTTATTTTCTGAACCCCGTCACCATACTTTACCGGCACACTTCTATGGCTTGTGAACAAAAAGAGATCAGCATATTGGAAAATTTAGTTTACTTTATTACTTTTATATAAAAGAAAAGTAATATTAAAACTTTTAAAGTACATACTCAAAACTCAATATAAAAATGGAACAAGCTTTGTTATTCAATTAACAAAGGTGTCTTTTCATTTAAGTAGGCTTTTAAAAATGTCACACAAAACTAAGTCAATACGAATTATTTAACTTCACCCATACTTACGTATCTACATTATCTAAAGTCCAAGAAGTGAATCCCTGGTGCAAACGTATCTATTGTTAAAAATATCAACCGTGTAAAAAAAATCTAATTTAGTCTACATTTTAAAATATACCAGAGATGTAAATATATAAGAGATTTAAATAAAAGAAAACATGATACCAAATATCACATATAAGAAGCATCCAGGTAGAATGTGTCAGTATAAGACATAAATATTTATTTTTATTTTTTGGTTTACTGGAAAATTTGTGTTTTAGATGCTACTTTCGAGATTTTTAAAGAACTGCCAATTACTCTGCATGTATTGGAGGTTTGCCTTTTTGCCAAAAATTCCAAGTATTTTATGATCAATTAGCAAATAGGCTTGAATTATTATAGTTAGACTTATGTTGATATAAAGCTCTATGTTTACCCATTTTTAAAAGCTATGCTTGTATAATACTTAATATCATTCATGTAATTGTCTAGAATGGGTTTGTAGTCTATGAATGTGAAAAAAATCGAAATAATTTAAATTGCTTTTCTTTTTGGCCTGTTTGTTTCTTTGACTCTCGGCTCTGAAATAGAAGACCAAAAGCTGTCCCCAGGCAGGTGAAGCCAAGGAAGGCGGTGCGTTTTTCGAAAGTCATCATTTGTGCTGAGTCAGCTGTGCATTGATGGCACACTGACTTTGAGTCACCTATACTAGTGTAAGTAACCTCAATAAACTTATTGGATCACTGAGTTTGAGTTTGGTATATAATCAGTACTTTGGTCTGTTGACTGTGCCTCACCTGGGGTGAAGAGACAGTGTGTTCACACACGTTTAAGCAACACAAGGTTGTTAATTTTTTCTTATTATTTACTTATTGAATTAATATAATGGACAAGACAACTTAGTAGATTTCAGGTTTAACTTAATTGACAACATTGAAATGAGCCACATGATGTTTCTATGAATGCCTCATTTGTTTCTCTGACATATGCATGTCTACAGAATTTTGAAAAAATGTTCTGCAAGCTTATTATTATTACTTTATATTTGCTATTTGCCAACAGTAGTTTTCTTCTCCTATTATCAAATGGTAGAAGGCAGGTGTCACAGTAATTAAGGGTGTGAGTGTATGCTATCAGAATAACTGTTTATTTTTCAACTATGTTCCCATTTTATTTGAGAAAATGGGGAAAGTGTCATGCACCTCTAATTCCTAATTCCATGACTCTAGATGATTGAGACACTGCAAGTTCAAAGTCAGCTTAGAAAATTTATCAACTTAGCAATACCCTAAGCGAAAAACAAAAACAAAAAAATTGAAACAAAGTCTTAGAGACATAGCTCATCATGAAGGCCCTTACTTGAAGCTCCATTTCCTCCATGCAAATGATACAGACAGAAAGTATTGATACTTTACATGGCATACCCAAAATTGCAAATATCTTAGACATTATTTAAAATATAAAAATGGTCAAATTAGTTTATTAATAATTCACTAATGATTGATGGTACTTAAAAATTGACAAATAGGTCTAATAGCTGAATTTCATCTTTAAAGAAAAAACTATACAGGCCAAACCAAAGAGTATGAAAAAAGAACATGTTCTATAACCTACACTTTTTTTCCTGAAAAATAATATATATATATATATATGCACATTTATATATATATGTATATATATGCACATTTATATATATATGCACATTTATATATATATATGCACATTTATATATATATATATATATATATATATGCACATTTATATATATATATATGCTACATATTTACTTGTGTATATGAAATATAAAAGATAAAGTGAATAAAGCTTATAATTGAGAACCTTATTTACTCATTTTTCTTCATAAACTTATAGCATAGCAATATACTTATGTAAGATTTTTCTACAAATAATTAAAACGTTCATAATCTACAAATTATCACAATATACTCGTTTCAAATAAATTGTTTACCACCAGGCCATTGTTTGATATGTTTGTATATAGTTGTGTTGGGGGAGACATTTGTGTTTGTGCAGTGTGTGTGCATGTGTGTGTGTATGTATGTGCGTGTATGTGATTGGTGATAACTAGAAATTATTTAAGTGGAAAAGTCACGGTTCAGTGTCTATATGTGCATGCATGTATGTGTGTATATTCACGGGGCACTAGGTATTGAACCAAGGCCTTGCCAAACTGCCCCAACAGGATGAGAATTTGTTCTCTTCCTTCCTAAGCTATGAAAGTGCTGGGATCACAGGCTTTATTCAAATTGCCTGGCTATGAATTCACATTTTTAAATTGACTCTTATGAATCAGAAATTGTGCTAGATTCCTTCATCCACAGTTATAGCAAGATTGACATGGCCCTAGTCTTCATGTATTTTTATCATCTATTGACAAAATAACTTAATCTTACTATCAGAGATTGAAGTAATTGATCCAGAGGTTCAACACTATTGTTACTTGACTTTTTTTTTTACGATTTTGTTTATAACAATTAGTTTTTAGGAGCACAGTTTGCATATAACCACCAATATGACACAAGAAATAACTGGGACGTGGCAAGAAACTGGCCTGTTAGCCATTCAATCTTACTAACTTTATTATCACTCTTTAAAAAAAAAAGCTTTAAGCTTCATGTAGATTTGAAATCTAGAATTAATTCAATTGCACAGCTTCTACTGGCTTCAAAAATACTTCACTACACTTAAAAAAAAAAACTGGTAATTCAAGTCCTGCTTACTTAATATTGCCAAATGGTCTTCATACCTTTCACTACAAAACTTAACCTGGCCACATAAAAGAATGATGGAAAATATCATATATTCTTTTGCTACGATGTTACATGTCAACTCTTTGCCAAGGGCAAAATTTAATGGCTGATGTGTGGGTCTTTATTTCTAGCGATTTACTGTAGAAACACTGACGTAACTTTAACTAGAGCAAACAGAATCACTCTTAATAAGTAGGCAACACCAAACCTAAAAATGAACGAGGGACAGCAGATCCAGGCAGGAATTAATCTACCATTTTCACACATCTGCCCAAGGGAGGTATTGTAATTGCAAAAATTTACTCTAAGACTGCTGAGACTCATAGTAATTATGTTTCTTTTTTTTAATAGAAATAGCCACAGGTGGTAACAAATTGGGTACTGAGATGGGGAACTGGGCATGCATTCTAACCCAAATTACTATATAATTGCCATGATTAAAAAAACGTGAAAAGCCTATTGCTCAAAATCAGAAAAAAAAAATAATCTCCTTAATGTATTTCTCATTTTTCATTTTGTTTCTCTACACTTGGGCACACACTTCACTTGTTGATATGGACACATCTGATATCAGGTTTTTGGTAACACTCTAAAAAATAACTGTGAGTGATATTTGGTTTGTAGGGTAGTTCTAATATTTTCTTTCTCATTAATATCTAGGGGTTAATAATAGCTATGACACACAGGTAAGAATCTAGAAATTTGGCTAATAGCTACTATCCTTGCTTCTGCCAATGATGAGAGTACAAGATTAGTTTTACTGTCAGCATATGAATTGATATTATAATGTTTGTGTGTATGTATATGTATCGGTTCCAATGGATACTGGGTGGTAGTACACGCCTCTACTACTGCAGCAATATCTTCTAAAAGTATGAAGCACTTTTCATGCACACTATACCGTGACAAATAAGGGGTAACTCCAGACTTCTTCTTTAAATTAGAAATTTCTGATTTAATCAGCTAGAATCACAACATAAATTGAGGATTTTCTTTTCAAAAGTTAATTACTATAATATAGGTCTTGCAAAGTTTTGAATAATAAGCAAAAAACAAATGATTGGTTGTCTTGTCTTGAAGCCAACCAAAGGTAAGATTCTATGTAATGTGTAATTAAAACATAATGAAAATAATAAAGATGAACCATTCCTCTCTCCTTTCTCTTTTTCCTTCTCTCTCTCCTTCTCCATGATGTGATTTATGACTACAATGATTCACGTTCTTAATGTAATATATTGATTTGAAATATAATCTTAAAAGAGATAGAAATAAAACAGCAAAAGAAACCTAGAAAGCAAGCAGGTTTTGTTCCAAGAAGATATGAAAATACAATTCACCACAATTACAATGATATTTTTTTCTGGTAGTACTTTGAAAATCAGGATAAATCTGTGATAATTTTTCAGAGCGTTTGATAACAATATTTATATAATCTGTTACTCAAGTAATTATCAAGTTTCAGCTAGAAAATCTCTCCTTTTAAAGATAATTCCCTTCCGTTTCAAAATATGGAAATGAAAATATTTTTTCGGAGAAAATTTCAAAGATTTTAAAGAAATTATTTGTCAAATATACTGATTTTTTTATTTTCTTTCCATCTACTGAAATGAAAACACCAGTAAAAATCACATACTGCCACTTTCCATGTGCGGCTAGACAATTTTTCTCATGATAACCAAAGGTGAATTGCTTTATAAATTGAATCCCGCATATTTAGTTGCTCAATTGTTATAAAAGAGTAGTAAAATATATGTCAAGTATTTTATTAGAATATAATATCAGTATAGTCTGATAAAATATTATGGAGGAAAATAAACAGTTTTTATATAAAAACGTTGAGGTCAGTGATTTTAAAAAGAATGCAGTTTTGTAAGAGTGAAAACTATAGTATCAGGCTTTCAAAACTCAGGCAATATTCATTTTGAATTACACATTTAAGAATTTTAGGATATTGATATGCTAAATTTTTGTAAGAGTGAAAACTATAGTATCAGGCTTTCAAAACTCAGGCAATATTCATATTGAATTACACATTTAAGAATTTTAAGATATTGATATCCTAAAATTAGATTACAAAATAGAAATACAGTTTTATTCCCAAAAATATTCTTGCACACATAAAATACCTGTTGCATTTTTTAAATAAATGGAATCATTAGAATTTAGGATATAGCAAATTATACCTAAATGCCTCTGAGTTTTAAATTAGGGTATATTAAAATTAATTTTGTGTATACTTATAAATATATATGTATATTTACGTATGTGTGAGTATACTTTTTAAAGAATTTGGTTATAAATGCTTTCAAGAAATATCAAAATGTTAGCACTAAAAAGAGATCAAGAAAATATATCGAAAGCATTGTGTTTTGAGAAGAGATTAGATATTTAGTCATACTCAACGTTAAATCAGTAACTTTGGAGGCTCTGTTTTATGGAAGCAATATTAGAACATCTCAGAACATAAAATCTATCTGCATCGTGTACTAATGTACCTTAAAAATATGGAATCAGCTTTTTCTAACATCGGTAAATATTACAACAATTGTAATTGTAGGGCTTTGAAACTTGAAATTGATTTTCAACATTGTAGCTTTCAACTTCTACCAAGGTTGCTTTTAGCTGATAAGAAAGTAAACAAAAAATCATCTTTTAAATGGTTCCTTTAATGTGCCCCACTAATTAAAAATCAATCAAAAGCATTACTACTTTAAGATGTATTAAATATATTCTGTATATATATATATATATATATATATATATATATATATATCAAAACCAAACAGAAGCTTATAAATTATATTTACCTTCAACAAAATATATTTGTTTTCCTTTCTCATTTCTCATATTACAATATGGGTTGTAAGAATATATTATTGAATATAAATGTAAAGAAAGTACATAATATGTATCTTTAAATATTTCAAAATGATTTGAGATAAAATGCAGTTAATGGCACTAGATTATTTTAATATATTCCAATCCTCTAATCAGACCAAAGTCTATTTATGTAGATTAGTTACATCTGAAGTTTCATTTACCCAACCTGTATTCATCCTTTGATCACAAAGCTTGTTAGCTCAAATAGTCTTTTATTGTTATCATTCATTTTCTCATAATTATGCTGCTTAAATGCTTTATTTTTTGAATAAACATGTGGAAATGCTCCAATCATATTCAGCACAGTTATGCTAGATAATCAATGAACCAGGAAAATCGTTTCACTACAATAAAACCGCCTGGAAACAGTCCAGAGCTTGTCCAACAAACACCAGGAATCAGAGGATCACTAGAACCAGAACAAATGAAAATATGTCATATGGATAGCACTGGATTCTCTCAATCATGGTCTAAAAAAGATTTTTTTATTCTATCACTAGAAGTATTTAGTGCATCCAGGTGAAAGATGCTTCTTTCATAGCCATAATTTTTTCATAACTAATTTGTTATGTGTTTTTTTATGCTTCTTTAAAAAAATGTTACATTGATACTTCTCCAGCAGCATAAAAGCAGGGGCACTTTTCTGCTTAGTCACAGCTAGCAAAGATGCTGGTGTCATTAAAGACGACTTCTTTATTATAGATGATTTATTTCATGAGATCAAAGGATAGCAATGCATCATTGTCAAAGCTAGTGGCGAGAGCTACGACTACCTGTAAAATAGTGTTATGTCACTGAAGGAAATTCTTGTCACGATCTCCTTTACTGAAGTAGGCTGACAATAAATTAGTTTAGGTCTGATGAACTTTCAGTGTTTGGTAGGCGGGCGTAAGAAGTCACCGAATCTTCAAAATGGTAGGCAAACAGAACTCCATGCTCTTCTCTAACATCAATCATTGGTCGAAGGAATGTAATACAAGAACATTGCTTCCCTAATGGCTTTACTAAAATATGACTTTAAGACAATTCCTTATGGGATTTATTATACAGAAGCATCACTGAAGGGAATACTTTCCAGAATGATGACTAATATCACAATTAGCAGGTGCATTTGTAAGAATTTACCCACTATTGAGTATGTGGCAAGACCTCACAGGATCAGCGAGTTAAGCGATGCTGCCTGCTTGGCAGGAGCCCAGTTCTGATGACTTGTTGCTCCTGCTCTTTCATCATCAGGTTCTGCCATGTACTTTTGTAATACTACCAGGTGTCCTGATTTCCTCTTAAGTGTTAGAAACATAGGTGGCTTTTTTGTTGTTGTTGTTGTTAATCAAGGTAAGCTCTAATCCATTGCTCAGGAAAGGCCAGTTTCTCTTTCACAATCCTGCAGGATCACAGGTATTATTTTATGAAATTTCAAATTTTTGAAAAATTTAAAAAGGTAAGGCCAGCAATTTTAAGATTTTTTTTAAAAGGAAAATTGTAAGTTTGACTCAGTCCTGAAGAAGGGGATTGGTTTGAAATAAAAATATTCTAATGGATGGGTCAACACTTAGGGTTCAATACTTAAGTACTTTGCAAATATATATATATATATATTTCATAATTTGATAAACTTAGACATGCAGAGCTTTACATTAAATGTATATAAGCCTTTAATAAAAGTTTTAATAAAAATCATAAACATTTTCTTTATTTTTTGGTTATTAATGCAACTTTTCTATTATCTTACCTAAGCAGTACTAAAAAAAAAATGAAAGCTGAAACTGCGGACAGTGTCAAAATATAATATATATTTTTAAATAAAACTAAATGGTTATTTAAAGATTTTTAAATTCTTTAAATTCTTTCCTTTAAAAGTATGTAAAATTCATAGTTCTTTAACAAACATGAAATGTTGGAATTATCTTGTGAATAATGATTTTAACCTCATATTTAAAAGTCATTTCTACATATTTTAGCCAACTAAATAACATACATTATCACATCCACTTTATAGAAAAACCTTACTAGAATATATTTTGTGACTCTTTATTTTTCTTCTTTTTTTAAGTTTTGTTTTGCATGACTCAAACAATATAATCAATTGTACTGTCTGTTTTAAAAACTGTAAGCTTCTTTGTAACTAAAAGTATTTTCAAGTAGTTTAGAAGACTCGTAGGCCAAATTTTTTAATACACACAATGGCTTAAGTAACATGAAGATGCTCACAGTGAGACTGCAAAAGCAACAACGTAGTTTCATATATCATATTATATATTAAAAATCACAGAACTCATTCTGACAAGTCAATTAAAGTTAAAGAACATGGTCCTCTTACAATTTTAAAAGCCTGATTACTTATTACTCCTGTTAATAAAAAAAGTATCACCTATAGATGACATTTTTAAACTGGTATTTAGGACCTCAACCAAATAGATACAAATGACTTTATGAAGTGTTATTAACTAATACTTTCAAAGTAAAATAACTTAATTTCCAGTTTTTGTGGTCAAATTCTATAGATTTTTGTTTTCAGTTATTTATTAGGACATAGAAAAATGCAAAATAGATTAACCTTGTCGCTTCAATTTTCATAGATGTACTGAAAATAAGGAATAAAAAGTACAGTATCTTAAGAATAATGATAAAACTTCTGGAATTTAAAATATATATATATATATATATATATATATATATATATATATATATATATCTCCAAAGAAACTTCAAACAACTAATGACTGATTACATTTTAAACCAAGATCATCGGTACTATTTTTTAACATACCAAAACAAAATAACCTGATTGTGTACTTATATTACTCAAAAGTGGAAATTATTCTTTTGTCTTTCCAAAACATTGAGAAACAAAAGGCCAGGTGATAAACTACACCTGGAATAATGCAGTAAGAACAGAATATCCTTCTTCAGGTAGCCCACCCAAATCTCTGCAAATGGAGATTTAAAATAGTATATGAATATTATTACACGTAACTTATCAATTATGTCTTTTTTATGATCAAAATTGCACTAAAACAGTTTCATCCATTAGACATGACAGAAGTAATTGATCACACACACTGTGCTCAAGCTAAGATCTTTGCTATATTAGAGTGGGAAGTTTGGGAGTTTATGATCTTGGGAATTCATCAGAGCGAGGCTTTATAGTAAAAAAAATGAATTTGAAATGTGGGAAGAAAGACACACAGTGAATAACGTAGTTATCCAAGGTAGACGTTAACTTTCACCTTTTCATTCTGAAATTCTTACTTTACTATTTGTACTATGACACTTTAATCTTCTTTACTTCAATTTCATTTTTATATGTTTGGATTGACATGAAACACGTACCGTGAATTTAGTTCCTTCTCATTGGAAAAGCCTTGCACATATCTCAAAATCATTTGATCTTTCTAGCATAGGAAGACTTCAAACTCAACTTTGAGTAAATACCTGGATAAGTTTTTTTTAAACATTCTGGATGTATTCCTTTAAAACTTATTTTAATAAATCTCATTTTGCTAACAATACATTTTATTCTATGTTAGTATACTGAAATACTGCAGTAGCGCTATAAAATGTGAAATTATAGGTTTTCAAAGCAACTGGAATTCCTTCTATCAGGAGAAAGTCCCAACACTTCCCCTTTTTCTCCAGGAAGCTTTCCATATCAACACCTGTTGAAAAATCACTCTAAAACTTAACAACTAATTCTTGAGAAGCCATAAGGAGCAATAATTCTTAGGAATTAGTCATGATCTCTACTTGACTTTAGATTTCATTTTAATACAATGGGTGAGCTGCTAGGAAAAGAACTCACATGGGAATTGTTCCTACGAGAAAAAAATTTAATTTATATAAAAATCTACTTGCCTTGCCTGACCAACTACAAAATATGTGCTCCAATCCTTCAAAATCATTTTTGTAATTTTGACATAGATGAGCTACTTTAACTGTGTTGCATCATAATTCACATTTTGTGGATACGGTACTAACACCTTCTTGTTTAAACACTTCATTGACTGACTCTAATTTATTTGAGAAATTTGATAAAAATCTAAAATAATGTTTCTTTTACCCAACTTCTAATTTTGTATCAGGTCATATGATTATTCTGCATTCATAATTAGTAAGAATACTCATGTGCCAAGAAGAACTTATAAACATTAATCTTGAAATTGTAGAAATTCACAATATATTTTGATGATTAAATAAACATTCCTTTGGTGGCAACATCAGCTCGACAAGCAATAAAGTTTCCAAATTTTTTAGCACTTTGTCCCAGGATAAGATACTGAAACATGATTGGGAAGTTCTTTTGAGTTCATTGATAGAATTATAATGTGCATTTTAAATATATTTAAGATTTTGGAAAGTATACATAAACCAGACATAGGAGCTGCTACTCCACCAGAATTTAAGTTAAGTGGATTGCAGGTGTCTACCCTCAGAAATACATATGATATTAGCAGTGTGTTTCATTTGAGGAATGTTACATACACACACTAATAAAAGCACCTGGAATAAGAGTATGGAACACTTTAGCATTTGAACTTAAGCATGCCACAGTGTGTATGTAGAACACAAGATTCTTTAAATGATTTATTAATTTAATTATTAATTCATTCAAAAATAAGCATCAAAGTAATTCTGATATATTTAAAAGGAAATTAGTGTAGGTGTTATTTATAAAGTCCAAAGGTGATTAAAAAAAACAGAAAGGAAATTTTTTTAAAAGGCTATTTTAACACTTTCTGTTGAGGCTATTTCCAGGACAGAAGCAATGCAGGAATTTGAGCTATGTTAAAAGAAATTAAGTACTTAAAACGGTAACTTACATTATAGGTTCATGGGATGGCTTAAGTTAAAAGTAAGAGGTCGATGTTTTTTAACTTTCTGTTTAAATTTGTGTGTGTGTGTGTGTGTGTGTGTGTGTGTGTGTGTGTGTGTGTGTGTGTGCCTGCTTGCATGTGTGCAGAGTGCTGTGATCTAAGTTTACTGCTAATGAAAAGACCCAACATTGTCATCTTCATTCTTAAGCAATGACTAGCCTCAAGGACAGCACACATGGGAACAGAGTAGAAGCATACTGCTCCCTGAAATGTCTCGAATATTTCTATCCAAGATTGGTCTTCCCTCCTTTGGCCCAGAAATTAGTCTTATTTAGAATTCTACTATACTCATTTCATTTTTCTACGGGATAATAGATAAGAATTCAATACATAGTATCTTAAGTGGAGGATTAGATGGCACTGATTTTTTTTGTGAAAGCCTTGTAATGTAAATAGTATAAATCTGAGATTATATTTTAGCATTAATTTCCCTCTGCAGAGACACTGATTAGCATAAGTACCAAATATACATAGTCACAGAAGGATTTTCATAGAAGCCATATTTTTAAAGTTGGATGTTTCTCTTTCAGTTTCAGATAATATCCAAGAAATCACAAGTACTTATATACAGTAAGCAGTATAAAGATGGGAATTAATATTATAATTCCAATTAAACCTTAGTGTTCAGTAATATAAAAAATATCAAGTAGATGGATCTTACACAGATATTATGCAATTGTAAGACAACACACTTTGCTAGGAATTAATCTATAGAACATGTTATGTTAGAAAACAAATCAGGAAATTTTACTACTTCATTATAACAATAAAATTATTACTGAGTCAAATGTTATTAAAAGTTATTTGATTTCCAAAGCATGACAATGTGAACAAATTGTTCCTCATTTACCTCAAGCTAATCTGCCTTTCAAAATGTCACTTTCAGTTAAGCTCAATTTTAAACTTCAAGTACTGCTCATCCACAGGAATGTGAAACAACCCGTATAAAAATAAGCAAAAATTAAGATTTTTCTGTGTCACAGCTCAATAGTGGATTAAAATCAGGCAATGACTAAATACACGTAGAGTCAGGATACAGCCACCTTTTAAAGAATTGGTGCCCACACTTTATCTCCCATTCAGCTTTGGTCATGTATTCATAACTTTATACTATGCAGCAAAAATTAAGCATCACAAACACATATTGAAAATACACACTACGTAAACATATCCTGGAATCCGGTGCAACTTTGTCTTCTATTTTCAATCGCACAAAATGATCCTGTGACCCTTTAATATATGCAGTGTTCATTCATTAGTGAGTCTGAGAAACGGATCAGGAAAACCACAGAACTAAACCAATACACACTTCTCGTAGCTATCTAACCAGTCACTATCCCTAATGCGTACTTACACAAGTTTGGAAAGCACTTTAAAGTACAACTCCTATTTTGAAAGTTTATTTAGTGCATCATGTTGTGGTTTCATCAGAAGAATAAATTGAGATTAATGCCTCTTAAAACACCCTTAAGTATAAAACTGACTTTTGGGGGAGTCAATCTTCAATTTTGATTTATTCAAGTTCCAGAACTCTAATTGGTTGTTAATCTGCATTTTTAAAAGTTAGTAATATTTAGATATACATTTCTTTCAATGTTTGCTCTGTTGGAATTACATATAGAGAAATGACTATTTTTTTCTATACTGCTATGAAAATAAATGTGGACCAACAACGTAAAAGAAACTCTGAATGCTGAACACTGCTGGTAGTTTTAATTCTACAAAAATAAACTATGTAATCTCCAAAGAACAAAACAGAAGTAAGGCATTCACATCTCGTAGATTTTAGACTACGTGGGAGGGCTTATGTGTAGGAGAGGATATACACAGTGTCAAAAGTATGAAACATTTTTCAGTAATAATACTTAAAAATGTCCCCCTTCACTGCTGCTGACAGGGTGACTTGTCCTTTTCCAAAGGTTGGAGGACAGCTCCAAACATCAACAGTAAAGCGAGTTCAGTCTCAGTTAAGCTAAAAGTTTCCTACCTGAATTATGGACATCCGAGTGGCAGGAGTCTCGCTCGAATTAGTCCCTTGTCCCGTGAAGCTGGTGTGGCAGCCTGCGTGTCCCTGAGGGACAGCCAGGGTGTTGGAGGCTGGCTTGAGGTACATCACCTCTGACCGGGGCGAGCTCAGGGGCAGGCGGGTTTGGTAGTCGAAGTACATGGGGGAGGTGGCCAGGGAGGGGCTGCTCACCACGTTCATGACGTTCATGGCGTTCCTCTCCTCTACCTCGCTCTGCACCAGCATGATGTCATTTTTGTTGATTTTCTTCTTCTTGCCCTTGCCCCCGCCCAGCTGCGGGTGGCTGTACTCGGCGATGCGGCAGTTGTAAGTGCGGATCTCCTTGTTCTCGCGTTTGCACTTGACAGCGATGGTGATCATGGCCGCTAGGAGGATGATGGAGATAGTGCTGAGAGTCACGATGAGCGGCAGCGACATGTCCCAGTGGTGCTGCTCGCCGTTCACCCGGGGCACGCCTTCGGGCAGGGAGCCGCTCACCGACCGAATGATGAGCTTGGCGACCGCGGACAGCGTGGGCTTGCCGTGGTCTGTCACCTTTACCACCAGCTCCACGACGGGTGTCACGTCCTCCCAGAAGGGGTGCAGCGTGCGGATCTCGCCGCTGGAAGGGTCGATCTCGAACAGGTGGTCGTCGTTGCCATCCACGATCTCATAGGTGAGACGCCCGCTCTCTCCAAAGTCGCTGTCGAGAGCCCTCACGGTGCTGACCAGGTAGCCCAGCCCGGCGTTGCGGGGGACCTGGAGTTCGGCGGTGTCGTTCTGCAGCGTGGGCAGCACGATCACCGGCGCGTTGTCATTCACGTCCAACACAGTCACTCTCACCGTGGCGTTGCTCTCTAGGTGCGCGGGTGCCCCCGAGTCCTTGGCAAGCACCTTGAACTCGAAAGCCTTGGTCTGCTCGTAATTAAAGGAGCGCAGGGCGTATATGGCCCCGTTGGTGGGGTTCACTGACACATAGGTGTAGATGGACACGTCCCCGATGTGCGAAGGCAGAATGGAGTAGGACACGGTGCCGTTCTGGCCCAGGTCGGGATCCTGGGCGAGCACGGAGCCCAGGTACTCCCCTGGAATGTTGTTCTCGTGCACCTGCAGCACGTAGAGTCCCTTGGTGAACCGCGGAGGGTTGTCGTTCTCGTCCAGAATCTTGACCGCAAAGGACTTGGTGGAGTTGAGCGGAGGCGAGCCCCCGTCCCGCGCCACGATGGTGACATTGTACTCGTCCTGCGTCTCGCGGTCGAGTGGGCGGTCGGTCACCACCGTGTAGAAGTTGTCGTAGTTCTCTTCGAGCTTGAATGGGACCGACCCGCCTGGTCCCCCCAGGCCGCCGCCTCCGCCCGTCCCGCCCCCGCCCAGGACCCGACACTGGAGCTGCCCGTTTTTGCCCGAGTCTCGGTCAGTGACCCGCACCAGGGCGATGACAGTGCCGGGCGGGGCGGCCTCGCTCAGCGCCCCCTGGCGCACGGAGACGAAGCCGATGGACGGCGCGTTGTCGTTGCGGTCCAGGAGCTTGACCGTGACCTTGCAGTGGGCCGGGATCGGGTTGGGCCCCAGGTCTCGGGCCTGCACGTCGATCTCCAGCAGCCCGTTCTCCTCGTAGTCCAGGTTGCCCTTCACGCGGATCAGGCCGGTCTTGGGGTCGATGGAGAAGAGCTCCCGCACGCGGTCGGGCACGTAGCCGCTGAAGGAGTAGAGCACTTCCCCGTTGGGCCCCTCATCCGCATCGGTGGCGTTCAGGTCAATGACCACGGTGCCCAGCGGGGCGTTCTCGGGCAGTTCCACCAGATAGGAGGGCGCTTCGAACACCGGGCTGTTGTCGTTGGAGTCGATCACCTTCACGTTGATCTGCACGGTGGCCGAGCGCGGCGGCTCGCCGCCATCCAGCGCCGTCAGCACGAGCGTGTGGTGGTTCTGCTGTTCGCGGTCCAGCGCCTTCTGGATGATCAGCTCTGGGAATTTGGTGCCGTCGCCTCGGGACTTGACGTCCAGCGCGAACAGACCGTGGTCGTCGCGGGTGAGCAGGTAGGTGCGGAGCCCGTTCTCACCCGCGTCCGGGTCATGTGCGCTGGTAAGGGGGAAGCGGGTGCCGGGAGCCGCGTTCTCCGAAATGTCCATTTCGATCTGGTCCGAGGGGAAGGAAGGAGCGTTGTCATTGATGTCCTGGATTTCTACCTTGATCATGCAGATCTCCTTGTCGTTGGCAAACACCTCGAGGGACAGCTGGCACTTGGCGTTGTGGCGGCACAAGGACTCGCGATCGATGCGCTGCTTCGTGTAGAGGAGCCCGCTGTCGGCGTCCACGTCCAGCAGGTGCGGCGCCGAGTTCTCCAGCACCCGGAAGCTGCCGGACTTGCCTCGCCCGCCGCCGCCACCGCGCTCGGCCGGCGGACTCCCGGGCTGGAGGCGAGCATCTTTGCCAATGTTGCCGATCACCGTGCCGGCCCCTTGCTCCTCCGGCACTGAGTAGTTGAGGTTTTTGAGCGTCAGGGCAGGGGCCCACAGAAGGAAGCAGCAACAGATGGACAGGTACATCCCAGCCCGGTGGGTGAGGGGCGGGAGCAGCCGGACCGGAGGGGCAAATCGGTGGGTGCGCGCCAGCCTGGGGCCCGGGCGGAGCGTGCGCGCGCGCTACGCGAGCCCCAAGTCCGCGGGTCCTTCCTCCCGTCTGCAGCCGAGCTGCGGCACCAGGCCGTCTCCCCTTATTCCGCTCAAGTTCCCCGAACCTGTTGATCTACAGCATCCGCACCGGTGGAGAAGCAGCGGCGCAGCCGAGCCGCAGCGGCTTGGAGCCGGGCGGCGACTCCCTGCGGCGGAAGCCGAGCCCGGGGCTTTGTCTCTCCCGCCTGGACTTCGGAGGCTCAAACTTGAGCGACGAGGCCGGTGATCGGAAAGAGACGGGAGTCTGGGAGGGACGGTGCCGAGCTGACGAATGGGTAGGTTTTCCTCGCTCCCGCCGGGGCGCTGCAAATCCGCTCCCTCCGGTCGCCCACGGGGCGCTCTTCCCCTCGGGTGGGGGAGGGCCGGGAGGTGTGTCTCCGGGCAGATCGGAAAGTGAAAGCCTTACTTGTCCCCGTCTCCCGTGTGAAGAAACGGGTGGGCAGGAGGAGCAGCGAGGAGATAGTCACAGAGAGATGTTTTCGACGCTTCCGCGGCGCGCCGTGAAATGTCCGCTGGCTGAGCAGGCTGGTCGGTTCTCAGGCCGTGTTTTGCTGCATTTAGAGATCTAATCTTGCGCTGCTGGCTGAAGCGGCGGCGGTGGCGGACTGCATCTCCCAGCCGAGCGTATTTTTTTTTTTTTTTTTCTCCTTTCCGAGCAGCCAAAGGGAGGGGAGGGAATGCAGCGCAAAGAACTAGTGTCCCG
This sequence comes from Ctenodactylus gundi, assembly GCA_004027205.1. Taxonomy (NCBI): domain Eukaryota; kingdom Metazoa; phylum Chordata; class Mammalia; order Rodentia; family Ctenodactylidae; genus Ctenodactylus; species Ctenodactylus gundi. The sequence goes on from PVKB01000390.1 coordinate 471,427, forward strand.
ATTTGTAGTTTCCTCCTCCCGCCAGGCTCCGCCCTCTCTTCCTCCTAAGGCTCTCCCCTGAAATCAAGCAAGCCACCGCCTGCTCAGCATTTGCGGCGAGAGTCTATGGGGAGGGGAAATATCTAGATACACCCCGCCTCTGATCGCGGAGCCCGCTCTGATGTCTCTACGCCAGGCCGGGAGCCGGCGCTACCATCCCATCCTCTTTCTGCGGACCGACACTTCTCTCCACGCAGTTTAATTCCAGTTTGCTTTTCTTCCCAGGAGAAAGGAAATCAACAGGCAACTCATGGTTGGACGTGCAGACCGGAGGGGGAGGGGAAGGCAGGCGGAGAAGGAGGGGGCCCCCTCCCGGGCCCCGCACACACACTCTCCTGTCTCCCGCTAGAAGGGAAACAGGCTCCGCATTCACAGGGCTGGGCTGTCAAGTGGCTCTCTTTTCTTTCTATTCAGCACGTCTTTCCAGTGGCCCAGCCTCCCCGTCCTCTTCATCTAGAAAGGGAATCCTTGGCGAGGAATAAAAGTGGGGAATATTTGAGGAGAATGAAGTCCAGGGATTTTTTTTTCTATTTTCTTCAAAAAATATTTAATAGTAGGAGGAATGGGCCGGATGAAAGGAGCACGTCAGGGCTGCAGTCTCTGTCTCTCGCCGTCCGGGGAGGTGGGGGGCAGGAGGCTAGAGCTGAGGGCTCTGCTCACCCGGGGAGGCTGCTTCGGGGAAGAGGTCAGGCGCCGGTCTCTCTACGCCTTATTTCGGGTTCTCGAGGCGCCTCGATGTACGGGGATGACACATCCAGAAATGCAGGTGTTCAGATCTGCCGGATGAGTCAGGAGCAGCGGACAGACTCGTATTCGCACTCGCCTCCCGGTCCTCCCTGCACAGACATCAGTTGCGGCTTCTCCCTAAAGCTTTCTCTGACTCACTCTGGAGAAAGAGAAAACCAGAGTCATGTATTTTTTTTTTTTGGGGGGGGGGGGGAAGGGGTTGGCGAGAGCGAGGGAGGGGGGAGAAGGTGCAGCAGAATCCCCAGCACTTTACCTCTTTCTGCCGGAGTCCGAGGCTCGGGAGAGCAAGGCGTCTCTGCTTTGCTAGGTGTATTTATTTGTTTTTCTAAACCTTTCCTCTTGGCCAGGCGTGAGACACCCCAAATCTTTGAGTCTGAGGAAAAGGAATCACGTTTCCCGTAACGATTCACCGATCAGCCCCGCGTCATAGTTCAATTTTTCTCTCTCTCTCAATGTTCTCTATTCACAAAGTCCAGCATCGGTGTGCATGGCTAATTGTGCAGTCTGTTGTGGAAGGTTTTTATTTATTTATTTTTTAATTCCTTTTTTTTTTTTTTTTCTGTCACGGGTGGTCCCTTTCAGTCTGGTGCCTGGCAGGCTCACCCCAAAGCCTGAGAAAGACGTACGAATTTCAAACCAAAGAAATCCATCGCCACAAGCAGAGCCCCGGAGGAAACGAAGGTGGAAATTTCAATTCAACAGTTGGAGTAGCGTCTCCCGAGCCGGCCTCCGCCGCAGCCGCATCCGCCGGGCTCGGAGTCCCGGGTCTCTCTCCCCAGCGTCTCTCGCTGACTGACTCTATTCACCTCACGCTGCCGCTTAAACATTGATACTGATTCCCCGCCAGCCAATCCGCGGAAGGAGCAAGGCCCCGCCTCCTGGGCCCTCGCCCAATGGGAGGCGGAGAAGGAGCTGGTGGAGGCGGGGCCAGGGAGCCCTGCGCTTTAGAGTCATTGATTAGATCGGTCAGATGGGAAACTAAAGCGGCTAACCGAGACAGCGCTACGCCTAGGCGGCAGAGCTCCGGGCCTCGCCGCCGGCCTCCTGGGTCTTTATCTCCCGGGAAAAGCCCCTCCGCTGTCTTCGTCCAGAAAAGAAAATAATAATAATAAAGTTTGAGAGCGATTTTATTTCTCTGGTCTGATGCACACAGGAATGAGATTCGCAGCACGTCTCAGAACAAGGTAGCTGCGGTTTTCCTAATGGATTTCAGTACTCACATGTGTGTATACCCTCGCCGTCACCGTTCACACCCAGGTCAACGGAGGTGCAGAATGTGACTCCGCGTGGACCCATCTAAACGAGGTGCTGAGGGGAGTGTGTGTGTGTGTGTGTGTGTGTGTGATGTATAAGCTTTTCTGCCTGGGGCAATTACATATTTCAGATATGTGTGTGAATTTGAGGGTGCAAGCGAACCCGCTTCTGCCCGCGCAGGAGTAAAAGCGCAGCCAACAACAGCAATCATATGTAAGTTTCTTCATCCTTGAAAAAAAAAAAAAAGCTGTCCTCAGGGACCCATGCAAATGAAAGTCACTTGCTTATGAAAGGATTTCAGGAGAAAAGCACATGCACATTTAGAGAAGCCAAGTCTCTCTAGGGAGGGAAAAAAAATACCTCTTGTAAGAAGAATGGGTCACTGTCAACACAAAATTTGCAGCTGGTTAAAGCTCAGATTTGGGTAAATAATCCCTAAAGTGTGACACACCGGTCGTCTCCACTTCCACCTCAGGGACCAGGTATCACCTACTAGTTTAGGTTTTTTGATCATCTCTGTAGTCTTTGAAGCTCAACCTGACAATTTGAATTCTTATGTTTTTAATACCAAGTAGCCTAAAAAAACCATATTTGCCAAAACGCTTCCAAGCTGAATCATAAAACATGATGGGAGATCAGAAGATTCGTAAAGATTCCCACACACGCACGCACACACACACACGCACGCACACACCCTTGCTCCGTTTTCTTCCCTACAACTTCAGAAATCTCAAAGATTTTTTTCACTCAAATTTTTATCACCACTGACAGAAATTAAAATGCTTTTTATCTTACCATAATCCAGTTGTTCTGGGAAAGAGTTAAGACACAAAAGAAAATTGAAATATTGAAATAGAAAAGGTGAGTTTTTGATTGCTTGCATGTTGATGGCAACTCATAAATACTGAAGTGAAGTTGCCATTTATAAATTGTGAATGACTAACGTCCAAATCCGTAACATGAATCATTTGGGATTCACAGGAAATCAAATTCAGACCAATTATAAGGAAGTCCTGAGAATTGTTGTTGGGATAATTGCTTAAAGATTCCAGTAAAGGGGCTATTTATTTCCTAGTGGCTTCAGTGACATAACTTATAGTTTAAAATTGCAGCCTGACTTGCATCCAAATTTACCACTCTCTTGGGAGACTAACAATTTAAAATTCAGAGAAGCTCTTTAAAGACAGACTTTTAAATCCTAGAATGCCTATCTATTTCTAAATAGTTTGTCAAGTGTATGTTGTTGGTAACTAGGGGACCTAAGATTTTGTAGAAATTTGACACCTTAACAAAATGGAGCTTAACCATGCTGACTTCAAGTACAATTTTGTGTCTTTGATGATAACTTGGTCTCATCATATGTAGTTGTAGAAGTTGAGATTTTGATTCTGAAATTTAAAAGAAAAACAGCTGAGCTGACTTACAAAGTGGTGACCACTATTCAGTTAGTAATCATTACTTTTTAATATGACACGTTTACATCTGTTTGCATCACACACTAATTCAAGAAGTCATAACAAGTTTTACAACTGTTTAGTGTAGAAACAAGACAATCAAAACTTTTAAGGAAGGTCTTATTGAGCAATTATTGTTACATGTGTTGTATTAGGTGCACAGCGTGTAAGAAGAGATCCAGTGACATGAAGAAAAACATCTTTATAGACAGATTTAGTCAAAACCCCTCCCTAGTGATTATGTCACACCTCCCCCTAGTGTATGTAAAAAGAACTACCATTCTATGGTCAATACCAGGGGATATTTGCTGCAGGACAGCAAAGGAAAAACATAGTATTTAAATATATTTTATTTAAACAGTAGTATTGGCTCTTGATATTAAAGACTGACATGTACCCTGAAACAATTACATTATGTTCCACATTTATTTTGTTTTCAAAGGAATTATACTGAAAACAATTAACTTTTGTCATTATGGTCCATCTTTATTTTATTCTTAAGAAAAATTGAATCAACTGATAGCTCACTTCCAAATGTGTGGCTTGCCTTTACTCAGAAATGAAGACATTCTAACCATGGTTAATTTTAACTCTTTCCTAAGCCCTGACATTCTTTCCCAAATACTTATTCTATTCACAATATAGTTATTGAAGATCATTTTTAAACTACAGAGAGAATATTATTAAACTTCTGACTGGGTTTAAAATATTATTTTTTTAAATAAGAGATGATATAAATATAAGCAGAGTAATAATCCATTGATTTGTTATACCATACAGGGCTGCAAACACAAGGTATCAGGTTAACGAAAATAAAGGAATATAGCGTTGTATTTGATGAGGGATATCTGTTATCTCTCGTGCCTTCAGAAAAGCTTGATTATCATTATTTAGTATAAATTATATTTTCAAATTTCAACTGAAATTGTATCATTCCTGTCTTTCAAAGCACACATATTAGGAATATCTGAAATCTGTGAATGCATACCTATTCAAAGTATTTGGACAAATGAATACCATACATAAATTAATAGAAATAAGATAATTTAGATGAATTATAAAAATAAATTGAATCTTACGTTGTAGTGGCTTCAAATGGTATACTAAGGTCTATATATACCAACAAATAATAATTAATGCTGATATAAGTGCTCTATTTAAACTTGAATGTTGAATATTTCTAATTATATTAGATCTTAAATATTGCTTTTGGAAATCATTTACGTAAGACGTACAATTCTTTTATTTTATTCTGAATGTGTGTGTGTGTGTGTGTGTGTTACAATAAATTTGTAAGTCAGAGGGCATTATTAATTATCACCAGTGCTCTACTCTTTTGTGTATGTGGTAGAGCTTTCACATTCAGCTATATCCCTTGCCCATTTTAATTTTTAATTTTGAGAGATAGTATTGCTAAATCACTAAGTTGCCTAAGTTGGGCTCCAAATTATGACCTTTCCATTTCAGCACACAGAGTATGGGAATTATAGACCTGCACCACCAGCCTTGGCTCAATCAAGCACTCTTGACCAGTGACAATTCTGGACAAATATTGTGAAATATAGAGACTTGGTTAAAAGCTACAAGGTTGCTTTAAAATCTTTCCTGTTTATGTTATATGATTCAATGTTACTTGGGAAGGTAATATAAAATATGCATGTGTATGTGCAGACTAGACCAAACAGGAATTGTCAGATCAAAAAACGTTATGCTACAACAGCTGTATTACCATATATTAAACATTATATTACATTTTAATAACATACAACTCTGAGAAAATTATCTTGCTTAATTCTAAATAATACATATATAGCATTTTCTCCCGTGTCATTTGGAAGTAAAAGGGTTAAATTAGCTATAAAATCTCAACTCTTCTGCCCCTTATGAAGTTGCATGCTGGCTCCCCCTAGTGTTCATATTGACAACACAGACATTCAGGTATTTGAGAAATACACTGTATAGGACAATTTGCTTTGATTAATTTTTGAATATTAATTTTTAAGACAAATGAAGAACTTATGAATGAAATAATTAACTTATAGACATAACTTCTGAGTCCCACAGTGAAGTAGTTGCACTTAGAGGGCAAAGACAATATTCTTATTTAGTGTACTTTACAGCAATCTGTCTTTCTCTGTCTCTCTTTCTTCCTCTCTCTCTCTGTCTCATCAGAACAATACTAAAAGCAGGGAAACCAGCCCTTGAGGGGACCCGGAAATCTGATTCAGTAGGTGGCACTCTTTCCTCAGAGTCAGTTTTTATAATGATGGCCTGAAATAATGTTTCAAAAGGCTGTGTCACAGAGGTCCTGCCTTTCAGGTGAGGCAAAAACCAAAAGCTTCTGATGACTTGTCGTTGTACCAGGTCACACATTTTGTTTTCATTATTCTAAGATATTTAAGCAGCCTGTTCTGAAGCTATCACGCAGAGATCAATGCGAGGGATATATGAGAAGTATGCTGAGCTCTTCACAAAACAAATAAGTGTTCTACAAATCCTCTGCATTTTAATTATTGTTATAATCATTAACCCTCCCAAGTTTCAGCAACAAGGTCTTATTTGTATAATTATGTTCTCCTTATGTAAATTTCTCTTTTCTCTGAGCTAGGCATATTATTTCTCCTTGTCTTTAAAAAATTCTCGGAGCAATTCAATTGAAAGCCAAGCATTGCTAAACAGCCATTGTCTGTCGCCTTCAAAATAGCACGCTTGTGTTTTAGGTAAGGCATCTTTCTAAACATCCACCCTCAATACTTATAAGCAAGTACATATTCTATAAAGTAATGTCTATGCCTGTTTGCATGATTTTTTAAAAGAATATGCTAAGATAAATCCCTGGGATGAAAACTTTTAAAAATTGCTATGATGTAGTTGATTTTTGGAGCTTCTAAGCTCAGATATTTGTTGAGATTTCACATCCTTTTGAATCTATGTCATTTGTGTATAAAGTAAATGAGAAAAAATATACAAAAACAAATCCATAAACATTTATAAATTACCAACATTAAAACAGAATAAGAATGACATATTTTAATTGAACGTCTTATAATTAAACTGCAATGTCCCTGGTAAAGGTGTGATGCATTTTCACATCTCACTAGAAATGTGACTTCTATGAATATATCGTTAGATAAAAACTATCTACATGCTGAGTACTTAAATTTTGACCAACCCTTCTAAGAAGATAGATTAAACTTAATAGCATTACTACCCATGGTAATAATTAGATCTGTCTGAGTATTCTGTTTTCCTTTTTCTAAGAGTTGTGCTCATAATATAGAAATGAAAGTGTTTTTTTAAAAGGCTTTAAAATTTATTGCACTACTTAGGCACTTACGCAAATATAAATTAGCAATATTCTGAATGTATATCAATAAGGAACAGTGGTAATTAAACTCTTTTGTAACAAGGATTCACTGAAAAACCTGTTGACCGCTTTGCAACCCTAATCCAATAAATCTGACTGTGACCTATGAATTTACATAAATATTTTCTTGAACACTTGTAGGAATTACATATACATATAACATATTCATGAACAAATTATTGAAGAATCTCTTTTTTTGGAATAGTGCACTTCTCTAATATCAAAATTTCAAGAGAGGTGAGAAAAGATTGTGTAACACATTTCATTATAAGAACATATTTTGACACTTGACAATTTCAGTTGTTAAAAGAAGAAATACTCTTTAATTTTGTGACTTGAAACATCATTTTCTGTGGAAGTCTAACAGAATATAAACAGTGTGTTTCAAGTGAATCTCTCGTGATTAGCAGAGATCAAAGATTGCCTAGAGTGCAGCCCTCTCACTTTTCTGTTCAGTTTTAACAACATGTCCATTGAGATATAGAGGCCTTTCTCAGTGGGACTAATGAAAGATGAATGCATAATTCTGTCTTGTTAGAGGTAAAGGGTACTGCTGAAGTGGACAGGCAGAAATCGGACAAGGATGTAAAAATTGGTGAGGGCATAAATGTTCAATTTATGACTCAGCTATTTTAACAAATATAAATTAACAATATTCCAATAGTAATAACTGAATTCTTGAGTCATTAATTCTTACAAGAATCTACTGAATACATCTGTAATCCAAATAGAGTTCCAGTATATTTGCATAACAAAACATACATTTAAATCATGCTTACTTTTAAGGGTGCACTCATAAAGAAGGATTGTGTGGATTTCTTTGCAATGAATGGACTCTAGAAGGTTGCTAAACACTTGTAAGAGAGTGCTTCACTCCAGATGAGCTATATTAAAGTTCAGAATGAAAATGTGTAAGAAAAGCAAATCTATATACTGGATTTTAATGGGTTCATGCGTGAAAAGATGAGTGCATGTAACATTAAGCAATGTATCTAAATCTTTTTTTCTAATTTCAAAGTGAAGCGGTGACATGTAGAGTTGTCATGTGCTCCTTCTTTGCCTCAAATCTTGGTAAACTGTCATAAAAACAAAATGAAAAGAAAGCAAAGAATGTTGCATTATTGTATTGAAGCAACAGTTATGTTCTGGAATGATTTAGAATGATTTACTGTTGCAGATTTGATGGCAGTAGGCTGAAGGAAATGTTGCCCGTCTTAAGTCTCCAGTGTCACTTTTCTTGGGAATAAAAGGAAGAGAATCTGAAAAATGTGAGTGTTAGCTGTAGAGGATGGAAGGAGGGCAGGGTGAGAGGTAGGTGGGTTATATGGCTTATCAGTCCTTTTCAGAACCAAATAACTAGGTTCTCGCTTTTGTTCCCATTTGACCAAAATTCTCTTTTTCTCAAGGAAACTGTTTTTCCCTTCAACATTTTGCTCTGTATAGATGACTAGGTTAAATCTATTATTATGGAAAATAGGTCCTGCAGTTTAGAGTTTCAGGACCACTTTGCAGAATCAAAGCAAATATTCTGTTTTGAGCTAGAATTAATTAAAAAGCAGGAGACACCTTTATAAAACTTCTAGTTTATGTTCAAACAGAGTGACTGTTGGATACAGTGAATTTATGGAAGTTGGAGAAGGTGTCTATGAAATAAAAATATGCGTGTATGTATATCTATCTATTTATGTATAACAAAAACATCATGGCTTTAAAATGCAAAACTATAGTAGGTACAGTTAACAGTTAAAAGAACATTACATAGAGTTTAAAAAAATACAAAAATACTTTCATTATTTTTCTGTAATTGAAGAAAATTGCTAAATGAGAAACAAATACAATCAGAGAAAAGCAAACACAGTGGCTAAGGCAAAATATTTATTACCAGAATAAAATTTTAAAATGAATGGAATTCAAAGAGAAGAAAAATAAATAGAATTAGAACAATAATCAATAACCGTAAAATATGAAGAACAACGTTTTTGCAGAGATGATAAAGGCCCACTTTTGTAAATCAAATCAGTTTTTTTTTTTTTACTATTAAGCACAACGTAGTGTCCAACACAGAAGTGTTTTTTTCTAATTTCAAGGAAAAATGACAATAAATATTTTCTCAAGCACTGACTCCAAGATTTGTCTTTGGATAGTCTCAGACCTGTCGTGCTGGGGAGGGAGAGAATGAGCAGGATTCTGCTATGTTTGTTCATGCTCCCATTTGCAAGAAAGTTATTTCCAAGACAAGCGAAATTCATGGGTTGTGAGGCTGATGAAGAGTAGGACTTTCTGAAAACCCAGCTGCTCATTCCTTGACTTGTAGGCAACTTATAAGGATAAAGTAGGAGAAAACAGAGTCCCATAGGAGTTCAAAAGTTCTCTAGACCATAAACTCAAGTGAACTTTTTTCATAGATAATATGTTTTGCCCTCATGAATTTACTCATTGTAAAAAAAGAGAGAGAGGAAAAGAGAGAGAGAGAGAGAGAGAGAGAGAGAGAGAGAGAGAGAGAATATTACAGCTTCTTTCTTACCTGAAAATTAGAAATGTAGTTTAGCCCCTTTGAAGACTTAATTCACACACTCTAGCCTTTTTGAGATCATAATATTTCTTCTGATGCATTTGAGTAATGGGCAATTTCCACAGTTCTGTGTATGCCTTCACCTTCCCTCCTGTCTTTCTATAATTATTTTAGTAATGTACTTTGATGCTTAACTTCTATAAAATAGATTCCTCTCCCAAATTACTCAACCTCATAATACTAAATATAGACATTTATCTCATAAACAACAAACATTAATTGATATCTAATGGAAAAGAAAAAACAAACCTCTCCAAGTGACGTTAAAAACAATTTATAAACAAAATATAATTAATGCATGTTTTGACTTAGCATGTGAGGTGCAAGTTTAACGCCTGAGATTGTGGTAGTGGGAAGGTCAACAGGAAGTTCTACCATGCAAGATACAGGGTAGCGGTCTATATTAAGCTTTGTGGCTGAAGACCGCTGATGTCCTTTCCTTGCTTTGTGTTAGGAGCCCGGGAAATTTCTCTGCTCTCCACATTCCATGCCATCTTGACCCACCATCTTCATACCAGCACAGTCTGTTTTCTCTCAGAATTGGAATCGGTGTGACTTCTCCCTTCTTTGACCTTTAGCAGGAGAAATCTTTGTTCTTTTATAGTCTCGTGTCATTGCATTTGATTTACTCATAGAATTTAGGCCAAATTCTTAACATAAAAGCTTATGCCGTTAGTTGTATTTCAAAAGTTTGTTTTCATGTGCAATATAACGTATTAGCAAATTCTAAAGATTAAGATTTCAAAACCTCTGGGGGGAGCATTCTGCCTAATCACAAAAATAATTTAATAAATTATAGAACAGTTATATAATCATATTCTACAACATATTAATATAATAATGCAATCAAATTTTAAAATCATATTAACACAGAATAAAGTGAGTAATGTAATACCACTTTTTAAAAATTTGTGTTTACAATTTTGGGTGTATGAAATTGAGAATATAACAAGCATTTATAATTGAATGGTAGGGAGTAGGTGATTTCGTAACATTGAGTATTTTATACATTTTGTAACATAAACACGTGTTCATTCTAGTTGTGTGATTTCCTCTCAATAAAACCTTTTATTTGTAATGCTTGAATATTTCTCTCATAAGCAATATTAATTTTGAGGTTTGTTTATCTTGCTTCTGTTCAGTGGATAAGTCTTTTATTTCACAGAAATCTCACAGGTCTCTAAATCTCTAGTTTTATGACAAACAACTGATTGTTTATATTAAAGTCACTCATTGTCAATTGTTACAGTTATGGTAAATAATTTGTATCCCAAGAAGGATAATCCATTTTAAATGTATGTACATGACTCTCTCTCTCTCTCTCTCTCTCTCTCTCTGTCTGTCTTTCTCACTCATTCTGTCCTTTGGTGTCCTGTTGGGAGACCACTTTTACATCTGTTTCTTAAATCTTTAGACTAGGCATAATAAAGTGTTATGATGTACTTACAAGATTCCATATCTGATTTTTTTAGCAAGTCAATTAGATTAAAATCACATTAATAAAATATCATTTTGTTCTAAGAATGGATTAATTGAAAGAGATATATTCAAACTTGCCTAATAAAATACATTTATTATTCATTCTGATGGGTTTAAGGTATGTGTTTACAAGATATGTAATAAACAAAGCTACTCAATGTATGTAAACTTGAAATTTTTAAGGGGTATTAAGATATTAATTTTATTGAACACCATAATTACAGATAGAATTGCTGCATGGTAAAGTACAAGGGCACATTGGCAGCTCTGACTGTGCCCATATTTTTTCTAACAGTCTTCCAGTGGAGTGTGAATGGGTAGCTCAGGGAAGTATGCTTCATTAATGTTATCAGAAAGCACTGTTTATCATCTAGTTCTGAAGGCAAGTCAGTGAATCCTGCAGAGACTCCATTTTCAAACGTAGTAATATTGTGTGCAATAGTCCTCTCTTCTACATTTGAGAAAACCAGATGATATTTGAGACAAACTTTGCTAACTCTAAAAAAGCTAGGTTACAACGAAAGTGGATATAGGGAGCACTTGAGAATTACAAATGTTTGCAAAAAGGCATTGATTGTATTGACTATATTGTTATTAGTAGCATATTGACACACATATTTCCATTTATAACCAAGCATTCTAAACATTTAAAATTTACTTTTATAAGTTGTTATTTTGATTAATTCATTAAATATTACATGCACATAAAATTAACTTGGTTTTGACTCATTTATCTGTATGTAGCTAATTGGGTCGTATTTTTTTTGTTTACTATTTTGTGTGTTTGCTCCTGACTATGTGTCAGTGTAAATAAAACCTTAAAGAGCATAGATAAGCCCTCAAAATGTTACATGGCATTTCACCCAAACATCTGTCAAGTAAAAGGTTAGAATTTTCACTTCCAAAAGACAATATATCCCAATTAGCAGCAATATTCTGCTGTCTGTTGCATGATTTTGGCAGGGGGACACTGACATGCTTGTCATTATACAGAGGACATGTCTACATGTAACTTTCTCTGACAAATGCCTAAAGGTAACTTCTACACATTATTTGAATAGTTATTTGATAGATACCAAGATTGTATTACTAAGTAATTTGTCTGACTATATACTAGTCTATTACTAAAAATTACCTATTAAATTAATCAGCAATAATCTTGCGCAGACTTAGAAACACTAATGTATGTTCTTTTTTTGGAATTTGTGAATAATTTACTATCAGAATTCTCACATTGACTACAACTGAGTTTATTTTTTTTACATGTAACTAAAAGGGTTATAGAGGTCTAGTATCAGAAATCTGTTGATTAGTAACATTTCTAAATATTTTTAGAATGTACAAGTTTTTAATTGGATAGTCTTAAATATATTTGAATCATATTTAAACATTTGCTTTAAATACAAAATAACATTCACCTAAATTAGAGAATTTGGTCTAGCCAGAGAATTTTTTAATGCATTAACATATTACCAAATAGATTATGTAATACTTATCATATTTTTATAAAATTTTCTGCCAGTGCTGAGACACTAGACATATTTTCCATAGTAAAACAATGTTTTTAAATGAAGCTTAATTTCAAATAATTTCTAAGAATGCATGCATGTTGCATGCATATATATTCACCTGTATACTTCTGTACATTTGTGTGTTTAAAAACATGCCCTAAAGTGGAGAGGAAAGTGAGAAGTCATGGCGAAGTGTTTACAAAACTAAAAATATAATATTCTTTGTACCATTCTTAGTGTTTTAAATTTCATTTAAGCTTGAAATTATTTCCACATGAAAAGCTGTGATATTCATTAGACATTTCCAAAATGTTCTCAGAAAAGTGAAACTTGCTATTCTTTTGCTCTCGTTGAGTATTTATGCATTTTTCTCTCACTTTCCATCTTCTTTCTTCCATTTGTTGTCCATCACACAAACTGAAATCCTGAGCTAGATGGTGTCAAAAGAGTGCAGGGCCCAGGTTGCGGGTGTAGCCCATGCAGGAGTGCTGCCTAGTTGACTGCATCCTGTGGGCTGTGCTGAGGTAGGTTATATTTTAAAATCTACATGTGGAAGTATAAATATAAATAGTGTGAACTCTAGGGTTTTGTAGTGGAATTAAATGTACTGGAAGATATTCAAAATTGTTAGCATGTAGATCAACCAACATAAATATAGTAATAAATAGAAATGGCACACTGTTGTGTACGCTTTTACATTTTCTCACTTTAGGATTTATGCTCACTCCTGTTATTTGTTTCTATTGAATTCAGTCTCTTCCCCATTATGGTAGTCTTTTTCCCATTTTTATTAGTATATATGCATAGTACATATACTACTTATGTATTGTATGATACTTTTGCATTGTTTTTAAATCATAGATTGTGAATAATTTGGTTGATAGGTTAAATCAAAAGATAGTAAATGCTACAGAGTATTAAAAGGCACCCAATGCCTTTGTCTCTAGATATTCTTAAGTGCCTCTCTTATTGTTTATTTGGAACAGTTATAGTTGAGGGAAAAGATATGACTAGAATAATACATAATAGGCTAGAATAGTACCTATCGTTAACATAAAATTGGTTGGATATGGATAAAAATAATTCCAACAGACACTAGACTATAACAATAAAACATAATGGGCAGAGATCAACTTTTCAGTCCATACTACTAAAAGCTGAATAAATACCATGTTTCTGAGATGCATGTATTTTAGATCTTTGTTATTAAATTGGGGGGACAACATGATAGTAAAAAGCAACAGGAATACACAAAGCAGCTTCCTGCTCATTATAGGATATGTCTTTTAACATCAGTAAAATAAAATAACTTAGAACTCTGTTTAAGTCTGCCACGACTATCATAAAATGAAATAAATAAGCTGGAATATATAGAAGAATACAGAAGCATCAAACCCTGATTTCAATATGTAATACAAAATATACATTAGAATATAAGATTTAAAGAAAATACATTTTTAGTCATTTAGAAAATAATTTTGCATGTTTCTTGCAGTTTTTCTATTGATTTTCTTAGGATAAATCTTCACTTATATTCTAAGGCATATAGCTCTATAAAATATAATAGATTTTAAATTCATAGTGACTTTTTTGAATCTTCTAACTTAGCAGCTCATATACTGTCTATTGAAATATAAGAATTCCAATTATAATGGCAAGAAAATTCAAATAACATAAAGAACGTGATGTGAGAATGGTTTTCAACTTTTGAACAGGCCACAGTTATTTTACATACTTTGCAGAAGTCACTTCAGAGATGCAATAAACTATGTACCCAATTGCATTTCTTTCTCTTTTTTTGGATAACAGTTTGTAATCAGGAGAATATGTGATGAGGTTTAATCAAAGATTAGAATTTTTTAATTAAATAGGGCCTTTTGTGACTACTCATTTGACATTAATTACTGTTTTAGTTGGATACCTTTTGATTTGTAAAGGGCCCTAAGGTCTGAAAAAATTATATTGCCTCACAGAAATTATTGATAATTAAAACAAAAGCCTGTATCCATCAGTCCATCACACAGCTTAAAAACGAACATCATTTTAAATATTAAATGTCTGCCTTAGATAAACAGACCAGAGGGTTTTAAAAGAAAAATAACAGATGGCATGTCAAGCCAGTGGCTTTGGATGGGCAGTTTGAATGCTGTTAATTGTCATGATATAGAAACTATTTTGAATTCTCAGTCAGACGTTTGAGGGGGCTATGGTAAGAAGCGTATATGCTATTGTCAAGGTGCAACGCTATTATGGGAATCAGTAGCTTAACTCACACCGCTCCTTTGGCTGAGACCATTTATCAAACTTCATGCTAAAACAGAAGCTAACCTATCAGTTCAAAAAATGTTTTCATTTGTGGAATCATAGAGAATGAAATGACAGTGGAGACTCTGTAAGCATTTTAAAGTTGAATAAAATACACACAACAAGAAACACTATTTTCTCTTTGTGATCTGAAGTATAGGTGCAAGGATTATTCACTAAAGGATTGAATATATTTTAAAAATTCAAGTTAAAATGATTTTAAAATAAATGAAAAATTGTTCCAAGATAATCTGAGAAAAAAAAACCCTAAGGGCTTACATAAAGAAAAGTTATTTGAAGATAATAATATGGTGTGTATACAGAAGATTAAATTGAATTGGACACAGATTTTTTTCTCCAGTTATGACAAAAGAATCAAATATTTTACAATCCTGGCTGCTTTGTAATTGAGGGCACTTGATTTCAGTACAATTTGCCTTTGGTTAGGGTATAGGGAGAGAGTAAAACTGGTTTGTGGAGAAAGTGAAAGTAATTGGCTCTAACAAACATGTCATCCACGACCTTGATTTCGTTAGCAGCCTATAACCAACTAAATTAAAGGTAGACACGGTGGCATCTACCTAGACGTATAATAGTTTAAGTGTCTGTGGTTGTATGAACAACAGATATAAAGTACTGATAATTAAATTTGTTGTGATCAATTTTACGTTTATTATATTATGTATAAAATGTAGTTAGCAAAGATGTATTTAATAAAATTTTACCAAAATAACTTAAAGAAAATAATTTCTCATAACAGAAAACAAGTGCTTATATCAGTACCAAAGGCCACTTTAACTTTGATTGAAATAAAATGTACAAATACAAATTAGTAAGAGATGATCTGTGTTGTCACTGGATGTATATATATTTGCCACCTTACTTGTAAATATTTCAAGAATATTTTATACTATTTTCATACATAATGAGAGCTTTCTATGAAAATACACAGGAGAAAAAATATAATTGCTTATTATGATAAATAGCTTGAGGGTGTTGAGGAGACTTTTTTGACCCTCTTCTTTGGCCCTGGGATTAAATAGAGTGGAACTGTAGAAAGAACAAGCACTTGCCAAGTTATAAGAATTTTAAAAATGGCTTTTCATTGTTAATAAGCCCAAAATAGCTTCAGAGCAATTCTAAGTATTTAGCTTCAGAAAGGAGTATTCAATTAAGTGATTAAAAAATTATGGTAAATCGGTGTGTTTCATTTATACAGATATCAGTTGAGTACTTACCCCACAGAGCACTTCTTATCATTATTGTAATTGATTTAGTTTAATTTTGCAACAGGGACTTCATGGCCTAAGCTGACCTCCATTTGGAATCCGTCCATCATGGCCTCCCTTGTGGCTGTGACTGCAGGGGAGTGTCACCATTCCCAACAATACAACTGGCACTTTACAGGAAAATGTACACATCCTATGTCTTCTTCACAATAATCTCATCTAAAATTCTCATATGAAAAAATTTCAAAGAAATTAATAAAATCTCAAGATTGTAATCAGCAAAAGCCCAGTCAATATTCACATCAAGGTCGCATCTTGTAAACAAGAATTTAGACTTAAAGTCAAGATAAGAAGACAAGCAAGTTTAAATTCTTCACTTTATACTTTCATAAGTAGATTCCCTTTCATTTAATTGTTGACATACCACATAGAATTCAGAAAACAATGTGACATACAGCATATTATCTATCTATCTCTCTATCTCTCTATCAATCTATCTATGCATGCAAAAATCCCAACGGTTAACATTGACACTGACCTACAGATGTGTTCATAGATTGTAATCTCATACACAAGCACATTCAGGGGATTCCTTTCATGAACATTTGTCTGTGTGTTCAATCAGTCTGCAGGGGAGTCCACCCTAGCAATTGCTGACCAGCTTAAGATCTTAGACTGCACATAGTCACTGACTCTGGTACCAGAGTGAAGAATATGCACTCAATCTTTTGTGTTTCACTCAATATGCTAAACATAAATGCTTCTGTGAAAGCCATGCCTTTAGCACTGTCTTGGTTGCATTTTTGTTGCTGAGACAGAAATGCTGAACATTCACAACCTACAAGAGGAAAGATTTATGAACTCATACCTTCAGAAGGTCTCAGTCGGCTCATGTGTAGCTGGAAATTATGGAAGCACGTGGTGGCGCCATAGCAGAAGAGCTGTTCTTGGCATAGCAGAGGAAAAGCCCGCTGGGAGATGATGGATGGACAACAGGACCTTCTGGGTCTTGTCCCAGTGACTCACTCCTTTTGCGTCAATCCCCAGGGTTCCACACATTCCAACCAGTCCCCATCTCTTTACACCACAGGGTTCCATAGGCATCCCACTACATCCAAATGCCTGAAAGTTACGGGAACGTTTCAGATCCAAACTGGAGCAGATCTTCTCTCACTTTTTGCATAAGAATTTTACAGCTCCGATTAGTTAATATAGATGTCAATATTAAGCAAAGTCTGTGTTTTCGGGTCCCCGTGTCTGTCCTGCTCTTCATCCTCTTTTTTTATGTCTCATAATCTCCCTTTGGCACCACATATAAAAGTTTTTTCATTGTAAACAAAAAATTAAAGTTTTTTTTAAATCGATGCCCATGAAGATCATATATCTTTGTTCCTTTGGAGAACAGTTTTCAGAAATTCTGGGTATTCTTATGTTAGCAGAATAGTCTGTAGTCCTCTGGAAGAGCTCCTTCACCTTTAAGTTAAAAAAACAATAGTAGGAGACAAGAAAAAAATACTCTCAACAAAATTACCTATGAAAGGTAACTCTTCACTGCCTCCTGTTGTCTGTAGATTGACTGATGTCTCAGTCTCAAAACCTTCCCATTGTCCTTCTGTGTAAAGGTGATGATGTAGGTCTCCATGAGAACAACAATATTTTGCATGGCATTAATCAGGGCAAAGTTGAAAACTAAGGAAGATTCTTTATTTTGGTGTCAAAATTTGTTGTGACTCTTTTTTCCTTTTTTCTGTTCAAATCAGGACAAAGCTAATGACCTTGCATTTTCCTGACATCGCTCCCTTGAAAATGAAGAACAGTAAAAGACAGAGATCGTGCAATTTTTTTTAAAATCTTTTTTTGTGTGCTCTTGAGATTGAAGTTCGTTCTAGTTCCCTCTGCTTAGACCTAACATATCAAACATGAAGGAGTTAAAACTTCTATTCACAGGTTGCATTGTATTTAAAATTAGAAAGGTGCAAAATTATTCCATTTATTGTTTCTTAAACTCAGAAATATATCTCATTAAGGACAATTAGATATAAAATCAATAACTATCATAAAGATTGCTTACAATAGAAATAGTTAAACTATATTTTCCTTTTGAAAATGTATTTGGAAGACTAAAATTAAAACTCTATTTGGTATTCTTCACATTGCTTATTTTCCCGTAGAAAGCCTATCAGTTAAAATGATGAATTTTTAACCTTTTCCATTTCTCCCTGAGAACATTTAATTCATATTCTTCAGGGTTTTTGAAACTGGTTCTCCATACTGATGAAGAAATTATTGTTCTTATAATATTTACTAAGGCCCCATCACTGAACCTTTCTCAAGGACGTTCCATGTACTTTTAATGTGTAAATCTTTGAGAATCATTTTGGAAAAAGAATCAAGTAAAATACATTCAGTATGAAGTTAATTGTGTAGCTTAATGAATTTGAATTAAGTCATAATATATTGTATTTAATACAATGCATGTGGGAAATAAAAAATAAGAAAGGTCATTATATCTAAGAGTGGGAGGATCAAAAACTGGAATGCTAATGGATCAAAATGTGCTGTATAAATTATTCTTTTACTCTGAACCCTATTTTTTTTTTCTTTTCTAAGTGACTGTTTCCAATTTTGCTCAGTAAAGTCAGTTTACTCAATGTGACTTTTTAGTGTTCTGTGACTCCAAGAAAGTACAGGATAATTTCATAAATTAAATAGGGCTATTTTCAGAAATACTAAGTAAAATAATAATGTTCCAAATATTAATTGCCTGAATATATGCACAATAAGCTACAATTAAGAAGAACCACTTTTTGACTTTCTTTGTAATAACAGACACTGAAAGATATTGCTCAGAAAACGTTTCCTCACTTAGCAGAAACTGCCTTTGTTTGGCCCCAGAATAGATGCCTACCAAAGCACATGAGAGCTGAACTAGCTCATTTGACTTTTTGAGTCATTTTCGATTGAAGTGGATTTACATTTAGACAAAAGGAGAGAAATATCATCTTCCAAATCTATGTTTTATGGTCCATGTGTTCTAGGATTTGATAATTTCTGAAGTGTGGTTGTGATTTAAAATTATTAGTTATGCGTTTTTTCTTCTGAATTATTTCTATTATCTCACTATGATAATGAAAGCCTATAATATGTACTATATTATATGACCAAAAGCACTGTTTACTGTTACAAATTCTGAACCCCCAAAATGACTTTAGCCATGTCAAATACTGCACATTAAGTGTTAAGTATTTGCCTGCAATGATATAGTTTCCCAGCTTTCTTTTCTTTTGGTTTGTTTATTTGTTTCTTTTTTTCTTTTTTTTTTTGATATCATATCTCTTGCCACAGTGGTAGGAGCATGTGCTTTGAGAACTCTAGTCAAACTCTGGGTCTGTCTTTAACTGGCTTTCAAGTGTTGTACAACGTTCTTGACTTTCTGTCATTTTAATTGCTTATCTATAAATGTTATAATACAGTAAGTGGCAAATTGTATATCCAATAATGCAGGAGGATGCTATCTTTTGCAAAGATAGCATAGTCTAGCCCATATCAAGTCATAGATATAAACTAATAAACTATAGCAAGTGCTAAACCAAGGTTTGAAGGCAGACCAATTTTTTTCTTTCTGGTAAAATATTTTTATTAATTTTATGTTAATTTAAAATTTTCAATGGCAGTCCCTTTACAGTATAATGTAAACATTAAGTTTGTAGTAGGCATTGTAATAATCTAGTATATATTATGATGGCATTAAATTTTGACATTAACTGTCTTGGGGTTGGAGGAATGTCACAGTGGTTAAAGCACTTGCCTAACAAACATAAGGCCCAAGGTTTGATTCCCTAGTACTGCATAAAGCTGGGAGTGGTGGCACATCTTTGGAAGCTGAGGCAGGAGGTTTGCCAAGTCCAAGGCCAGCCTGGGTTACATGGTGATTTCAGGACCAGCCTGGGCTACAGGACAAGGCCATGTCTCAAGAAAAAAAAAAAAAAAAAAAAAGATCTAAAGGTCTAAAGTTTGGATCACTCTGACAAAATACCTAAGATAAATTATAGGAGGAAAAATTTATTTATTATAAATAAATATTTATTTCTGAAGTTTCAGTCCAAGATAGACTGGCTCAATTGTTTATAGTTCTATAGCGAGGGAACATATTATAGGAGACAGGTATGGAGGAGACAGAAGACAGAAATTGGAGTGTAGGAGGTCAAAGACACAATGCAGCCCATAGAGTCATGCCTTCTGTGATTTCCTTCTCACTGGGCCCTACTTCCAAGAGTTTCAGCATCTTCCCTGGAACACTGTCAGCTGAGGACAAAGGTTTTGACACTCACGTTTTTGGGGAAAATTCTTTAAATAAGCCTTATGTTTTCCAGAATATTTTCTCTTGTAATTATAATGCCTTCAGCACCTCATCACCATCTGTAGAAATCACATTAATCATTCCACATTAACACCCTATTAATATTATCCTCTAACGTCATTTTCAGGCCCACTCAAAAAAGCTATAATTCAACTAGCCTGATGGTATCATGCTGATTCTTTACAATTCGATGTTATTTATCTTTTCTTAGACAACCCAGATATGTGTTATTTCTTATAACAAACTTTTTTTTGCCCTACTTTGTCATTTTCACTCAATTATTATTTAACTTTCTACATCCCCAAATTTAAAGGCCTAGAGAACAGATACCTGTCCTACGACTGAATCTATCACAATATTTTGCAAATAACATACACTCGATAAAAATTGAATTAAACTGTCTTATCTATCTGGTGAGTGTCTTTAACAATTCTACATGTCTTCTGTCAGGATTTGTAGATGAACATTTGAGAATTCTGTACTATGATTTTCAGTTACCTTAGTTTACAACAAACAGGAAAAAAGAGCTAGCTATACAATGCTGGCCTCTTAGCTGGATTCAGTGGATCAGCTACTCAGTGTCATCCTCACTGATTCCAGTTGAATCATCCCTTATTATAAATGGTCTATGAGGAAATGTTTGATCATTCTGTATGACATTTGAGATGATAAATTAAGAAAGACAAAAATATTTTACCTTAATCATTTATAAATCATCATAAATAAATAGCAAAAAATAAGTATAAATAAGTCTAGGATACAGAAAAAATAAATGATGGAGTCATGGATTAAACATTGTCTTCTAAAATCATAAATCATATCACCTCTACTTAGTAAATGATACATCCTCATACATTACTTAACTGTATTGAAACTGTTGCTCAATTTTAAAGAGACTTCTTTTAGGCATCTTGAAATACGACATGATAATCATTAGCATAATTTGTGTGAATAACAAATAACAATGAAGATACTGCAGTTCTTTTAATGAAATGATTCATTATTTAAGCTGTCTAAGCATTATGCATGACAGCTATCCCATCAACATAGGAGTTAATTCAATGCACATGGAAGAACAATTTAAATATTAAGCAATCAATCAATCATTTTCACAACCTACATAATGAATAAGACTATTGCTTCATTTTTTTCTCTCTACTAAAAATGAGTATAATCAAATTAATACTTTCTAGAAAATGAAGCAAATTATAATTTATAATCCATAGTCAAGTGTTTACATTGTTTAAAATTACTTATAAATAACATTAAATATATCCACAACTGTTAAAACTTATAAAATCTATTTTAAATTTGGGTTTGGTGATATTTGTTAACACATGCAAAGAACATAGTTTAAATGACTCGCAAAGATTTTTATTAACAAGTTTCCTTTTAGGGCTAACAAAAGTAATTGTTTTTTAACAAATTTTGTACATACAAGAAATCTTACTGCTTTGACACTATGCAAATGCTATACATAGTTATGGACATATCATTAAGAAAAACAAATTATAGATAGAATAATTCTATATTTGTAAAAATAATTTGTAAAATGGAATATATTAATATCCTTTCTGAACTTTTTCAAATGCATAAGCAGAGAAAAATTTGTAAATAGGTATAATATATGCTTTACTCAGCACAAAGAGCTAAAATATTGTTGACCAAAAGTATTGGTGTGTAGTTGTGATATAATGTCTTGATATGTCCAAAAGCCAACATAATATCAGTCAAATAAATAGAAAAGCATTAGATCATTGGTTAATTGATGGGCTAAAATTTGATAGTCTTAGTGTAGATAGGAAGCTTTTGCAAAGACAGTAATAATCATAAGAGCCACTTTTCTATAAAAATATATCTCTTCATTAGGGTTCCGTGCAGATGTATTGCAAAAAACCTGTGTCTTAGATTGCTTATTTCTGCCAGTGGTATTGGCATAAATTAAGTGAGAATTTATGTGTATGTGTAAGTAATATATATAGAAAATATATGGAGAGTATTTCATGAATCCATTGTTTTAAGAGTTCATTTCCAAATTGTTAAAAGAAAATGTATCTTTTGTTTAATTTGAAATAGTCTCACAACAAGAATTATAAGAAAAAATATTCAATGTCATTAGTAACCATTAGCCATTTAGCAAGTAAAAGTTTGAGATTATTAGTTATTGTGACATTTTAAAAAGTTTGTTATATAGAAAAGAAAAAAATTCACAGAACAATCCAAAATGAAACAAACAAGTGTAGTATTTTTAAAGCTACTTAGTTGTGTTATATTGATAGATATCTTAAACAAGCTCATATACATTATACATCTCAGAATTTTCCTGATTGGATTCCCACTACCCCATGTGTATTAGCTAAAGTTGTCATAGCTAAAAGATATCTTATAGTAGGCCACAAATATTTCTTCTCATTTATTGCTAGTTCACTGACCTATTATATCAAGATTCTGTTATTTATTTTTATTCAGAGTAACATGCTTCAAGGAACCTACAATACAATAAAAACAAAATGGGTATTTTCAACAGTTAAAATGCTAATTATGAGGAAATATGAAAGATTCTAAGAAATCAAAGAAAGTAATGTTAGAGATCTGCCCTTTGGGAATCCCATGTGAAGGGAGGGCAGAATATTTAATAATTAATGTTTCAGTACTGAAACAGTTAACCACAGATGCAGACTGAGATCTACCAAGAGTGTGACAAGATTTATTCGTTCATTTTATTTAAAAAAGTATTATACCCCTCAAAAAACTCACTCTATCCCTTGTAGAAAGTTTTGGCTTTAAATAGATTTATTTTGATCTTTTTTTTCTAGAAATGATTAGTCTTAGATAATGAGGAATTTAGATAGTAAAAGAAATAATAAAAGATAAAATTAGAATATATTAACAATATAAAATGTATGACATTTGATCAGAACATCCTTTAATATGCAAAAATAAAGTAGGTTGGGCCTGAAGAAGGATGGAACAGGAAAGTGACCAGCACTGGTGAAAACCAGATTAAAGTTACCTCCTGACTAACCAACTTCAGACAAGCTCTGAGCACAGGATCAATAAATCCAAAGCACGGAAGATGAGAAAAACAAAGTGTCTAGGTAATTTATTACTCATCTTTAATTAAAACATCTGAATCAGCCTAAGCTGAACTCCTCTCAGCCTGTGGACATACATGCAAAACATAAGCTGTTAAGTGTTGTAGCTGGATTTAAATTTAAGACCTGCTCTTTAAATTAATGATGATATTCCATGGGAAGT